>JACEFZ010000946.1:0-55000 GCA_014155875.1 Cepaea nemoralis
TACCATGCTCTTTGCATCACATCAATGTACAACAAACAGTCGCTAACAAATCACACAAGAATAAATGCACAGAACTTCCTATCACTAGTCATTTCCTAACCCTATCGCTAATCTAACTACTCGGCTAACGAAACAAGCATCGCTAAGCGATGTTATCACTCTGAAGTCTGTGTCCCGTCTGATTCTACTCCGCGTGCTGTTTACACAGGACGCGGAAGGACTTGGGGCGCACTACGGCTTTTGCGTGCGGCCTCATTCAGCACGCTCGAGTAGTGGCCTCTCTTGAGTTACACTCTAGTTTCACGTTGCCGTGATCATGCCGTGACCAGAGTGCTAACTCTCTGGTTGACACCTCCGTGTCTCATGAGAGAACTAATTACTAGTTCCCCTTCCTATCACCTACCCTGCCCTCATGTAGGGGCACTGAGTTACCTCTAATCTACTTGAGGTAGACCACTCATTCAGGGTGGTCTTCCTCCTCTATACTTGAGTCTTTGACACACACCCTCCCCTCCTGTGTTGCGTTACAAACTTTGATTCATGGTTGTGACGCAAGAGGTTTCTAAAAATTAGTGTACCTAATTTTTGTCAAAGACTCCTGATAACTTGGTTCTGGGTATTTCAATAGACCTCTACTGACTATTGTCACAGTGTAGTATCACTTTACTTGGCTACTGCTGATCGCCACAAACTTGTCAGGTTGGCGTGAGCCCTTTTCTCAATCGCAATATTATATAATTAGAGGTTTGTCTGAACCGGACCGTTGTCTTATAAGACCTGCCCTCAAATAGTAAATTAACTCACTACCCATACAAAGTTGACTTTCTTAGGGTCAACACATGAATTGCTTCATGTCCCCCATATAATATTAAACAACCCTTGCACAAGCTGTGTGCGACAGGCTTTACCTATCTCGCTTCCGCGTGTAAAGTTATCTTTCACTGTTAAGTTAGTGTTTCGTTGTCTATTGTGTCCCCTGACCCGAAGTTATATCCCTTTGTTATAAAAAAAATGTATGTGCTTTACATGTGTGTTTTCCTGGTTGTTTGCGTATTTGAATCTAACTAATAATATAATTTAACTTCTAACATGTGTGTCTGTCTATAAATATGTATGCAAGTTAGTTTTCAAGTGCCATAATTCGGTTAAATGTGGCCACAAACAAGTGTATAACACTAATTGGTGACTACGTTTCCGTCTTATGAGACTTAAAATACTCTATCTAAGGTTTTACTCTAAACTACACACAAAACATCTAAGACAGCACATTACAACATTGAAAACAAACGCCCGACGCAGACAAACAATAAAAAGTCGCGCTGAGCGGCAGAAAAAATCCGCTGGCTGCCCTCACTCTCAATTGTATATTTACCAACTTCTCTCACCTTCACACTTCTGTCACACATTTTCCATTCTCACGATTATTTAAAGACCTGGAAGTGACACTGTACAAGTTTAGCTCAGTTTGAAAAGAGTTGAGCTTCATGACTGCTTAAGTTACTGCACGAGTCATGTATTTACAAAATATTTACATGGATGAAATAGGGTTGATAGATTGTACCCTGATATTATTAAACACTATCTTCTATTGGAATACTAATACTAATTCTCTAACTATCTATATTCTATTTTGTTGTACAAAATTAACCTAATTTAAGGGAAGTAATCTAACTATCTAAAAAAAATAAAATGATGTGAGATGAGTTATGTATCTTTATGAAATGGGTAATGTAAAATGTAACAAAAATTCTAAATAATGTTTTTAATGTTTAGATGAAAAAAAATATAATGGATATTTTTAATCTACAATGTCTAAATGATGTATGTTCATGTGTATAATCCTTTTATGCTATAAAGTATAACCTAATTTTAGTTCTAAATGATGAAGTTGTTAAAGTGTTTATAAAGATGGAATGAAATAGAATGAAATTAAATGATTACATGGTGTTGTTCCTATCTTAATCTTTTTATACTAATCTTTAATTTGCTGTTATTAAGTTTAAGGTACTATTCTAATCTAGTTTTATGCTCAGTAAATACAATCTAATGAAAAACTATAGACCCATCTCATTATTAAACACAGACTACACAATTCTAGCAAAATCACTTGCAAACAAAATTAAAAACTTCATGCCATCACTCATTCACCCAGACCAACAGTGCAGTATTCAACACAGAAACATACACCAACATGCAAACTTCATTAGGGATTTCATTACATACACCCACCAGAAAGACTGCCAATCCTATCTTTTATCTTTAGACCAGGAGAAGGCCTTTGACAGAATCTCACACTCATACTTACACAAAACACTAGCACACTGTAACATAGGACAGTACTATAGACAGTGGATAGAAATATTGTATAAAAATCCTGAAAGTAAGGTACTGGTGAATCATTCACTCACTGGCAGTTTCAGAATCAATAGATCTGTCAGACAAGGGTGTCCACTATCACCAGTCCTATATGTACTCACACTAGAACCACTCTTAGAAGCAATTAGACAGGACACTAACATTAAAGGTACATTTATACAAGGGTCTGGAGAGCGGAAATTAATTGCTTATGCAGATGACACCGCTTTCTTCCCTACAACCAACACTTCCATAACGAACATACTTCACACCTTCAGACAGTTTGGTGAAGGAAGTGGGGACAAAATAAACATACAGAAGTCTAAAATAATGGGTCTGGGGAAGTGGAAGAATAAAGCAGATTTTCCCCAGGATCTAACAGTCACAGATAACATGAAGATTTATGGGATCACTTTTCCATCCAATCCCAGAAAAACACACACACACAGGAACATAGCAATCACTGACAAAACAAATGATAGACATACTACATAGGTTCAAATATAAGACATCAACAATTTTTGTACGAAGCACTATTGTAAACACCTTTATCATTCCTAAAATACTATATTTAGCCATAGTGTTAGACCCCCCAAAACAATCACAGACATGAACAAACACATCAGACAATCCATCTTCAAAAACACAATCCACAGTATAAAGCACAAGACTATAATACAAGAGAAGACTAGAGGGGATGTAGCACTACAGGACCTTAGCACAAAAATACAAGCATTAAGAATCAACCACATAGGACGCATCATCAATCATCCAGATCAACACTCGCTAGCATTATACTATATTGCAATTAGATTACACAGAATTAAGACAATAGACAAAACAAGACCGCACTATTACGGCACACTACCCCACTTCTATAGAATATGTATGCAAGCAATTCAAGGTAATGAACACTTAATACAACAGACAACTAAGCAGATATACAAATATTTAGTGCAACAACAAGCCCCACTACTACACCTGAGAATCAAAAGAGGATACAAATATCATATGAAAGACTACAGCTGCACCTTCACTAACTTACAAAACAAACATATCACATCAAAATCCAAAGAAATAACATACAGGCTAATTTATAATATGACCCCGACAACAGAGAGAGCTGCACAGACATCCAAGCAAATAGCCCCATGCAAATTATGTAGACAAAATATTCAGGAAAAAGAGGACCATCTCTTCTATGAATGCCCAACAATCACAGCCACTAAGATTGCACTGAAACAATTAATAGAAACACATACAAACAAGAAAACTGACGCTTACAAAGAAATTTTCCTAAATACAATACCCACAGCCACAAAAGACAAACACACTAAACTTCTTGTTGCACTAGTGGAGTATAGAAACGTAATATGGTCGAGTAGAAACTCGGCCACCCACAATCACCAAACAATACAACCACACATACTAGCAAAGATTTTTCAACAGAAAATTTGCCCAGCTATTCGCAGATTAATAAGCAAGAGCCACCCCCATCAATTTCACACTACATAACATACATGTTCAAACACACACTCGCACAGTATATTTCTATACTCTGCATGTGTACCACTAAGCCCAATCATTGGGGAACAAAGCGCCAAATAACTGAATAAATGTCCCTTCTTTGTTACTGAGTCTCGGGGCCCAACCTAGACAGAACAATGGGACGGTGGCCTTTGCGAATCAGTGGTCTTTGTGACCAGCTCAGGTAAACTCTCTGTAGTGGTGGAAATGTGCCATCTTGTGTAGTGAACTAAATAAATTCCATTCTGTTTACGCTCTCTCTCTCTCTCTCTCTCTCTCTCTCTCTCTCTCTCTCTCTCTCTCTCTCTCTCTCTCTCTCTCTCTCTCTCTCTCTTTTTTCTTTTTTTTTCTCCCTCCCCCCCCTCCCAAACATGAATGACTATATGCTGTATTGGCAATGTAAAAACCTGGTTTTGTACATAATAAAAGGGATATTTATGCATACTCTGTATTCGCAAATGGACAACTTAACACATTCCAATCTGTTTACGCGCTCTCTCTTTATCCCTCCCCCCTTCTCTCCCCCTCCCCAGCTCCCTCTCACTCCCTCCCTCTTTGTTGACCGCTTTTCTGGTCTCAACCCAGCCCACCACAAGCAAATCCTTGGCACTTGCGATTAATTCGAGGGCTGTCATTCAGCAATAATATTGAATTCGCTTACAGGAAACTAAGCTTGCATGAGGCTGCCTGCAGTGTGTAAGCCGACACACACGCCGCGGTCCGCGAGGACTGCGTGGGGCGGCTTTTGCCGTTTCGACCTTGACACCAACATTTCATTTAATGTATATATTGTGGGTGTGGAAGAGAACGCGTGGTGTGTTGAAGGTTTGTAAGCGTGTGAGAATGATGGGTATAGAGTGAATGAAGGGAAGAAATCATCACCACATCATAGTCGTTGTTGTCTCCGTCATCATTATCATCACCATTATCATCACAATTACCATCAATCACGTTAGAATGGGATGACTGAAAGCGTACGCCAAATCACACGTTCCCATTACGTCATATTGTCTTAGTTTAATTTATTGCTCATATTTTATGCATATTATGTGAATATAATTTGTAGTTTTGATGATGGAAACACATTTGTACATCAATTCGACACACAGACGGCCTGTTAAATAGACCTACACAAATACCATACACACAGCACGCCTGTTAAAACACTAACAATACAATTGCACAATTTGTTTTAACACTCAATAAATGTTTTTACAAAAAAAATTAAAAAAAAATAAAATAAAATAAATGTCATAAAAGGTTGGTAAATGCTGGCAAAGAGAAATATGTCCAAATCTCTAGAAAGTATTAGTCAAACGGATATAGTTACCGTCAGCTCAATAGCTACATGTTTAAAAAATATGACGCTGACTTCGGAGACAGCACAGAAGACCACACATTAATAACTTCAGCAGGGTCAGATATACTGAATAACAATAACAGCTTTGAATTGTCAAAATAAATAAATAAATAAATAAAGGGCTATATCAGTATATGTTTGTAACAAACAACACGTTTCACACACACATATTTCAACAGGAAATTTCACAACTCTACGCAGATTAACAAAATGCCACTTCCATCAAGTTCACACGGACACTTCATACTATACATGTTCAATCACATAGTTTCACAGATATGTATATATTCTGATGTGCTTTAGCCGCGCTCCGTGGCGATGGCGTTGCGGACGCGATTCGTAATGCTGCTTACCCGCGTTCGAAACACAGCGGTGACCAATTTGGCAGCAGACCGTGTCTCTCTGGTTTCAACGTGTTGGTATGGGAGCCAGTCGTTCACAAAGCAATGGCAAACTACTGAACGTAGAGCTTGCCAAGACATCAACAACGGCAATAATATTCTGGTGTTGACTGCAACGTCCTGTAAAGGATATGCAACTTTAAAAAACAATGTGTCTTTTGAAAGTGTGCATTCTGACAATCCATCCATTATGTGCGATACCGGTAAGCGTGGACGGTCATGACTCGCCATTTCACTCCATCACCAGAGTCGTGGTTCAGTTCACTGTTCTTGTCTCGACTATACCACGTGGCCAAGCCATCCAGGTATTTACTTCTCTGTCTTGCCCTTGTGTTCTTTCCCTTGATCTTGCCAGTTGTCACTAATTTCTCTAATTTATTTCTTCTCATAACTATGTCCAAACAATGTTGACTGTCTACGTCAAATTTCTCTAATCATTTCACGATTTTCATTCTGACAAATTTTTAGTTGCATGTCCTTCATAGGACGTAGCAGTCAACCCCAGTATTTTTGCTGTTCAGTGATTCCTGGGCAAGTTTTACTTTCAGTAGTTTGCCATTGATTTCTGGACAGCAGTTTACTACTGTTGTTGATGTTTTGGCAAGTTTACGTTCAGTAGTTAAGACCTAGCACGATGCGGTCTGCTGCCAAATCGGTCACAGCTGTGTTTCGAACGCAGGTAAGCGGGCTCACGAATCGCGTCCGCAAGACCTAGGCCACGGAGACGGCTACAAAAGATTAGCATGGGGGAAAAAGACATGGATTTATAATAGTGGCAAGGGACATAACAACATAACAGTCATTTCAAGGGACATTACTAATAGTGGCATAATTGTATTATGTAATTAAATTAATTGTAGTATTTTATTTAGTCTTTTGTAAAATTTTAAAGCATTTAGCAAACGACATGCGTTCTATAAAAGTGGGATAAAAATTTAAAGGTTTCTTTAAAATTCCAGTACAAGTAATGGATTAATTTAGGTGACTGATAATTTTACAACTTATATTAATATTTCCCGTCGACAAGACATTACATATTTTTTACCTGGATTTTGCGATTTTGTTTAAGGGCCTAGGTTTCTCTTCACAACGTATAAATCTTTCGCCGAGAGAAACATGCG
Organism: Cepaea nemoralis; assembly: GCA_014155875.1. Lineage (NCBI taxonomy): Eukaryota > Metazoa > Mollusca > Gastropoda > Stylommatophora > Helicidae > Cepaea > Cepaea nemoralis. Next base: position 6,765 of record JACEFZ010000946.1, read on the forward strand.
CTACAAACATCACATTTGTAAGGTTTCTCTCGTGTATGCAATCTCATATGGTACTTCAGAGGTCCCAAACAAGAGAAACATGCACCACAAACATCACATTTGTAAGGTTTCTCTCCTGTGTGTATTCTCATGTGGCTTTTGAGATGAGACACAGATTTACCACACTTGTAAGGCTTCTCTCCGGTGTGCATTCTCATGTGGCTTTTGAGATGACTAGACTGAGATGAGACACAGATTTACCACAAACATCACACTTGTAAGGTTTCTCTCCTGTGTGTATTCTCATGTGGCTTTTGAGATGTCAAGAATGAGACACAGATTTACCACAAACACCACACTAGTAAGGCTTCTCTCCTGTGTGTATTCTCATGTGGCTTTTGAGATGGCTAGAATTAGATACATATTTGCCACAAACATCACACTTATAAGATTGCTCTCTTTTATGTGTTCTCATTTGGATTTTCAGGTTATAAGCTCGACCAAAAGATTCACAACAAACATCAACAGGAGAGAAACCTTACAATTGTGATGTTGTCGTAAATCTGTGTCTCATTCTAGCTATCTCAAAATCCACATGAGAATACACACAGGAGAGAAACCTTACAAGTGTGATGTTTGTGGTGCATGTTTCTCTCAGCTGGGCCCTCTGAAGTGCCATATGAGATTGCATACAGGAGAGAAACCTTACAAGTGTGATGTTTGTTGTAAATCTGTGTCACATTCTAGCGATCTCAACATCCACATGAGAATATACACGGGAGAGAAACCTTACAAGTGTGATGTTTGTGGTGCATGTTTCTCTCTGTAGGGCCCTCTGAATTGCCATATGAGATTGCTTACAGGAGAGAAACCTTACAAGTGTGATGTTTGTGGCAAATCTGTTTCCATGTCTAGAAACCTGAAAAGGCACATGAGAATACATACAGGAGAGAAACCTTACAAGTGTGATGTTTGTGGCAGATCTTTTACCATTTCTGGCAACCTGAAATTCCACATGAGAATACACACAGGAAAGAAGCCGTACAAGTGTGATGTTTGTGGTGAATCTGTGTCTAAGTCTAGCCAGCTCAAAAGCCACATGAGAACACATACAGGAGAGAAACCTTACAAGTGTGATGTTTGTGGTGAATCTTTTTCCATGTCTAGCAGCCTGAAATGCCACACAAGAATACACACATGAGAGAAACCTTACAAGTGTGATGTTTGTGGTGAATCTTTTATTCAGCTTGGCAGCCTGAAACGCCACACAAGAATACACACAGGAGAGAAACCTTACAAGTGTGATATTTGTGGTGAATCTTTTTCCATGTCTAGCAGCCTGAAACGCCACACAAGAATACACACAGGAAAGAAACCTTACAAGTGTGATGTTTGTGGTGCATGTTTCTCTCAGTTGGGCCCTCTGAAGTGCCATATGAGATTGCATACAGGAGAGAAACCTTACAAGTGTGATGTTTGTGGTAAATCTGTTTAACATGTCTAGAAACCTGAAATGGCACATGAGAATACATACAGGAGAGAAACCTTAAAAAAAGAAAAAAAAATCTTTCGCCTTCGCAGTGTTAACGGCGGCAACACCAGTTTTGCCATCTCCCTTTGATGAAGAAGCACTAATAAGCAACAAAATTTTTTGGAAAGCACCAAAAAAAAAAAGCATCAACTGATTTTATTACAAATGTAACAAGGTAGCACATTATAATTTATTATTATCACTTCATATTACAATGAAGTTTATTCCAGATCCGCCAAATCCCAATCAGAACTACTCTCGAGCCAAAAAAGCACTAAATTGCAATAATATTTTTTGGGGAAATCACTAAAACAAGCACTGGCGGTATTCATTCAAAATGTTATAAAGTAGCACATTATAATTTATTATTATCACTGAATATTAGAATGAAGTTTATTCCAGATCTGCCAAATCCCAGTCAGACAACTCCTCTTCAGTTTCTGTAGCTATTTCCTGCTGTGTTTACTCTTGCAATGATGATGATGATTGAAAGAAACGTGTATATGATTCCTGTGATCCAATTTTTCGTAGAATATCCTTAGGTAGTTTGTAATCATGACAGCATTTGCCATTCTCAAACTCATAACATAGATTGGGATTAGGATCTAAATAATCTTGAATAGCATCACTTTCTGTTATTTTTTTCCCCAGGAATAGCAATCTTTGAACTGATAGAATCAATAAGTTGGACAAGATCGCTGAGTAGGTTTGTTGGATTCTGTATATCTGCTTCGAATTTCTTATTCACACTTTGAACTTCTCCGAGAATATGCTTGAGAAATATGAGATACACATAGTTTTTTATGTCGCTAAACATGGAATTTAGAAGGTCTGCTGTATAACAGCGCTCGTTGAGTCTGGCTATATCAAAATGAGTTCTGAGCTCGACCCACTGCTGCAATATTCTGACAATGGCAGAATAAATGGACATCCATCGTATCTGGCTTAATCGAACAACCTTCAGCGGATGTTGTCCACCATTTAATAAAGCAAAAAGCTCCCTGAACTTTGCTTGACGAAGACTTGAGTGAGAAAACCAGTTATATGTTTCTCTAATCATGAACTCTATGTTCCTGGGCAGACAAGCAGCTGCAGCCTGTGACACTGACAGCTAAAGAGACGGGAATGACATACACACCTAACTAGTACCAGATGAGGAACTACGAATTTTAATTGTGTATATACTCTGAGCAGCGCATAAATGCCTTTGAATACAAATGTTATAGACGGTTTCTAAGAATATCTTGGGTAAAGAAAAGAACAAATGCATCCATACTTCAAGATCTGAATATTGAAGAAGGCTGGCTATTAAAAACGATAAAGCAAAGAAAATTGAAATATGTTGGTCACTTGAAACGTCACGAAAGTTTGGAGAGAACAATAATGGAGGGGTATATGCCTGGGAAGAGAGGAAGAGGAAGGCCAAAGAGAAGATGGGTGCATGATGTGGCGGGTGATCTCCAGATGGGTGTATCGGACTCGGGACATCTAAATTATGATCGAGAGGTTTACCGGAAAGTTGTTATGGGAGCGAGGTTCTGCAAAGGACATGCTACTGAATGAATGAATGAATGAATATACTCCATTGTTTACAACTGTCATGACAGATGCATTGTCAGTGGCGAGTGCAACTAACCTTTGCAACTCAAGTCCATTCTTGTTTAAACAATCTTTTAACGCATTGCATATTGCCTGCGCGTTGCAGTCACTCACTTCAACTAAATCGTATTAAAGGGAGTTAAATTACTTGAATATTGCACGGTAATGTAGTAAGACTGTTTTACTCCCTCGCTTCAGTTCAAATTCGGCTTTTGAGTGTCCCCAATATTTTGTTTTTTAAGTAATTTGTGCCCACCCAAAAAAGCACCAAAAAGCACCCAAAAAATTTGTGAAGCACCAAATTAGCGCGGCCGCGCTAAAAGCATTATTTTCGCACTAAATGACTTGAAAAAAGCACTAAATTTAGTGCGAAAAGCACTAAAATGGCAGCACTGGCAACAACCGTCTTCTTCTTCTTCGTTCGCCTGAAATATGTTTATAACTGCATATCACGATGTTCTTGATGATAAGTGCGTGATACGGTCGTTGTCTAGTAAACGATACTCCTGGTGTGTCAATTGAGCTATCTAACTGTCTTATAATATAACTCACCCCCGCAGTTAGGGAGTTGGTGAGTTAATGAGTGGTGTGCAAGGGGGAAAAGACTAGTACAGGGCACGGCTGAGCATCCCATTGGGGGGTAGCTAGGGACGCTCAAGCCGTGACGCGGGGGGTAGAGAAGTTTAGTTACTATCTGGATCTTGAATTGACAACATCTATTGTAATAACAGAAAACCTCTTGTATGCTGTTTTATATTATACGATGTATTCAGTCAAAATAAGCATATGAAAAATACAACCAGGACTTCGCTTGCATCTGCCATATAACTGTTGCTCTGTTATACATACTGTACATGTTCAAACACATACTTTCACAGATATGTATATATTCTGATGTGTCTTAGCCGCGCTCCGTAGCGATGGTGTTGCGGACGCGATTCGTAATGCCGCTTACCCGCGTTCGAAACACAGCGGTGACCAATTTAGCAGCAGACCGTGTCTCTCTGGTTTCAACGTGTTGGTATGGGAGCCGGTCGTTCACAAAGCAATGGCAAACTACAGAACGTAACGCTTGCCGAGACATCAACAACGGCAGTAAAATTCTGGTGTTAACTGCAACGTCCTGTAAAGGATATGCAACTTTAAAAAACAATATGTCTTTTGAAAGGATGCATTCTGACAATCCATCCATTATGTGCCATACCATTAAGCGTGGGCGGTCATGACTCGCCATTTCACTCCATCACCAGAGTCGTAGTTCAGTTCACTGTTCTATCTCGACTATACCACGTGGCCAAGCCATCCAGGTATTTATTTCTCTGTCTTGCCCTTGTGTTCTTCCCCTCAATCTTGCCAGTTGTCACTAATTTCTCTAATTTATTTCTTCTCATAACATGTCCAAAAATGTTGACTGTCTACGTCTAATTTCTCTAATCATTTCCCGATTTTCATTCTGACAAATTTTTAGTTGCATGTCCTTCATAGGACGTAGCAGTCAACCCCAGTATTTTTGCTGTTCATGATTCCTGGGCAAGTTTTACTTTCAGTAGTTTGCCATTCATTGCTTTCTGGACAGCATTTTACAACTGTTGTTGATATCTTGGCAAGGTTACGTTCAGTAATTAAGACCCAGAGTGGCGCGGTCTGCTGCCAAATCGGTCACAGCTGTGTTTTAAACGCAGGTATGCGCTCACGAATCGCGTCCGCAAGACCTAGGCCACGGAGACGGCTACAAAAAAATTAGCATGGGGAAAAAAACGAAACACACGGGCTTTCACTGATTCGTCATTTTACGCGAATCTGTCAGGTTTTTGTGAGATATGACTGAGCTACCATAGAATAAGTAGACGATACCACCTGCTTTCTGTTAGCGAGGACTGTTGGCCGGTGCTTACCACACCTGACACTCCACATTGTGCCAGCGGCTTCAGGTGGAGGAGTGCAACTGGAAAGATACAAGTCTTATCATAGTGCTTCGAAATGTAACATGTCATGGCAGACCAGGTCCTAAGCCTTGGCTGGCAACTGGTTTAGGATCGAAGCTCGGACAGGCGGATAATTTGAACATTGGGTTGTGGTCCAGCAGCTTCTGCAGCTTGCCTTGTTCCAGGTGTATTGGTGTAACCTTTTCTCTGGAGTAAACTAGGCAGGCTGAGAGAGGGATCATGCTGCATGAACAACACATGGTCTCTATAACTCAGCCCAAGTCTTCGATTATAGAGAGGTATAACTCCATCCCTGGCTTTACTGTCATGGGATGCAGTTATCATGCCTTTTTCGTAGCACAATGTAACAAACTATCGTCTGTCAAGACGGAAAGTTGCCAATGTGTTATTTCACTCGATCACAGTCTTAGATTAAGTCGTCAGTCTTTCTTCTTACTGTGACACTTGACTGCAAGGCTGGATAGCACATTCATTGGGGGGGGGGGGGGGGGGACGTGAGAGTAGTTTTACTAGAAAGGCCATTGTCAGGAATCCACAGGGCAAAAGCAATGCAATTAGGAAGACCTATAAACTCACGGAGAAGAGAATAAAAAACAGCAATCAATAATGTGTGGAGGACATTAACACAGCCGAATGGGATAGTTAAGAATAAAAGTATTTGGAGTGAGTTGTTGGGGATCTATGTCCCAGTGGAGGATAAAAGGTGGGGGAAATATTTATAAAAGTCATTTGAGTAAGCCGCCCAGATGTTTATCCGTGGACAAACAGAAAAACTAATGACCAAGTCCTACAAGAAACAAATAAAAATCGTAAATTGATTAGAGAAATTAGACGTAGACAGTCAACATATTTTGGTCACGTTATGAGAAGAAATAAATTGGAGAACATGGTGACAACTGGCAAAATTGAGGCGACGAGAACAAGCGGAAAGCAGAGAAGTAAATACATGGATGTCTTGGCCAGGTTGTAAGGTCGAAACAAGAACACTGAGCTAATCCATGACTCTGGTGACCGTGTAAGATGGCGAAACATGACCGCCCACGCTTATCGGTATGGCACATGATGATGGTGGGCGGTTGTGTGAATGTGTGTGTGTGTGGGGGGGGGGGGTGAAATAAAGAAGAGGCTTTGACCAAGCCATCTAGATATTTAGCTCTTCGTCTTTATTTTGTTCCTTTCTTTTATTAGATATGATCACTACTTTGAGACTAAATTGTGTGCAAGTGTGTGTGTGTGGTGGGGGGGGGGGGGGGACGCCCGCGCGCGCGCGCGTGTGATCTCAGGGCAAACTCAGTATCCTCCATTTTCTTGTGCAGAACCAATGCAATGCGAATTTTGTCTCAGGGATTGTCTTCCCCTTATCGATTTGATTGCTTCAGAAAGTGGACGGAGCAGAATATAAAGAACCGGATGGAAATGACTGAACTCTGAATTGGGGTCACTCCGAAAACAGCGGCTGGAATTATACGGAATTTGTAATTTTCCGAACAGCAACATTGATGTTTGAACGATCTTAGGATGGACGTGTGTGTTCCAAAGTTAATTATGCATGAGAACACGCTTGGTTAGAGGGTCGTCCCGATGTAAAGGTGAAAGGTTAAATCTTAGTGGATCCGACTGTCGAGTGTAAACCATCCTACATTTGTCTTTGGCTTGATCTGCAATTTACATGTGTTTATTCCGCTGCAGTCTTTGTGTGCAGTCAGTCATACATTACAGGAATGTGTGCTCAGTTGGGAATTGTAAAAACAGTGTCTGTCTGTCTGTCTGTCTGTCTGTCTGTCTGTCTGTCTGTCTGTCTGTCTGTCTGTCTGTCTGTCTGTCTGTCTGTCTGTCTGTCTGTCTGTCTGTCTGTCTGTCCGCAGCACACCACGCTCGCACAGACGGACGGACGGACGGACGTAGGTAGGTAGATGTGTGTGTGTGTGTGTGTGTGTGTGTTTGTATTATGTATGTATGTATACCTTCTTACCTACCTGTCTGTCTGACTGCCTGCCTATCGACTTTCTTTCCTTCCTTCTACCAACGTACATACCTACTTGATTGACTACCTACCTACCTACCTATCTACCTACCTACCTACCTACCTACCCACCTACCTACCTACCTACCTGCCTGCCTGCCTGCCTGCCTGCCTGCCTACCTACCTACCTACTACCTACCTACCTACCTACCTACATAACAACCTATATATCTACCTACCTACATAACAACCTACCTACCTACATAACAACCTACCTACCTACCTACATAAAAACCTACCTACCTACCTACATAACAACCTAACTACCTACCAACCTACCTACATAACAACCTATCTACCTACCTACATAACAACCTACCTACCTACCTACATAACAACCTACCTACCTACCTAATAACAATCTACCTACCTACCTACCTAATAACAACCTACCTACCTACCTACATAACAACCTACCTACCTACCTACCTGCCTACCTACCTACCTAATAACAATCTACATACCTACCTAATAACAACCTACCTACCTACCTACATACCAACCTACCTACCTACATAACAACCTACCTACCTATCTACATAACAACCTACCTACCTATCTACCTACCTAAATAACAACCTACCTACCTACCTACATAACAACCTACCTACCTACCTACCTACCTACATAACAACCTACCTACCTACCTACATAACAACCTACCTATCTACATAACAACCTACCTACCTCCTACATAACAACCTATTTATCTACATACCTGCCTACCTACCTACCTACATAACAACCTACCTATCTACCTACCTGCCTACCTACCTGCCTACCTATCTACCTACCTACCTACATAACAACCTACCTATCCACCGGCCTGCCTATCGTTCTGCTTGCGTTCCTATCTATCTTTCTACCTACCTCCCTTTCTGCCTGCGTGCCTACCTATCTACTTACCTACCTACCTACCTACCTATCACAATGTTGTTGTTTATTTGTATAACCAATTTAAATGCTACATTCATGATGGATAACTAGTTTGCGAAAGTTGAGTGAAATGGAAAGGCCTAATGTAGGACGGGCCTGCGTGCCCAGTTTATGACCCTTTGAAAATAAAGTTCATCCGTTCGTTCTCTAATGGAGATTTAGAATTATTTACTTATCTCTAGTATCTATTAAAATATATACACTCATACAATAACTCAACAGCCTTTGGTGAGATCAACAGTCGGAGTCTTCAATGTTCTGATCTAGTTATCTGGGAGCCACAACACCCTGATATTAAACCACTGTAAATGAAATGGGCTAGATTGCGGTAAAGGTGTGAAAATTTAAACAGTCGAAAAACATGAAGTATAGTGCAATGTTGCAAAGTAAAATTACAAATTTAAAAAATATAGAATGTTGCGTCGACAACTCTTCATCATCAAACAACCACAAGAAAGCGCAACAATACACAGTCGACGTAGATGATACCACAGTGACTATATTGAGGCTTAATGGGATCGCGTGAAGTAAACATAAGCAGAATAACATAAAATATGTGGTACTTAACTCAAAGACTCTAAATGTGATAAGGTAGAATGAAACAACATATGTACTACTTATCTCAAATGTCGAAAATGTGAGTTGAGTTGAGCTAAGAACCCACATCACTGCACTCAAGGACATTCCTATATGCGCTCTGTCCACTTGTTCAATAGTCAGTGAAGAGTCATACTACTAATCGTTCCTACCGCTATTTGATTGAAAGTTCTCAGTTTTGAGATTCTTCCAGAACCCTTGCCGATTCCCCTGCCTTCTCCACCAGGTCCCACAGGCACTCGACCACCTCACCCTTGTCCAGGTTAGATCTATTTCCTGCCGGTCCATATGTTATGTGCTGAACCGTGCCCTAACTATATCATAGTATGCCATAGCGCAAAGCCTGGGCTGAATTGAGAGACCATATGTTGCCCATGTAGCATGATCTCTCTCTCCGCCTGTCAAGTTTACTCCAGAGTTCAGTTCAGTTCAGTCGTGGTTCCAACATCACAGCAACGGGTCGTCCTCATTATCATCCATTCCTGTGCCAGTGAATATCACATAAAATGTTCTTCACTGCCTCATGTGAAAAGTGGAAAAGACAGGAGTCTCGACAAACAACAGTCCGCTCAGGCACACTGTGCATAATGGCGCCACTAGAATGTCACCACAAACGTCCTCCACGAAACATTTCGTCCATCTATGATGGAAGTGGCAATCACCTTCCCAACGAGATGTTCACCTACACAGCCTCGATGTTTCTAGATGTTTTCTAGCCAGCCACGCCATTTTATCTCCGAAATGCAGTTCACGCATCAAAACAATCTCGGACAGATGTAACAACTTTCACTGTACATAATGCCGTCGCCAGAATGCCAGCACAAAAGTCCTCTACGAAAATACAGTTCATCATCGATGGAAACGGCAGTCATTAGAAAACAAGGCAAACAACCGGTCACTTCTGCGTCACAAACAACCGCCATGCATGCAGATATTTCTAGATGTTATTGTTCCGTTCTAGATGCTATCTAGCCAGCTACGCCATATTTGAGCATGCAGTTCACGCCACAACACCTCGGACAGATGTAAAAAACATTTGACTGTACATAATGCCGTCTCCAGAATGCCTAAAAAAAAAAAAAAAACAGTCCTCCACGAAACACAGTTCATCGTTAATGGAAGTGGCAGTCAACCGAGAAGACCAGCAGCCACACATTTCTGCATAAGGCGCAAAAACCAGTCAGTTCTGGGACATAGCCAGCCGCCATTGCCCTGAACATGCAGTTCCCGCTCTACAAACTCGGCAGATTTAAAAGCATTTCATACGAAACTCACAGCTCACAGCGTCGCGCCACGCACTCAACCCAGTAGCAGGGCTGACGTAACCATAAACTACCAGTCCAACATGAGGAAAATGCGAATGCAAACGGTGGTCACGAGCATAAACACTCCAGAGGCCTTAACCGTTTCACTGCCTATCCTCCACGTTTGTGACCCAAGGAGTATGCAGATTAAGATGGAGAAAGGATTGCTTCGTGCAGAATGGCTTGCCTCTCTTCAGGAGCCACAGATTGTGAGAATTGTATGGATTTTCTGCACTGATCATGCGGGAGTGCGGAGGAATGAACAGGCTAATAGGCTGGCAGGGAATGCACCTCTCGGTTGTAGATTACCTATGGACAATGGGGTGGTTGGGCGTCTATAGAACCAGGTGTAAACAGCGGTGGAACAGACTGAGCACCCTTATGTGGAGAAAATGATATGACGGGTGATCGGCAGGGGATCTGGACGAACCTCAAATCTGAGAGGAGAACTTTCAATCAGATAGCAGGTCAGTTGAAACCATCAACAATATGGCTCTTCGCTGGTTGTTAAACGAGAGTTGAGAGTATCCAGAAGATCTGGCCGACACTCAGTACGCCCTGGAAAGGCCAGACGGGCACATAATCAGACGGCAGCTAGTATTACTAGTATTGGTCTCTTCGCTGACTGTTGAAGTTGGGGTCTGAGCGTCTGAGTGATATCGGTTCTTAACTCAACTCAACTCAGCTTAATTTGACTTGCTTTACATTCTCTGTGGCGAAGGGGTTACGGACACAATTCACAATCTCACACACCGCGTTCGAAACACAGCTGAGGGCGATTTGGCAGCAGACAGCCTTACGTTGGCTTCAATACAATGGTATGAGTATCAATCGTTCAAAAAGCAATGACAAATCACTTAACGCAAACTTACCAAGAAATCGCAAACAGCCAAATATGCTGGGATTGACTGTAACGGCATGCAAATGGTATGCAACTAACTTTTTAAGCTTACATTACTTCCAAACACGACTTGATATTCTTATCTTTTGTTTTCTGAACTATTCAGTCGTTACATTAATTCGTTCACTCCGAATACTTATTTTAAATTATTCAGTTCTTTGGTGAAAAGCTGCGCTCATGCTTTCATACTAAAGGAAACATTTCAAGCATGGTCGTGAGTTCTCCAAGCTGTGAGTGCAAGATCTGCATCCTGATTGTCGACCGTCATCCCGGAGAACAGCTCTTACTCTCTCTCTCTCTGTTACTCTCTGTTACTGTCTTTGTTACTTTCTGTTACTCTATGTATAACTCTCTGTTACCATCTGTTACTCTCTCTCTCTCTCTCTCTCTCTCTCTCTCTCTCTCTCTCTTCTCTGTTAATCTCTGTTCCTCTCTCTTATTCTCTGTTATTGTCTGTTATGCTATGTTACTCATTGTTACTCTCTGTTACTCTCACTGTTACTCTTTGGGAGTCTCCGTGGAGATGTAGTCAAGGCGTCTGCCTCGTGCTCCGAAGGTGGTGGGATCGATTCCCACCTGCATCTTTCGGTTCACGAGTGCATTATTCTCGGAGACTCCTGGGGGTCTCCGCTTGAGCAACGGAGTTCGTGCTTTGTGCGACACTTCAAGACTTTGTTACTCTTTGTTAGTCTTTGTACTGTACAATACTGGATTTCTGATTGTATTAAATGTTCAAAAAATGCGTGTACTCCAAGAGGCAATGGCTATTTTATTTGAGATAGGGTATTACAAACGCGAAGAAAAAGATCTAAGGCTCCCGTGATCGTATGACACAGCGAACTTTGACCGCCCATGTCTATCGGCACGGTGCATGATTGTAATGAGGAGTACAAATGGTCAGTAATACGCCATTCTCTTGTTCTTTTAAGCTCACATCTCTGATTCATTATTTTACGAGGTTGTGTCAGTTAACAGATAAGTAAGAAATTATGCGGAAGCTAGAGAGTTTGGGTTGTAATGCATAATGATGAAAACACCATAGATGGATTGAAAGAGCAATGAAGATATCTTGAAATAAATTAACTCACACATAGGACTGGTAACTTGGATCAGAAGAAGACATTTCACATTCTTTAGGCGTGGCATGGAAAGAGGAAAGCTGGGGTATGTCTTGACAACGAGAAGGTTGGGGTAAAGAGGGGCACGGGGAGACATATAGAGAAGATTCTGAACAGTCTGACATCATCGCATGGAGGAACATCTGTATCATAAATAATTATCAGTACACGAGGCAGAATTCACACGCAAAATCAGCCAATGTGCCCCAGTAGTGGCCATCTACTAGAAGTCGTGGCCCGTAAGTGGACTACGATTGAGTTCAAAGAGAGTTAACGCCAAACCAATACAAAGAAATTCAAGAGACAGAAGGTTGTAAGTAAGTAAGTATGTAGTAAGTAAATCTTTATTTTCCAAGGGTTAAGAATTGGGCACGCAGGCCCGTCTGACATTCTGCCCTTCTTCTCTATTTCCTCTCATACATTCTGTCCCCACATGTTGTGGGCGAACAACATCACTGCCACTTTACTGCACGGCCTAGAAGAGTAGTAGATGACCAAGAAGAAAAAGAGGAGGAAGAAAAAAAATAAAGAATAAGAAGAAAGACGTAAGGAAGGAAGAAAAATGAAGAAAGAAAGAAAGAAAGAAAGAGAGACAGACAGACAGACAGAAAAGAAAGAAAGAAAGAAAGAAAGAGAAAGAAAGAAAGAAAGAAAGAAAGAAAAAAAGAAAGAAAGAAAGAAAGAAAGAAAGAAAGAAGATGAAGAAGACAAAGTGTCGACCCCAGAGAGATAATGATCGGAAGCAACCCAATCCGACGACCACTGAAAAACGAATGAACCCAGGACCCCCGCTTTGGATTGTAAACGTACTAACTAAAACGCCATCGCAGATCCCTCACACAGATTACAAAACAAAAGAACTAGATGATTTCAAAGAAGTCTCCCTACGTAATCATGAGTTTCATCAGAAAAACGTTACTATGAATCTACCAGAAGATTTCAGCAGATCGATTTGTAATAAGCGACGCCCAATCAGATAGCAGGGATTCAGCTTGTAGGCGGAAAGCCATCTGAAAAAGTTGAATAAATTAGGAAATGGAGATATCGTTGTGACAGAAAACAAATGAGTGAGTTTACACAAATAGTTATAGACAGCATGTTCACTGCAGCCATTAGAAAGGGAAAAAGGTTGAGATAACTCGATTTGAGTCAACATCACTGCGCTCTGGGCTTTCCTATACGCGCCGCGTCCTTATTTTCAACAACCAGCAAAGAGACCGAGTGCTGCAAGTACCTTTTGGAATCCGGCCATGTGGGAGTGCGGGGGGGGGGGGGGGTGAACAGGCTGATAAGCTGACAGAGAATACTCCTCTTGGTGGTAGATTACATATGGACAAGGGAGAGGAAGTTGGGCGCCGGTGGGACTAGATGGAGAAGGCGGGGGAGGGGTGGGGGAGCAGATTGAGAACCCGTATGTGGAAAGAATGAGATTGGGGGGGGGGGGGGGGGTCTGCATGGGTTTTGGAAGAATCTTAAAACTGAGATAAAAGACCAGGAGAACTTTCAATCAGATAGCGATGGGAACGATTAATAGTAAGACTCTTCGCTAGTTGTTGAACAAGGGGACGGAGTGCGTATGGGAGTGTCCTGAGTGCAGTGATGTCGGTTCTTAGCTCAATTCAACTTAATCTATGTGTCCGTCTGGCCTTTCCTAGAAGAATTAAGTGTCGGCCAGATCATGGGTTCACCCAGTGACGCACGATTGATTCCAAGCAATGATAGTGCATCTGTTCTTTCACGCATGATCCATGAGGTTTCTGACCAGACTTGCCTTACCGTGCACAAATAGAGAAGAAGTAACTGATTGGGCACAGGATACAGCAGGATGAAATACCACATGTTTGATTGACTAATGATAGGAGATACATAAATGAAACTGGAACTGGCAAAATGACAGATCCACATTTGTTGCAGGAGTTTCCAAGGTCTGCGGGACAGATTAAACTATTGTGGCATAGAACGGTTCTGTTTCGGGACAAACTTTACAGAGATGTCAACAAACTCACGTTGTCTGATGATTTCTTTGGATTTATTCTCACTGGCGTCTGAAAGTGTATGAAGGAAGAGGAGAAAGAGGTGGAGGAAGAAGAGGAGAAGGAGGAGGAGGAAAAAGAGGAGGAAGAAGAGGAGGAGGAGGAAGAAGAAGAGGAAGAGGAGGAGCAAGAGAAGAAGAAGAAGAAGAAGAAGAAGAAGAAGAAGAAGAAGAAGAAGAAGAAGAAGAAGAAGAAGAAGAAGAAGAAGAAGAAGAAGAAGAAGAAGAAGAAGAAGAAGAAGAAGAAGAAGAAGAAGAAGAAGAAAAAATAATTCTAAAAAAGAGCGTTTGAAAATTCTTAATGGTTAATAGCGTTCAACGTTCAAAGCACATATGTAAAATAAACATAACTATTTTATTGAGAAAGTATCGAAGATCATCTTGATTAGAAACTTATATTGCTATGTTTGAATTAACATTTAACGCTGAAGAAGCCATGTAAAGTGACATGCAATTAGTCCAACTATAAATGGCGTGTACAAGATTCTCAAAGCCCATCTACACATTTGACCAGGAAGCAAGTGGGTGCCATGCCAGCAATGTATTTTATCAAATTACAGCGCGTCAGAATATAGTGACCAGCAGAATATTGTGTTTGTAGATCATGAACAGGCTTTCTATAGCGTAGACAGATACAGATTATGGACCATCCTTGTAGACTATGGGATACAAGGACAATTGCTAGAAAACATCATAGCCATGTACCACTCGAGCGGAGTGAGACAGGGATGTGTGCTCTCTCCTCTGCTATTTAATATCTACATAGACAGAATATCCAAAGAAGCCTTGACAAAACAGGTTCAGAAAATTTAGAACTCTTTACTCCAGATGAAACAGCAGATTCACAGGAAATAAATGAACTTCTATTTTCAGACAATCAGTGCCTGGTTTACGGCGATGAGGGCAGACTACAAAATCATGTTAATAATCTGAGTTTAACCTGCTATGAGTATAAACACAGCCAAAACCGAAGTAATGCAAGTTAGCAGATCGCCTGGTCCACTAAGTATACAGATAAATAGCACAACTCTGAATCAAGTTAAAGAATTCAAATATCTTGGAAGTATGATCACAGAAGATGGCAGATTGGACAGAGAAATCTAAATCAGATGTAAAAAAGCTAGTGCACTTGCTTATCAACTATCGCCTTACTGAAACATCCAAATATACCAATGTCTGCAAAACGACAGATACTAAACAACATATTCACACCAACCCTATGCTACTGTCACGGAAAATAAACTTGTTAGTTGCGATCGATGACAAACAAGACCCGACATTAGTCTGCAAAAACAACCGACCCTTTGATGTTGTACAGACTGAGAAAAATACGTCGTTAAAACTGTTTACACACGATCGGCATTTCTAACTGAGAAACAAGATACGTCGCGTCAAAATGTCTACCCCTGGTCGGCGAATCTTTATGATGTGGGTTGTTCGAGAAACGAATAACAACGCCAAACGTCTGCCAAGGCGGTAGTAGCCTTTGAAGTGCTAGACGAAAAGTCTGGACAGACGCGGGATGGATTCTGTGATGTGGGGAATTCTGTGGTTCACAGACAGACTGAACAATTGATGTACGGGACAAAGAATTTCCCCAAATGAAAGCAAATTTGACGGCGGATTGACTCCAGTTAGTCTAGAACAGGAGGAGGAAACCAGATTCTGGACGGATCAGCGTCTAGACTTTTTTGGTGACGTCACTGCAGCCCAATATAAAAAGCGTTGCGGTAAACAAGTGGAATTAGTCGATCAAGATTTCTGAAGTGGGAAAGATCGGTGCAGTTTTCCGAGTTGTGTTCAATGAAAGAAACTAGGGTGTCAAATTGTTGATATTTATCGGAGGACATAGATCTAGTCTGTGATTGCCTAGTTTCGATTAGCAACCGGAATAGACATATGGTAGGCTATAAATCATATCTAACTTAGAGTATGATTAGGAATAGAGTACAGTACTGTGCGGTGATATAATGTATTATAGGTGCGGTAATATAATGTATTATATGTGTCACACGTCTTCTTTATGATAATATCACGAAGTTCTTACGATGATATGTTCATGATATTGTCGTGTGGTGGTCGTTGTCTAGGTAACGATACTCATGGTGTGTCAATGGAGATATCTAACTGTCTTGCAATATAACTCACCCCCGCAGTGCATGTTCACCAGTCATTAAACAAGATTTCCGTTGGCGCACATAATCCTTTATTACAGAAATAAGACGGACAGACGGAACATGTTTATACATCCAGAAATAATGTAATCCATAGAATATAATATCCTCCTCACAATTTTAACCAGCACACATCAATGCCTTCTCAAGCCTGCTTCATATCAAATCCACAAGACATTTAGTCCAGCTACTATCCACGGCTGGATCTCCTACAATACAACCCACACATTGGGTCGGAGCCACTGCTCAACTATGCAACCCACTCTGGGTTTTGGCCCTCACTCCCTATAGAACCCACTCTGGTTCAGGCCTGTCTTCACAACTAGGAGAACAACACAACACGGAGATCTCTAACTCCGCTTCTCCTTAGAATACCGACCAGTTCGGCATCTACACATCAACCCTCTTTAAGTCCCTTGTACTTCACACCAAACTAAACTGTCCTTCCCCCATCCCCATGGGGTCCACACTCACCCTTCCCATTATTTCTCAGGACTGGCTGTTTTCTCATAGCCAGGTCAGTTACTTTACTGTCTCCCACTTTCATCTCCATTCTTTCTCATGCCCGGTCACTCAACTCAATGTCAATGACCCAGGCTTATGTCAATAGGTGTGGTGATATAATGTATTATGATTAGTGATAGAATGTTCTATAAGTGCGGTGCTAGAAAGTATCATAGGAGCGTCGGCACTAGTATTCTATTGTGTGGCTTCAACTAGCTTGTGTGATATATCATTTTACTCAGGGAGTTGAGGACAATGTAGTGGAATAATAATTAGAGAGATTAAGGATGGTTGAGAGGGAGGAGAGGAATGTGAAATGGTAGGATCTTCCAGTATGGCATCTGTTGGGTTTCTACCCGTTCCTTTATTCTTTCCTGGTGTTGCCATGTCTCAGATCATATGATGAGTTATTTGGCCGTATGACAGAGATCAGATCTCTGTTATAGATCTAAGTGCTGCTATTGGCCTACACTCACCTAATTCCGGCCAGGATTGAGTTGCCCTCACCATAGTATTCTCTATTCTACAGGTTCCATTTACAGGTCCATGTATGTGTGCTATGATGTTCAACAGTGAAGCTAACACATTTTTGAAGATGATGGCTCAGAATTTGAAGACAGAAGTTGCAGAGAGGCCGCTACATTGGGCTTATACCCAAGTTGGTTTGCGGGAACCTGGCTTCTGCTGAGCAGGGCATGCTGATGATATTGATGTTTAGCAAGTGATAGGTGTATCACTGAACAGTCAGAACATTGTATATATACACTACTGATACCAGGAACATTCATACAAATTTATAGAAATACCTAGAACATTCAGAGTGTGGTGTTAATATGGGGAATCTTTAAAACCAGTGACACTAGATCCATTAAGATTTCCCCAGTAACAGTGACAATAGGGTTAGAATTTTCTGATTAACAATCAGTTAAATAACAGAGGAAATTCATAGTGGGAATCAGATTGAAGACTCTCATTAGACAGTGTTGGTCATGGGTGTCCAAGCATCCTAGTGGTTCAAGAGACAACAGAGGGAGTCTTCACGTGACCGGAGAAGCATCACCTTGGTGAGGTTGCTTGTCTGGAATACATGGTGCTAGTGTGTTCTCAGCACAGTGATGAGAATGACTATACTCCTGAACACTGATCTGAGTCTATATACACTTTAGAGTATACGTCACACATTCTACACATTATACACACACACACTTCTCCTACATATACTCTTTGCTTTAATACATTTCTTGTTATTATTTGTTGAAGCTAGAGTTGTCAAGTATGTTATGTTGGGGAAGAATGAGAGGGGGCATGATCCAGGGGTGAGCAAGAGTGAGAAGAAGGTGTCTTCAGATTGAGGGAGTGTTGTGGACGGAGTCTGCTGGATATCTCCAGGATAGAGATATTGAATTAAAACAAATGTGGGTGTTGATTCCCCTCACTCCAGGGACGACACTAAAGTGGTAAAGAAGAACAAATAACTACTACGACATTCATTCTTTTTACACACGACAGCTACCAATCTCATACTTGAACTTTATCAAAATCACACTCTCGCAAAATCAACACCTGCGAGATGAGATTCGTGAGGAGAGCTGCCAACTTAACAATCCGAGACCGAGTAAAAAATGCTGTTTTCAGACAGACAGTGGGATCAACACCTTGTGCCACATTTATTAAAAGACAAAATTTGGTGGGACTGCGGTAAAGCTGTGAAAATATAAAAAATATAAAATAACACAAAGTAATGCAGCTTCACATAACAGAATTACGACACATACAGGATGTTGCGGCGACTAGCCTTTATCAGCAAACAAATACGTACACAAAACAAAACATATAGTCACGGAGAAGACACTCCGGTAACTTACATTGAGGCGTGACGACGGGATGAGTAGAATAAAACAATGAAAAAAATGAAAGCAATGAAGAGAAAATGAAAAATTTGAACAAAAAATGTTCCTACTTACCTCAGAATCCGAAGATGCGGTCACACGCATCTTGGGATTCTGAGGTAAGTCATCATGCACCATCTTACGTCTCACACGCTCGGTATGTGACTTATCTGCAATAATTTTCTCCTTTGTCTTTATTCCATGTCTGATATTTGCACTCCATGCAACACGTTCAGCGGCGACTTGCTCCCAATGTGCATTATCAATGCCTGTATCAGCCATGTCCCGCTTACACACATCTTTATATCGTAGTAGAGGCCGAACCTAAGATCTCCTACCCACCTCCAAAATGATGTCCTTTAGTATTCTACCATCTTGAGTCTTGAGAACACTACCAAATGATATGTAGTTCATTTAGTAGCTACCACCACCACCACCACCACCACCACCACCACCACCACCACCACCACCACCACCACCACCACCACCACCACCCACCACCACACCACCACCACCACCACCACCACCACCACCACCACCACTACTACTACTACTACTACTACTACTACTACTACTACAACTACTACTACTACTACTACTACTACTACTACTACTACTACTACTACAACCACCACCACCATCACCATCACCACTTCCACTACCACTACCACTATCACCACTAACACCACCCTACCACTACCACCACTAACACCACTACTACCACTACTACTATCACCACCATTACTACTACTACTACTACTACTACTACTACTACTACTACTACTACTACTACTACTACTACTACTACTACTACTACTATCACCCCCCCTCTCCCACACCACCACCACCACCACAACTACAACAGCAACTTCAACACAAGCGCCGTTAGTAACTCGCCACAAACCAACACACATCGTATCCCTTCCGCTGTGAGATTCGCATTTCCCTAAGATTGACAACCCAAATCTCAGGTCACATTTACATAGAAGGCCTGACCTCTTGACGTGCAATTCTGGCATCATAAAACGCATCTGCAGAAGAACACACGAGCCAGTAGGACGCTTCGTCTGTCGTGTAGACATTCAGTTGTGTTCTACTCTGGCTTCTCTATAAGATATGTGGATGTTTTCTGGAAATTTCGGAGAAATTCCGGCCGTATCCGAAGAGTTAGCGTGAACCAGACAGCTGGCCATTTTAAGCGTGATGCTGGTCGCTAGAAGCGAAATATAGAGGTGAGGCATAGTTTTAACATTTCAACTCTGCCTCAATGTAATAGCACATTTATACTTGTTAACTTTTCATGAACCTTAATTTTAACTTCTAGCTCTGCCTCGTTATAATAACACATTCATATTTCTTAACTTTTTGTGAACTGTAGTTTCAACCGATTCAGTGTCGAAGGATATCACCACATATTACCTCACATTTGTACAGACGGACGATATATCTCCATACTAGTGTCACTGTGTTATTTGTTTGGTTTCGTGGTATATTCCGCAGTTTCAATGCCCAGTAAATGAACATTCACAATATAGCACCGGGTGCTTGTAAAATCTCACTACACTTTGTATGTAGAACAAATTTGAAAAGTGAAGTACATGATGTCATAAAACATGTGCCCCACAGTCTATCGTGAAGCAATATATAGCCAATGGCTGTCGTCTGCTGGAGTAATTTTGTGCACTCCAAACAGAATAGACATTTTTTTTGACATCATGTATTTCATTTTTCAAATGTGTTCTACATACCGGTACTTGTACATTTGATTGTATACCATGTTTATTTGATTGTGTACCATGTTTATTTGAATGTGTACCATGTTAAATTCAACGCTGCTTTTTGTTTGACACTGAATCAGTTAACATGTTAGCTCAGCCTCAGTATAATTTCATATTCACACTGCTTAACTTTTCGTGAGTCACAGTTTTAACTTTCTACCCTGTCTCTACGAAGTACCTCAGTGTAGTAACTCATTCATACTTCTTAACATTTCGTGAGCCATAGTTTTAACTTTCTACCCTGTCTCTACAAAGTACCTCAGTGCAGTACCTCATTCATACTTCTTAACTTTGTGTGAGCCATAGTTTTAACTTTCTACACTGTCTCTATGAAGTACCTCAATGTAGTAACTCATTCATACTTCTTAACTTTTCATGAGCCATAGTTTTAAGTTTTTGCCCTGTCTCTATGAAGAACCTCAGTGTAGTAATCATTCAACTTTTAACTTTTTGTGAGCCATAGTTTTAACTTTCTACCCTATTTGTTTCTTCTTTGGTTATAATAATTACTTGTGTTTTACTTGTGCTAATTTTCATGTTATGTTCCTTATACACTTCGTTTAGACTATTAATGTTGTCTTGTAAATGTGCTTCTGATTTTGCTATTACTGCTTGAACTTCCGCAAATGGGAGTTCTTTAATGGTGTAATTTCCCGTTGGTTCTTCTTCTGTGTTCTGTTCGTCATGGGATGTTCTTGCGGTCTATGTTTGGTTGGTTTCTTTACATTTGCTGTCTATATAGATTATGAACTAGAGGAGAAGGATATGACAACCTTTTCCTACTCCGGATCTTATGGTGAAGGGTTCTGAGAGTCCTCCATTTGTTCTCACTATGCATTCACTGCTGTTGTATAAGTTCTACGTAAGTTTGTTATATGTGTACTCATTTCATATCGTTTAAGAATTTCCAACAGCTTGTTTCTGTCTACTCTATTAAATGCCTTTTTATATTCGATAAAGGCTAAGTATAGTGTTTTATTAAATTCAATTGATTTTTCTATAAATTGTCTAAGAGCAAAAATGGCATCTGTGCATCCTTTTCTCCGCCTTACATTCAAGTTGTGTTTCGCTCAGCTGGGGTTCTATTGTAATTCGCAATCTTATTTTTTTTTTTTTCTCAATAAGTTTGCAAACTATTTTCCCAGTATGAATCAAAATGGAAATGCTTTTGTATTGTGTGCAATCTCTTTTACTGCCTTTGTTTTTTCCGAATTCGGATAAATATGGCATTTCCCCAATCTCGCGGTGTCTGTTGTTCTACCCCAACATAGTTAAATAAAGAGTCCCAAGTTGATTTTCTAGATAATTTTACGTTCATTTGTTTGCCATTACTTCTTAAGGAGAAGTCATCGTTGAAGCCCAACTGACCAATGTAGGGAATGAACCCCATAGCCTCTATCAGAAGAAGGAAGTACAAACGCATTTAGTCCCGCGGCCAAGCTATAGTATGTCCACATTTGTTTGCCTTCATTCACGATCAATTATTTTGAAAACTGTCTGTTGCATCGTTATGAAGTTTTTCCAGCCGTCTTATATTTACCCCCACCCAAGGAATATGTCTTTGATAGGTCCAAAAACAACTTAAATCATTGAAAGCGGCGACATTCCTTTGATGTTTGCTTAACAACTAGTGATTTCTCGCTAACAAAGTTATTTTTACGGTAATGGGAGACCTGCCAATTCTGATGACGCACAAAGGCGTATCCGGATTCGTATGGGAGTGGGTGCAATGAAAGAACTAGCTTACAATCGACAGGGTCGACTGCATTGCACCGGGTTTTTATCCCATATGGCTCAGTTTCTTTCCGCAGCGCGGAAAGCGTCGCACAAAGCACGAACTCCGTAGCTCCAGCGACGACCCTCGGGAGTCTCCGAAAAAATGCACTCGTGAAATGAAGGACGCGGACCGGAATCGAACATACAACCTTCGGAGCCCGAGTCAGATGGCTTGACCACTTCACCACTGAGAATCCCGAGAGGGGTGCAATGTGTAATATTAATAAAGACAGAGAATTTACAGAGGCACGGGGTAAATAATTTGTAAATTAACAGGAAAGTAGAAGGAATATATTTCTTACCTTATTTTTTCATTTCCTTCTTGTTTCTTCAGCTGATGCTGATGCTGTAATGTTTAGGGCCTGCAATTTTAATGTTCGGAGAAATTCCGGCCGTATCCGAAGAGTTAGCGTGAACCAGACAGCTGGCCATTTTAAGCGTGATGCTGGTCGCTAGAAGCGAAATATAGAGGTGAGGCATAGTTTTAACATTTCAACTCTGCCTCAATGTAATAGCACATTTATACTTGTTAACTTTTCATGAACCTTAATTTTAACTTCTAGCTCTGCCTCGTTATAATAACACATTCATTTTTTCTTAATTTTTGTGAACTGTAGTTTCAACCGATTCAGTGTCGAAGGATATCACCACATATTACCTCACATTTGTACAGACGGACGATATATCTCCATACTAGTGTCACTGTGTTATTTGTTTGGTTTCGTGGTATATTCCGCAGTTTCAATGCCCAGTAAATGAACATTCACAATATAGCACCGGGTGCTTGTAAAATCTCACTACACTTTGTATGTAGAACAAATTTGAAAAGTGAAGTACATGATGTCAAAAAACATGTGCCCCACAGTCTATCGTGAAGCAATATATAGCCAATGGCTGTCGTCTGCTGGAGAAATTTTGTGCACTCCAAACAGAATAGACATTTTTTTTGACATCATGTATTTCATTTTCAAATGTGTTCACATACCGGTACTTGTACATTTGATTGTATACCATGTTTATTTGATTGTGTACCATGTTTATTTGAATGTGTACCATGTTAAATTCAACGCTGTTTTTTGTTTGACACTAAATCAGTTAACATGTTAGCTCACCCTCAGTATAATTTCATATTCACCCCTGCTTAATTTTTTCGTGAGTCATAGTTTTAACTTTTACCCTGTCTCTACGAAGTACCTCAATGTAGTAACTCATTCATACTTCTTAACTTTTCATGAGCCATAGTTTTAAGTTTTTGCCCTGTCTCTATGAAGAACCTCAATGTAGTAACTCATTCAAACTTCTTAACTTTTCGTGAGCCATAGTTTTAACTTTCTACCCTATTTTTTTCTTCTTTGGTTATAATTTCCCTATGTTTTACTTGTGCTAATTTTCATGTTATGTTCCTTATACACTTCGTTTAGACTATTAATGTTGTCTTGTAAATGTGCTGCTGATTTTACTATTAGTGCTTGAACTTCCGCAAATGGGAGTTCTTTAATGGTGTAATTTGCCGTTGGTTCTTCTTCTGTGTTCTGTTCGTCATGGGATGTTCTTGCGGTCTATTTTTGGGCTGGTTTTTTACATTTGCTGTCTATATAGATTATGAACTAGAGGAGAAGGATATGACAACCTTTTCCTACCCCGGGGTCTTATGGTGAAGGGTTCTGGGGGAGTCCCCCATTTGTTCTCACTATGCATTCACTGCTGTTGTATAAGTTCTACGTAAGTTTGTTATATGTGTACTCATTTCATATCGTTTAAGAATTTCCAACAGCTTGTTTCTGTCTACTCTATCAAATGCCTTTTTATATTCGATAAAGGCTAAGTATAGTGTTTTATTAAATTCAATTGATTTTTCTATAAATTGTCTAAGAGCAAAAATGGCATCTGTGCATCCTTTTTTCCGCCCTACATTCAAGTTGTGTTTCGCTCAGCTGGGGTTCTATTGTAATTCGCAATCTTATTTTTTTTTTCTCAATAAGTTTGCAAAATATTTTCCCAGTATGACTCAAAATGGAAATGCTTTTGTATTGTGTGCAATCTCTTTTACTGCCTTTGTTTTTTCCGAATTCGGATAAATATGGCGTTTCCCCAATCTCGCGGTGTCTGTTGTTCTACCCCAACATGGTTAAATAAAGAGTCCCAAGTTGATTTTCTAGATAATTTTACGTTCATTTGTTTGCCATTACTTCTTAAGGAGAAGTCATCGTTGAAGCCCAACTGACCAATGTAGGGAATGAACCCCGTAGCCTCTATCAGAAAAAGGAAGTACAAACACATTTAGTCCCCGCGGCCAAGCTACAGTATGTCCACATTTGTTTGCCGTCATTCACGATCAATTATTTTGAAAACTGTCTGTTGCATCGTTATGAAGTTTTTCCAGCCGTCTTATATTTACCCCCACCCAAGGAATATGTCTTTGATAGGTCCAAAAACAACTTAAATCATTGAAAGCGGCGACATTCCTTTGATGTTTTGCTGAACAACTAGTGATTTCTCGCTAACAAAGTTATTTTTACGGTAATGGGAGACCTGCCAATTCTGATGACGCACAAAGGCATATCCGGATTCGTATGGGAGTGGGTGCAATGAAAGAACTAGCTTAAAATCGACAGGGTCGGCTTGCATTGCACCGGGTTTTTATCCCATATGGCTCAGTTTCTTTCCGCAGCGCGGAAAGCGTCGCACAAAGCACGAACTCCGTAGCTCCAGCGACGACCCTCGGGAGTCTCCGAAAAAATGCACTCGTGAAATGAAGGACGCGGCCCGGAATCGAACATACAACCTTCGGAGCCCGAGTCAGACGGCTTGACCACTTCACCACGGAGAATCCCGAGAGGGGTGCAATGTGTAATATTAGTAAAGACAGAGAATTTACAGAGGCACGGGGTAAATAATTTGTAAATTAACAGGAAAGTAGAAGGAATATATTTCTTACCTTATTTTTCATTTCCTTCTTGTTTCTTCAGCTGATGCTGATGCTGTAATGTTTAGGGCCTGCAATTCGTCTGAATAGTTGGAGCAAAATATCCCAGTAAGTGTGTACGTAGATTAAGGTCTGCGATCTGCTCAGACCTTAATCTGTGTCGGACGATTCCAGTAGGTTGATGATTGCTCTCGGTTGCATAAAATTCAATCCATCCTTTCTCCAATAGTCCTCTTCCTCTTTCAACACATGGTCCTGACGTTTTTTCCAGTAACTTTTATCAATATTTAATAGCGCGGACAGAAGACAGACAGACAGACAGACAGACAGACAGACAGACAGACAGAACAGACAGACAGACAGAAGATAGAAGAGGTAGGTAGGTAGGCAGAAAGGTAGGTGGTGGGTGGGTGGATGTGCTGGCTGGCTGCTGACTGACTGGTTGGGTGGTAGTGGTCGTCGGTCGGTCGGTGGTCGGTCGGTCGTCGGTCGGTCGTGGTGGTGGGTCGGCCGGCAGGCGGCGAGCAGCAGACAGACAGATAGATAGATAGATAGATAGATAGATAGATAGATAGATAGATAGATAGATAGATAGATAGATAGAAGATAGATAGATAGATAGATAGATAGATAGATCAGATAGATAGATAGATAGATATAGATAGATAGATAGATAGATAGATAGATAGATAGATAGATAGATAGATAGATAGATAGATAGATAGATAGATAGATCGATAGATAGATTAGATAGATAGATAGATAGATAGATAGATAGATAGATAGATAGATAGATAGATAGATAGATAGATAGATAGATAGATAGATAGATAGATAGATAGATAGATAGATAGATCCCCGCCAGGAGCCGGGCCGAGCCAGCTAGTTTATTTATATAATCACGTTTCATGAAAGAACCCACAGTTTGACGACACCTCTGAATCTACCCCATATAAATTCCTCTAGTCTGCCTAAAGCGAAAACCGCGCAGACAAAATTCAAAAACAGCGGGGTGTGTCTTGCTGAAGCGGTAATACTCTTAAACTGATGGAATGAATGCGGGGGCCATAATTTATATACCGCATATAAACAAACATTGAAATCTGCTGTACAATCTCCAGAACGAAAATTTTTTTGTTCGGTGGACATAATGATAAGGTTATATGCTAAATCTCATAATTTTCCCTCAGTTGGTTACTGAGATATTGAATTTTATATTGAGGCCAAAAAAAAAACCACACACACACACACACTATAGGTATCAGTACAGAGCAGGGTAGGTGGTCGCTTATATAATCCTCAAAGACACTCCATTTTATGTCTGATGCCGCCTCTAGTGATACAAGTGAAAGGACTAACGGAAATGAAACGGATGAAAGGACACAAACAATTATTCTTGATATTTAAACAGCCAGAAAGGACTAACGTAATGTCACAGTTCAACTATGTATAAAGTATCCATTTATTCATACTTCAACTATGTATAAAGTATCACTTTATTCATATTTCAACTATGTATACAGTTTCCCTTTTAAATAAGCATTTAGTGTTGCATTTGTTTTCCTGTTTGATTTTTATACACTAAAGCATGAGAATTGTTTGTGTGGTACCTCTGTTATTTTTCTGATATCTGCTCAAGAGACGATAGTTTTCAAGCTATGGCACATGTCATATTGGACGATAGTTTTCAAACTATGGCACATGTCATATTCTCCAATTGGTTTACTGCATGTTATATGGGGGTATTTCAAAAAGGATGTTGGAATCTTAGATGCCCGGAGCAGTGATTGAGTTACTGGAGCCCTTTAGGGATGCAAAGAATTATAACAGTGTAAACTACCGAGTGTGTTGTTAGAGGTGACTAAAGAGGGTTTGGGTGAGGCTTAGAACCCTCAGCCTGGAGAACACTTGAGCTGCGAAACCCAAACAAGCACAAACAAGTCTACATTGCATGGCTTGGCCTGAGTTGGTTGATGGCCTAGGCTTCGTTGGGAGATGTAAGGCAGAAGAAAATGGTGCTTTGAACTTAGGTGTTTGAACACTTAAAAAATAGGGAGGCTCTATTCGCAATAGAATTGCGAATAGAGAAAAATTATATTCGCATTAGAATTCTGCCGAATTCTCAGTAATTTTTAATGAATCACCCTTCTTCTTACTTCTGTCCATTCTTCTGGCATCCCGTTTTATTTTTACATTACGTTAGTGCTGTTGAAATATCAAAAATAATTTTCCAGAATTTGTATCCCCAATACAAATAACGATCCCTCCAAATAATTGTGTCCCCAGGTGAATTCAAGAATTGTTAACTTTCGTTTCTGTACACTTACTGTTACCAGGCATCCATGTGTAAATAAAAATGTAAAAAAAAAACATATATTGGAAACAACAAACTGTCATCAGAATTGATAACGATGTAGGTCAATATCAGCCTATTAAAAGAGGCGTTAGACAGGGATGTGTAATGTCTCCAGATCTTTTTTCCCTGTACAGTGAAAGCGTCACAGTGTCCGCTCACTAGTCAATTTTAGCTTGAGCCAGTATGAGGGTGGTTAATTTGTGGCGATATTTCAGTTCATCATCAAGTGCCGTGCCGGCTGGCGTAGGCGTTCATGGCTCTCCACAGATCTCGGTCTTTGGTGTTCTGGATCAACTCTGCTGATGATATTCCTCCATGCCACCGTCTCAATCCGTCCAGCATCATTTCTCTTGGTCTGCCTCTGCCTCTCTTCCCCTCGATCTTTGCAGTTGTCACGATGTTCTCCAATGCCTCTCTTCTCATCACATGACCAAAGAAAGCTGTTTGTCTCTTTCTTATTGTTGTATGTAGTGTTCTAGTTTCATTAGCCTCTTTCAGGCAATCGTTGTTAGTTACTGTGGCAGTCCAAGGAATTCGCAACATTCGTCTTAAAAACCACATCTCTGTTGCTTCTAAGTTCTTCCTAATTTGTTCATTTACATTCCAAGATTCGCTGCCATACACCAAAACTGGTTCTATATAGCATTTTAGCACTCTCTTTCTTACATTCATTGATAGCGACTTACCACTTTGCTACTGAAGACACGTTAATACAACAACGAAATATTATAATATAGCCACACGCATAGGAATAATCCCGTGACCTACTTCTACTGCGAATATAATTTTTCTCTATTCGCAATTCTATTGCGAATAGTCACTTCGTAAAAAATATATGTGGGGGATTCAAATAAAAAAAAACTTAAAAGTGTGATAGAAATTACCATAACCATGTCATTGTCTTGTAATATGTCAATATTGGTCGGGGGCTGCGTGGTCTCGAGGTATGGTGTCCGCCTAGAGTGCTGGAGGTCCCGGGTTCTAGTAATAAAATTTCCCCTGGTCTCTGGGTAGTGAGATCGGACGCCCGTGTGTATTGTTGCGCACGTAAAAAATCCCTTGGCAATTGGAAATCGAAAAAGAGTAGCCTAACGGCGCTGCCCGGGCAAAAATTTAGAGTTAAAAATCTACCCTAGTATTTTCAGAATCCTCGCCGGTGCTACGGAGTTCGTGCACTGAGCTGAGTTTCTCCAGACTCAGATTTGAATTAGGAGGAGAACGGAGTACTTATGGGTTGCACCCTTCTGCCGTGATGTTGATCCATCGACTAAACTAAACTAATTTGTTGTAGGTACGTTCAATTATCCGCTACCAATACTGTGTCATCTGCATAGCGTATATTATTATTATTATTATTTTTATATTGTAACCTCCGATTAGTATTCCTGACGTCTCTTTGATCTCTCTCATTATTACTTCGCTATATAGGAAGAAGAGATCTGGTGACAAGACAGTCCTGTCGTACTCCTAGCTTTATCTGTTTGTAACTTCCCTCTTTATTTTCTGTTTCAATTGCTGCTACTTGGTTCCAGTAAATATTCGTTATTATTCTTAAATCTTTCCCATCAATTCAACTGTGCATTCATTTCCCTAGTTGCTTAGAGCATATTTAAAAGATCATAATAACATTGATCACTACACTTAATAATTATGTTCGAGCATTCTGCGGAATTACAAGATTTCTAAAAGAAAAACAGTTAAATAAGCAACGAGTAGGGGACATAAACATCTAACATTGTTCCAAGGGACATTACTTGAATTTTTAAAATATAAATAAAATTACTACAGATAATTTACTAAATAACTTTAAACTTCTTTTATATTCTTATAGAAATAAGAGAATTAATACGGAAATAAAATATTTTAAAGATGAATATAATTCTTTTAGATTTCTTAAAGAAAATCTGTTTAATATTTACATACTTACATTTTATAATAGATTATTTAGTTATACATTTATTGTTTAAATAGTGTTTGTATACTTTTAATGTAGATCGAGTCAGCTTTCGATTTCTATGAAAATTTTTGCTGGCCTCTTAGGGCTACAACAAATGTACAGGAAATTAACCATACACATTGCTCTCTTGTCCCTTCTCTTATTCATAACACATATAGACAACAAGATACCAGCCAAACAGATCAGTTGGGGTATCTTCATTGCACTCCGGACATGTCTATAGGTGCTCAGATCCTCCCCCCCCCCCCCCCCCAGCATATGCATCAGCGTCCGGTGGCTAATAGTGCCATTTCTGTGTTGGTTGACGAGGCACCTCGTTTTCTCAATGTACCTCTCGCGCTTGGCCGTGCCGATTCTTACTCCCAAGTCTTTCATCCTGGACAGCGATGTGGATTCACTGACGTCAAAGTCCTCTGTTCTCGCCATATCTTTAAGGACGTTAATAACATCGGCACGATCCATAGGCTGGCCATCTGCAGAGGGTGAGAGCCAGCCAGTTTATCAGCTCGTTCATTTCTTTCGACTCCCGCATGTCCCGGGACGAAGATGAATGTGACTTTACAGACAACAGACTTCCGCAGCGACTCAGTCCACTGTCTGCGTACAGCTCCAGCTTCGACCTTCTGAATCATGCTCATTGAGTCACTTATAATAGCTTGTAATATTTGATATTGAGTTGGTTGAAATACTATCGATTGTTGAGGTGGGGGCAATAATAATAGCTTAAATGCAATCGGGTGCATAAAATTTTATTTATATTGGGTCCGTTTTTTCCGCGCCAAACTCCCAAACCAAAACGTTCCAAGGCGCCTTGGGTTCCAAAAAATATTTGTTAAATTTAAACCCCCATCAAATTCAACCTTCACCCAGTTGGGTTGACCATTAAAACGGAAAACCCAGGGGGTCAATTTAATATTAGTTAAAAACGGAATTTTCAAGGACTTAAAAATTTTAAATTTAAAAGGAAGTAGAGGGGAAAAATTTTTTAACCATTTTTCAGGGGTTCTTGTTTTTAAATTAAAAATCTGTAATTTTACCTAATTCTTTAATTGTTAAAAAATAAAGAATTTACGAAATTAAATTTTATGTATATTAATTTTTTTTCAGAAAATGGTTTATATTCTCTCTTTTATAAAATTAATCCCTTTTTTTAAAAGTTTTTTCTTTTAAAAAGGGTTACGTTTTTTCGAAGAGGGAACGATGGAATTAAGGCAACAATGGGGATAAAGTTGGTTAATGTAGGAACTGGATAGGAAAGGTGGATTTAAAAATACAAAATGATTGACATGCGTTGGTTAATATAACAGTTGGATTACACAGCAGGAATCAACAGTTGACAAAGTATTGGGTAATGAAGGAACGGGACAGAAAAGATGAAGTTAAAGAAACAATTGGCATGAGTTGATTAATGTAACAATTGCATCTACAATCTCAGCATTGTTTCATTTTCAAACTTATATATTCATCCACAAACTTAACATTGTTTCATCCACAAACTTAACATTATGTCATCCATAAAGTTAACATTATTTCATCCATATTCTAAAAACTGTTTCTTCCACAAACTGAACATTATTTCTTCCACTAACTTAACATTTTTATTCCCAGAAACTGAACATTGTTTCATTCACACACTGAACATTGCTTCATCCACAAACTGAACATTGTTTCATACACAAATTTAGCACACATTTTTCCACAAACAGAACATTGTTTCATCCACAAAATTAACATTATGTTGTTCACAAACTAAACATTGTTTCATCCATTAACTGAACATTGTTTCATCCACAAACTGAACATTGTTTCATCCATACATTTAGCATAGACGTTTTTACACACTCAACATTGTTTCATCCATAAACTGAACATTGTATCATCAACATACTAAACATTGTTTCGTCCACAAAATGAACATTGTTTCATCCACAAATTGAACATTGTTTCATCCACAAACTGAACATTGTTTCATCCATACATTTAGCATAGACGTTTTTACACACTCAACATTGTTTCATCCATAAACTGAACATTGTATCATCAACATACTAAACATTGTTTCGTCCACAAAATGAACAATGTTTCATCCACAAATTGAACATTGTTTCATCCACAAACTGAAAATTGTTTCTTCCACAAACTGAACATTGTTTCTTCCACAAACTGAATATTATTTTTCCCCACAAACTGAATATTGTTTCATCCACACAATGAACATTGCTTCATCCACAAACTGAACATTCTTTCATCCACAAACTGAACATTGTTTCGTCCACAAACTGAACATGTTGCATCCACAGAACCAAAATTGTTTCCTCCACAGACTGACCATTTTTATCCCCACAAACTGAACATTGTTTCATTCACAAACTGAACGTTATTGTATCCATAAACTGAAATTTGTTCATCTACAAACTGAACACGTTTCATCTACAAACTGAAAATGTTTCATCCACAAACTGAACATGTTTCATCCACAAACTGAACATTGTTTCGTCCACAAACTGAAAATGTTTCATCCACAAATGGAACATGTTTCATCCACAAACTGAACATGTTTCATCCACAAACTGAACATGTTTCATCCACAAACTGAACATTGTTTCGTCCACAAACTGAAAATGTTTCATCCACAAATGGAACATGTTTCATCCACAAACTGAACATGTTTCATCCACAAACTGAACATGTTTCATCCACAAACTGAACATTTTTTCGTCCACAAACTGAAAATGTTTCATCCACAAACTGAACATGTTTCATCCACAAACTGAACATGTTTCATCCACAAACTGAACATGTTTCATCCACAAACTGAACATGTTTCATCCACAAACTAAATATTGTATCTTCCACAAACTGTACATTGTTTCATCTCAAACTGAACATATTTTCATTCACGAACTGAACATTGTTTCATCCACAAAGTGAAAATTGTTTCTCTCACAAACTGAACATTTTTATTCCCATAAACTGAACATTGTTTACTTCACAAACTGAATGTTGTTTCATCCACAAAGTGAACATTGTTTATTCCAGAAACTGAACATTATTTTTTCCCCACAAATTGAACATATTTTCATCCTCAAAAGTGAGCATTGTTTCATCCACAAAGTGAAAATTGTTTCTTCCATAAACTGAACATTGTTTCACCCATACACTGACCATTGTTTCATTCACAAACTGAACATTCTTTTATCAATAAACTAAACTTTGTTTCATCCACAAACTGAACATGTTTCATCCACAAATTAAACATGTTTCATCCATAAAATGAACTTTGTTTCATCCAAAAAATTAAATATTTTCATTCACAAATTGAATATTGTTTCATCCACAAAGTGAACATTTTTATATCCTACAAACTGAACATTGTTTCATTCACAAACAGAACATACTTGAATCTACGACACGATTATTGTTAATTCCCCAAGCTGAGATGTACACATCTGATAAATTAAGCTGTACGTGATCTTCCATAAATGCACTGTTTCCTCTACTGCATCACTGTTTTATAGTTAAAGGGTGCATTGTCCCAAGCTGCCATAATTGATGACGAAGTGAATGCAAGAGACTCCCTGGCCAGCGCGGCTTTGGCAGACTGTACAAGAATGTGTGGGACAGAAATGGAATAAGCCTGCAAACAAAGCTGAAAGTCTACAAAGCAGTTGTATTATCAACACTGCTATATGCTTGTGAAACCTGGACTGTTTATCAGTGTCACGCTAGGAAATTAAACCACTTCCACACAGTCTGCCTTAGGAAGCTACTGAAGATTAAATGGCAAGACAAGATCCCAGACACTGAAGTCCTAGAAAGAGCGTCTCTGCCCAGTATCCACACGCAACTAATGAAAAATCAGATTCGCTGGGCTGGTCACTTAACTCGCATGCCAGATCACAGGCTCCCTAAACGAATTTTTTTACGGCGAGCTGCGTTGTGGTAAACGCTCCCAAGGCGGCCAGAGGAAACGCTTTAAAGACATTCTGAAAATCTCACTGAAAACTTTAGGAATTCATCTTGACACCTGGGAGACTGCTGCCAAAGACCGACATTTCTGGCGTTCATCTTTACGCAAGGGTGCAGTCACTTGTGAAGCAACCAGGACTGTAAGACCTGTGAAGAAAAGGCTAGACAGAAAAACCACTGCAGGAGATCCTCCTCCTGGAACGTCAAGCATTCTTTGCCCACATTGTCAAAGAACATTTTGAGCCAAAATAGGCCTTATCAACAATCTTAGAATTCACGGCTCCATACCTTCAATCCCATTGGATGAAATGAATGGTCATCATCATTCTTGATGGACAATCAACAACAACAAGCAACAGGCACTGCTATTCTAAAAACTGAGCTGATGTCCATCCTCATAGGTTCATTGTTTAATGAAAAAAACTAGCATTGTTTTGTCTACAAACTGAGAATTGATTAATCTACACACGGAGAATTGATTAATCTACAAAATGCGAATTTTTACATCTACAAACTGAGAATTTATCATCTCATGATCATCACGTGACATGCCGATAAGCGTGGGAGATCATGTTTCACCATCTCACAGAATCACCTGAGTCGTGGATGAACTCTGTGTTCTTGTCTCGACCATACCACGTGGCCAAGTCATCCAAGTATTTACTTCTTTGCCTTCTCCTTGCTTTTCCCCCCTCCATATTGCCAGTTGTATCCAGTTCTCCAATTTATTTCTTTTCATAACGTGTCCAAATAATTGTGACTGTACACGTCTAATTTCTCTAATCAGTTTCCGGTTTTCATTTTTTTCGTGTAGGACTTGGTGTTGGTTTTTTTTCTGTCTGTCCATGGTATTCTTTGTATTTTCTTCAGAAATCACATTTCCACAGCCATTAGATGTTTTTCATCTGTGTTTTTTAAAATTTATTCATCTACTGACTGTGAATTTATTTATCTACAAACTGTGAATATATTAAATTACAAGCTGTGATCTTAATCTTCAAACTGTGAATTGATTAATTTACTAACTGTGAGTTTGTTAATCAACAAATTAAGAATTTATTAATCTACACACTGAGAATTGATTCATTCACAAACTGAGAATTGATTAATTTACAAACTGTGAATTGATTAATCTACAAATTAAGCATTCTTTAATTTCAAACTGTACGTTGTTTGTGTTAAATAAGCTGTCTAATCCAATCTGTAGATTGTTTACATGCAAACAGTATCCTTTCACCCGTAAGTAGTACTTTATTTCATCACCAAACTACACACTCGCTTTATTACCAAATATGCGCTTGACTGCTGCCCTCAAAACCCACAAATTATTACTTTTTTCTGAAGTCCAGACTTATTAGCTGCTGTTTCGTGCAGTCATTTATCGTGTCATGTTTTGCTCTTTTCTAGCGTTCGTAAAACAATAAAATCCCAGTAACCTACAAACATCTCTGTTATAATTCTCAGATCTTAACTGTGTTGTCACGTTTCGTTCTTAAGTCTTCCTTTTCAACAGTACAGCACAGGTAGGCCAGGATAAAACATGTATTGTGCTTTATGTGTGCATTTCTTGTCTGCTTAGCTACTTTTTAAATTCTTTTCATAGTCTGTGATATTATGAGAGCAACTTATCTAGATTACAGAACTTTTGCCATCTTTGCTCTTAGACAAATTATATAAAACCAATCGGAATTTAATAAAAAAAAACTCGAATTAGTCTTTGTCGACCACGAAAAGGCATTTGACAGAGATAAGTTTCGTTCTTATGTCTTCCTTTTCAACAGTACGAACGAACGAACGAATTTTATTTTCAAAGGCAAATTAGAAGAAGAGATCGAAAATAGACGCCATAAGGTATACCAATCCTTTGGGAAAATGGCACCAATACTAAAGAACAAACACGTATAAGTAGGCACCGAAAAAGCATTCTAAACACAATCTTCCTACCAACTCTATGTTACCTATACCATACCTGGACAATGTTTAAATAAAAAAGAAAAAGAAAGAAAAAAAAAGAAGAAAAATTACATCTGAAATGAGATTCTTGAGAAGAATACGCAGTGTTTCAAGAAGAGAGAAAATCATAAATGAAGAAATCAGGCATAAAGTGGAGGTTATAGCAGCGCTAGATTTAATTAGACATTTTCATTGGCACCTTTCCGTCTTGACAGACGATAGTTTGGTACATTGTGCTTCAAAAAGGCTTAATAACTACAATCCATGGCGGTGGCGAGTGTGGCTGGTAAGGCCAATTCTTGCTGCAAATGTTTGCCCACAGTAGGTGCATGTGAAAACATGGTCATTTCCACCATTTTGCACCATCTTACGTCTCTCACGCTCTGTGTGTGCTTTATCTGCAATCATTTTCTCCTTTGTCTTTATTCCATTTCTGATAGTTGCCCTCCATGCAACACGTTCAGAGGCGACTTTCTCCCAGTGTGCATTATCAATGCCTGTATCAATCATGTCCCGCTTACACACATCTTTGTATCGTAGTAGAGGCCGACCCTGAGATCTCCTACCCGTCTGTAATTCACCAAAAAAGATGTCCTTTGGTATTCTACCATCATCCATCCTCCTAACGTGTCCTATCCATCTAAGTCTACGAAGACTGAGCATGGAATACACCGTCACACAACCTGATCTTTCCAATACTTCAGTATTTGTGATTTTGTCTTGCCACTTAGTACCAAGTATTCTTCGCAGACACCGCATATGAAAGCTGTTTAAACGTTTCTCTTGGCGTGAGTAAGTTGTCCAGGTTTCACTGCCATAAAGAAGAGTACTAAGGACACAGGCTTGGTAGACGAGGACTTTTGTTTTGGCAGTAAGCATCCTGTTCTCCCAGACTCTTTTTGCTAACATGTTTATTGTTGTTGCTGCCTTGCCAATCCTGATGTTGATTTCCTGATCGAGGGATAATTTGCTATTTATCTCTGATCCTAGATATGTAAAATGGTCTACTATCTCCAGTTCGGCATCGTCAATAAAGATTGATGGTACACCATGTGCACCTTGTGACATAATCTGTGTCTTCTTTTTGTTAATTGTTAAACCAAATTCAGAACAAGCATTGGAGAATGCAGATAGTAGATGTTGTAATTCTTCCTCAGAGTGGGTCGTAATCGCATCATCATCCGCAAAAAGCAACTCTCTGATTAGTACCCTGCTAATTTTGCTCAGAGATTGAAGGCCAAGACCAAAATTAATTAGACAACAGCAAGCTAAATGGTTCGGTCATATAACTAGGCTACCAACTAACAGTATGACCACAACAAGCAATGATGTACAGACCAAACAGAACCAGAAGAAGAGGCCCACCATGTAAACCATGGACAGAGGCATAGCAGAGTCCATGGGAATCTGGACATTTGAAGGCCATAAACTGGCACTCCCCCACTGTTGATGCTTCACCTCGACACCGCAAGGTACAAGAGGCACAAGATGAGATCAGACAGAACATTACTCCTCTGTCGTGTCTCCACTTTACTTGTTTCAATCAATCACTAGGGCTATGCCCACGGTGGCACAACTACTGGCAGGTCTCCCATGTCGGACAGGTCAAGGGATAGTAACTAGACGAGGAGACACACATCTGCTGCCTTGTGGGTAGACTGTGGGTAGTCAAAAACTAGGGTTAATAATTATGAAGAAATGATTGTCGAAGTCGGATGTACTCAGCCACAGACTTCAAGAAACAGTGCGATGCAGTTCACTTTATAATAGGATGTCACAGTGCCTTACTCCAGATTGTTTAATATTTTTTTTTCCGCGTTTCCATCCTGTTTCAGGATATTGCGGTCAACACCAGCATCTTTCAGCTGTATGTTGATTCCTAGGCTAGATTACGCTCATCAGCACGCCACGACTTTCTGAGCGACCGGCTCCATACTCTCATAAGTCACTTTTGCGATTCGAACCACTGCTAATTCTCATCGCGTCACGTGACGAGAGTATTCGGGGTTAGCGGAGAAAGCTGCTAACCCCTCGGCCATGGAGCCGGCTAGATTGTTTAATATATTTATCGTTATTGTTTATTAACGTTATAACCCACTCTGTACCCAGCCATATGCAACGTTTGAATCTGCTTCTCGTGACATGATATCATCATTATCAAGTGCCATAACCACAGCGAAGGTGGACTGTAATGAGTCACAAAACCCGTGTCTAATTAAGCGTCGGCAACCTACGGCACGCGTACACAGCGTGGCAGGAGGGGCGGTTTTCAATGGCACTCTGGCCGTAGCACACACATTTGTGCTGTTATTAAGTAATACGCAATGTTAAACGGACTAAAAATATGAAGAAAACAAAGATATATCCTCGTTTCAAGGCGTTTAGACAAACGAACATGGATACGACCATGGCGGACTTAGCTTGGCAAGCTGAGTGACTTTGTAACATTGCTATGACATACAAAAAGGTTGCCGAAACCTGGTCTAGTAACTACAAAGTGTGCTCATCCGCGCTTCTTGAATGAACCAGTCCCACTCAGTCTTCCCTTTTTGTTCCTTAATTATAAATATAAATCTCAGGTGTGTAGAATAGCCCAATCATAATCATCATTTCACAAGAAGAAGAATATCCTTTACAATTTATATTTGTTAATCCATATAAGCACCCCGATGGTGTTTCCACCTTAGCGTGGTGGGGGAGCTTGAGTTTCTCAATGACCCTGAGAGCTATGCCGGCGGTAGCGTAGCTACCAGCAGGGTCTCTCAAGCCGGACAGGTCAAAGGGTAGAGAACAGACAAAGAGAAACACCCTGGTCCTCCAGGTTGGGAGGTTGAAGCGTGGGGTTAACATCCTCACCTTTGTAAATACTATTTTGTTACGAAACAGATAAATAAGCCTCGAATTCGGACTGACTTATGTGGACGATCTTGGAACACTAAAGGACTTTTGAGATTTGGAACATGGAATGTACGGACACTATATCTAGCTGGAGCGGCCAAGGAACTAATCCGGGAGCTGGTTGAATATCAAATGGATATAACAGCAATTCAAGAAATAAGGTGGCCAGGAGAGGGTACTTTAGAGCAAAATGGAATGATTGTAATATATGGAGGAAACACCCAAAATAAACATGAATTAGGAACAGGATTTGTCTTAAAAAAAGAATTATGGGGGAACGTTCTAAACTTTAAAGCTGTTAATGACAGGATTAGTAAATTACGAATAAAAGGTAAATGGAAAAATATAACGATGATTAATGTACATGCACCTACTGAAGCGAAAGAAGATTTTATTAAAGAAGATATTTATAATGATCTGGAAGATGTCCTAGAAGACACCCCCAAACAGGACATCCTGATTGTGCCGGGAGACTTCAATGCAACAATAGGTAGAGAGCAAACTCATAAAAAAGTTGCCGGTATGGAAAGCCTACATACAACTTCAAATGATAATGGATGGAGAGTCATCAACCTAGCAGAAGCCAATGGACTGCAGATCAGCAGTACCAGACTGCAAAGAAAGGATATACATAAACAAACTTGGAAATCATGTGACAAGATAACCTATAATCAAATAGATCACATTTTAATTAACAACAAAAATGCATCAAACATACAACAAGCTAGAAGTTATAGAGGAGCTGAGTGCCACAGCGACCACTTCCTCGTTGGAGCAAAATTTAAAATAAAACTTAAGAGAGCTTTCTATGCTAAACTACAAAGGTTACACCTAACATGTAACAGAGAAAAACTACAAGAAAGTACAGTCAAAGAGAAATTTACAGATAAAATAAAATGTAAACTTGAAATTCTGCAAAACCCGTTGGAGGAAAGCGTTGACCAAACTTGGTTGAACATCAAGAATACAATTCAAACTATCGCAGAATGAATGTCTCGGTGTGTTAACCACGCATAGAAAGAACAGATGGTTCAATCAAAAATGTGAAGAAGCAGTCACTAGGAAAAAGAATTCCAGACAGTTGTGGTTAAATGACATCAACAACATCCAAAATGAAGAGCAATATAGAACTGAATGTAAAGAGGCTACAAAAATAGTTCGGCAGCAGAAACGAGAATATATGAGCAATATAATCAAAGATATGGAAACTAATCACCAGAAAAACGAATCCAGACAGTTGTTTAAAGAACTGAAGTCAATGAAACGAGGGCACCAACACAACACACATGGTTTAAAAGACAACAATGAGAATAAGATAAATACCAATGAGGAAATGTGTAACACATGGAAAGAATACTTTGTTGAATTACTAAATTGTGAAGCTCCAAAGTAACACTTTCCAACAGGAAGCGGTTTCTAACGTGTGAACCACAAATTGAAGAACCTGTTTTTGTAGAAATACTATATGTAATATTTTTTGTTGCGTATCCCTTACGGGACGTTGCAGTCAACACCAGCATTTTCAGCTGCTGTTGATGTACTAGGTAAGTGTTACGTTCAGTAGTTTGCCATTGCTTTCTGAACGACCGGCCTCTATACCTTTTTCGAAAAAACCAGCACCGCCGTGTTTCGAACCCGGGTATACGGGCTCACAAACCGCGTTCGCAAGCCCTTCAGCCACAGAGACCGGATGTAATAACACGACTTAAAACAATAAGGCAACTGGGGCTGATGGAATTGCTGCTGAATTTATAAAGACAGCCGGCCATGCATTACATATAAAGCTATACGAACTAATAATAAAAATCTGGAGGACAGAAGAATTACCCCATGATTGGAAAGAGTCATTACTGATACCTATTTTTAAGAAAGAATGCAAGTTCCAATGTGAAAATTATAGAGGAATATCACTATAGTCCACAAGCTATAAGATAGTATCCGCGGTATTACTAAATAGACTAAAACCATATTCAGATAACATATTAGGTGACTACCAGGCGGGTTTAAGACAAAACAGATCAACAATAGATCAGATATTTATCTTACGACAAATAGCCGAGAAAAATTGGGAATATAAAAGAGATCTCCATAACAGTTTTGTGGATTTTAAAAAGCTTATGATAGTATCCATAGGAATAGTCTATGGAATGCTATGCAGGAATTTGGAATACCAAGGAAGTTAATCAACATGACCAGACTATGCATGGAAGATACTTATAATATAGTAACATATAAAGGCAGGAAATCAGACCCTTTCCAAATAACATCTGGCTTGAAACAGGGTAATGCACTATCGCAGCTACTCTTCAATCTGGCTCTAGAGAAAGTTGTAAGGAAGGTAAAGGAGGAATATGCTATTGGAGGAACATCCAGACTGCTTGGTTATGCAGATGATATAGATATTATAGGGGAATATGAACAAAAGACATTGGAAATATTGACTCACTTAAAGGAAAAAGCTCAACAAATGGAGCTGGTTATCAACCAAAATAAGACATAATATATGGTAATTTCAAGAGAAAGAAGGAACGGTTAAAAACTCTGGCCACATACAAATAGATAATATGACCATTAAAAGAACGGAAACATGCAAATACTTGAGTACAATCTTCAACTGCTCCAACATAATAAGGAAAGAAATACAAGCTAGAATCAACTTTGGAAATAAGATATTCTATGCACTACAACATCCGCTAAAATCAAATGCGCTATCTCGTAACACCAGGATCACAATATACAAAACACTGATTAGACCAGTTGTGCTGTATGGCTCTGAAACCTGGAGTACAACTAAAGGAGACGAAGCCTTGTTACAAACCTTTGACAACAAGGTCTTAAAACGCATCTTTGGGTCCATTAGGGATACACAAAGTGGAGAGTGGAAAAGAAGAAGAACAAAGACATTTATGATCTGTTTAAGTCCCCACTAATCACTTGTATCATGAAGGCTAATAGACTGCAATGGCTGGGGAATATAGAGAAAAAATGGAAGATAATAGGGAAACAAAACTCGCTTACACTCAGGAAATAAATGACCCTAGACTCCGAGGTAGACCAAGAAGACGGCGGAGAGATAATATATATATACAGACCTACATGCACTTGGAATCAACGACTGGCAAGAGAAGGTCAACCAGAGAGACGAATGGAGACGGATTGTATCTGCAGCAAAGAACCTCAATGGCTCGGAATGCAGAAAAAGAAGAAGAATCCATATAAGGTAATGAGTTCTTAAGAATGAATGTACGCACATTCTGATGTAAGAATGCGAATCATTGACAATTGGACGACAAGTGAGGAATTTGAATAACGAAGCCACAAACAATAGCCCGCACAATTTATTGCCTGACATATTTCATTGCATCTCGTCATGAGCATACTGCAGAATTAATCAAACATAAACTGAAGCAATATGATACATCCTTCAAGCAAAAATATATAATACACATATTCACACAGAGATTTGAATTGTCTACAACAGTAATTTTTTTACTGGTTATCTTGTCGTTTTGTTTGCACAAAGTTGGCTTTTCTGTGTGAATAGCAACGGCTTCTGCCAAATTTAACATTATTCTATTTTGTGTATATAAAAGACGATCTCATGTTTGGGTCACAAAATTATTTTTCTCAGTGCCGTTAAATATGTCGCCATCTCACACGACAAACATTATTTCTATCATTCACGTGACCGTTTAAAACAATCCTTCACTAGAGATAACGAGGACACATTCAAGTGTGTAGGTTTTACTGTGTGGCATGGGTCTTCTTCGTTTATTATTCTATCTATCCAATAGGGTATGTGTTTTACTATCTCTTTATTATATTCATCAAATTGGGTATGTGTTATACCACCCTATTATTCAACTGCCTCTCTGTTCTGTAGACGTAGTGAGTAATTATGTGGAAGTTGCAGCAATGTGATTTTATAGAAGAATGGTGAGAACACGGTGGATAGAGAGAGCAATAACGATATCTTGTATGCTGACGATACAGTGTCACTAGCAGAAAGCGAGCAAGAGTTACAAAACATAGTAGAACATGTAAACAGGCTTAGTTCAGAATGTGGCTTAAATCTTAACATCAAAACAACGAAAACTATGATAATTAGCAGTGGAAAGAAGAGACCAATAATAAGCATCACAGAAATGTTAGTTAGTTAGTCGACAGATCATCCTCATTGCACATCGAATCATTCAGTCCATAAGTGCTCGGATCCCCTCCTCAGCAAATCCCGCAGTGTGTAGCGGTTAACGACACCAGTTCTGTGTTGGTTTATCAATCATCTTTGGCTTCCTGCGTAGTGTTCTTGTTTGGCCACACCTCTTTTAATTTGCTGTTCTCGCAGTCTGAC
Organism: Cepaea nemoralis; assembly: GCA_014155875.1. Taxonomy (NCBI): domain Eukaryota; kingdom Metazoa; phylum Mollusca; class Gastropoda; order Stylommatophora; family Helicidae; genus Cepaea; species Cepaea nemoralis. The sequence goes on from JACEFZ010000946.1 coordinate 49,262, forward strand.
CATGGTTGTAGATTCACAGTCATCACTTGGTTCTCGCAAAAGTCTTACCTCTCGTAGAGCATTCAGAATGTCAGCCTAGTCCATGGCGCGTCCGCCCTCCACAGCAGCCTTACCTGCGAGCTTGTTAGCCCACTCATTTCCTTGTACTCCTGCATGCCCTGGCACGAAGATGAAGCTAATCTTTGCCTGTCCGACCCCTCCAGAGACAGCAACCACTCTCTTCGGATCCACCCCATCTCTATCCTCTTGAGCATGCTCATTGAGTTCGCTAAGGAAACATGCCCTATTGAATGTATGTGTCTCGAGCCATGTTATTGCTTTACTTACTGCCATGACTTCCATAGTCAGGCTGCTTGTGATCTCAACAAAAGCACCAGAGTCCTCCTTCACAATTCTCCCTCCGGCCTGAGGCGTAAAGGCCCATCAGCTTCTCTCGCGTCGGACAACCGACCCATCTGTGTAAATGACAACATCACCGTCTACCGAATTCTCGAAAATCAACGCTTGTACTTCCACCTCCACAGCAGCCGGATTTTCTTGTCTGCATTTTCTGTCTAGTTGGATGCAAACTGAAAAGGACGTACAGAAATATGTTGGCACGTGTACCCACTCCTCGCCAGGTTCTAAGTCCTCAAGTGAACACACCCGTTGAAGAATGTATTCGGCTTGACCCATCAACGACCTTCCTCTTTTTAACCTGCTGCCCTTCACCTTCCTAATTTCACTATGCAGTGGATGTTGTGTGTTTGCGTTAACTCTGAGGTAGGCACGAGCTCTGCAGACTTGTAATCTGTCTTCAATGATTGGAAAATCAAGAAGGTAGCGCATCACCCTGCATGCTGTATCTCTTGTACATCCGAGAATAATGCGCATAGCTTCGTTCTGTATCCTTTCCATCCTTTCTATCTGCTTACGGCTGAAAGTCAGGATCGCCATCGCATACTCCAAAGCAGACATGACCAGCCCCTCTTATAGAAGACATAGATCTGCTCACAGTTTGATGCCGCCATCACCCGCATCGCAGCCAAGGCCCCCCCCCCCCCCGGCCTTTATCTTCATCTGGTCTACGTGCTCTTTATAAGCACGGCTTCGATCAAAACGTATCCCCAGGTAATGCTGAACACAGATTTACAGTTGGTTTTGGAGTATATGTCATAAAAATAAAACCCTGCGTTTAACCAGTTGATTACTATAGAGACTTTCTGATTAACCGGCCTATCTGCAAAGCCGAAACTATTTTAACTAACAGAAAAAACAACTTGGATGTCAAAATCCCCAGGACGGGCAAAGTTAACAGCTGCAGATGTGTAGAGGAAGTGAGTGAGATGACTCAATACACCACTTTGATAGTTTATAAACAGGTCGGATTGAAAGCGGAAGTACTCAGCTCGGGAGAAAACAGTCCGTCTGTCATTTATAGTTCTGGACATCAAGCGAAATGGCAGCTGGAGTTGTCACCACTCGACGCAGATTGGCAGCTTGTTATTGAAAACTGTTGTTGGGATCATACAGTAACTCTCTAGCTTGTTGGGGATGTCAAAACAAGTGATGACAACTCTGATATTGATTGAGCCAGGGAGGATAGATTCTTGACAATGGATGATATGCCCAAAAAACACTTGTGTGGACATAATGAATACCGTCACGTTACAAATTTTAGGTTTTGCCATAAACCATGATTGGGAGAAACAGTGTTGACCAAAACCGTGGATTATGATGGACGTGTTTGTGGGAGAGCTCTACAGTGTTAGATTAATTTAATATTAACTAGCATGTGTCGTTATGGCAAAGTGTAGCAGCCATCCCGGAATGAGGCGGTTTTGCATAAGGTAGTCAATATAGTCTATTTAGGCCTAATTAATATAGGCAGTAGTCTTGTTAAAACTAGAGTGTGATGATTAGCACTGTTAGTTGAAAACTAGTTAGAGTAGTGAAGTGATAATTGGCTCTGCTAGGATGAATAGGATAGAGGGGTGATAATTGGAGAGATTTTAGATGGGGAAAGTGTCCAATGGGGGGATCTTTCAATGGTTTGCCCACTGAAGTTGTGCACTCTGTTTATGGGTCTTTCCTTGTCATAGCCTGATTCGGACGTAGGTGAGGAGCTAATATGCTCTATGACAGAGTTTAGTTAGCTGTAAAATAACTGAGCAAGGCAATAGGCTTACACTCAACCGGTAGGATCAGTGACTAGTGCTATCACCAGATGTGTTGTTTCTCTCACAGGCTTACACTCAGCCGGTAGGATCAGTGACTAGTACTATCACCAGATGTGTTGTTTCTCTCACAGGCTTACACTCAGCCGGTGGGATCAGTGACTAGTACTATCACCAGATGTGTTGTTTCTCTCACAGGTTCCCTACCAGCTACGAGGAAGTTCAACACTGGGTTTGATGAAGTGCAACATCAATTAGACATAACACCAGTTGGACACAAACATGTTTCTTTAAAAAAAGGAATAACGTCCGAGAAGAAAGATGGTTCACCTAAGATGGGTGATGATCGTTGATGCATCACACAGCATAAAAACATTGGTACCTAAACAAGAACATTAAAATATAATAGTCACATGGTGTGATATATTCTAGTGAAATAGTTCAAAAGACATGATACCTGAACCTAGATAGACACTAGTTAGGTTCAAGTATATTAACAATAACAGTGATACCTAAATACTCACTACAAAGGATTTGTTCATTCTTTAAGAACGATAGGAAATTATGTGCATTGGGCAACCGGTCCATGATCAGCTGTAATTTACAAACAGTATCTATTTCGGATGATCAGGAAGATGGATTACCAGGTAGCTACAGTCGGTGTCCGGCAGGAGAGATACAGTACCGGGTGAGGTGGACTTGTTCTGACTTAACGTGCTGTGGTGTGTCCTTGCAAGGATGAACTGACTATGCTATTATCTGAGAGTCCGATCCTACACACATTATAGAACACATCACACATTTTCTTCGCATACACGTCTCATATACGGTACACTTTTCTTTTAATAAATTAATCTTTATTAATTTTTAGAAGCAAGAGTTGTTGAATATGTTGAGTTGGGGAAGTATGAGAGGGGGCATAGTACGACAGTGAGAGAGTGATAGGAAAAGGTGTCCATGGGCTGATGGAGTGTGTTGAACGGAAGCTGGTGGATTCTCCAGGATATTGATAGGGAAAAAATATTATAATGTGGGTGTTGACTCTCCTCACTCCAGGGACGACACTTTAAAGGAGGACACGACAGTATTGACTATATGATTATTCAAAGAGAACCATGTCACTATTGCCTTTGTTTGGTTGACCATTGCCCCAGCCTCAACACACCAAGTACTTATGCGATTGAGTTCGGTTTGTAGTTCCACAGCAACCTGATCTCTATCCTGGCCCTGACGATACACTAAAACATCATCGGCATATGACAATGTCCTCCCCGGTCCAGTGATCTGCTCGCTGGTGATCCTCACTGTGAAGGCGTTGAACAGCACCGGAGATAATGGTGATCCCTGTGGTAGGCCAGGACCTATTGTTGTTGGTTCCGAAGTCCAAATGCCACATCTAAAAAATACTTTCCGTTGGAAGAGGGCTGCAGCGATCCAACCAAGGGGGAAAGGACTTATATTGAGTTCAAGAAGCTGAAGCATTTCAATAGTACTCTCTGTTGTACGCGTCCTCAAGATCAATCGCTGCAGCAAAGGTTTCAATGCCTGAGTGGGAACCTTCATAGACATCATGGGCAAAAACTGCTGCATTGGTCCAGGTTTCTCTTTTTGGACGGTACCCTCCCAGGGTAGGTGGGAAAACACTTTGCCTTTAATGCTGGCTTGATCTTTTTCTGGCAATTAACTTCTCCAGCAGCTTGCCTATTGTATTCTGCATGGTTATTACTCGATATCCCTGAATTTTTGTGTGGTCTTTGCCAGGCTTCGGTAAGGGAATCAGATAGCTGTGTAACCACTCCTCCTTGATGCTAGCACTCCCTATACTGTTGTTGTACATGTCTGCTAGTTTCTCTAGCTCGTTGTCGGTACACCTATTGATGTCGTCGTATCTTATTCCATTTGGCCCTGGGGCGTTGTTTTTTGATCGTCGAAGCACAGCCTTGATGTCTTCCACTGTCACTGTGTCTTCATCCGAAATATTCTGTGCCTTGCAAAGATTTCGGCCTCTCACGGCTGTCTGGTTGCTCTGTTTTAGATAGCGTTCGAAGAGTGCTTTGCCTTTGTCCTCGTCAATCCTCTGCCAGATGAGATCAGCACCTTGGAAGTAGGACATTCTCTTATTCTTGACTACCCCACTCATGCTGTTATGTAGTCGCCAGAACAATTTCATTGACTGGTCTGTGCTTACTCTTTGACATACCTCTGTCTATTTTTTTTTTTCACTTTTAACCACCTTAACCAGTTTTTTTAAATAGCTTACTTTTGAGTGCATCTCTCTTTCCAAGTTCATGCAGGGACTAGGATGGGCAAACCCGTTCTTCTTGGCGATTTTTCATTTCCTTAGAGCACTACGCTTATCCACCCAAGCCTTCTCCACCTCAAAATTCCAATACGGTGGCTGCTCCCAGTTGGTTTTTTTCCTGCCCAGAAGCTTTCTGCGCTTGTCGCGCCTTATTTTACTCACTACATCTTGCCCTGTACTGTCATACTGGAAGGTCTTGACCGTTGTGCTGCCTGGTTATGTCTTTCTCCACTAATATGCTGCAAGGGTGGTGGTCGCTGCCATGGTACCCTAGGACACCCCATCTGCACACTGTAGTGAGTGAAGAAGAAACCAGCGCCAGACCAATAGCACTGTCCTCATGGCACTCACACTAAAATTTAACCAGCCGGTTTGATTTCGTGTACGGAGACAATGATTCTTTTACAAATGGAAAGTTATGACCACACAGGGATTCCTGGAGGCTGATGAACAGTTTTCCACCAACACAAGTATAAATTCGACTGCTCGTTTGATGATTGCCTTTCCACTCTACCTACGTAAGTTTCTTGGCACTCACACAATTAGCAAATCATGAAGCGAAACAAATTCACAAAATATTTGGAGATGTGGTTTTATAGAAGAAATTTGTGTATGTGCTGTCTTAGTAGTCCAAACGGTTCTGCCACAATTGCTATCTCTGTGCATTAAACAACTGTTCGTAGACTTCCGGTCCCCAACATGGAGGAAAGGTCGTTGACCTGTTAAAGCCTCTAGAGCAATGTTTCCGAACCTTTTTTGTGCTATGACCTAAGCCTTTCTAAAATTCTTATGCCCCCCCCCCCCCCAACATATGCATCATTTTTAATATTCAAAAACTGAAATGTTTTCTAAAGAAACTTGGATTTTTTATTTAGAAGGGCTCACGGTTCCCAGAGGTGCCAAAATCCCCCCCCCCCCGACACACAGGTCCCGCGTCCCTGTGTGTCAGTTGTGTTGTGTGAATTTTTTTATTTTTTTTGGTTTGGCGGTTACCCTAGACAAACTAGTTCCCCCGCCTCCCCCTTTTTTGTGTAGACCCTTAGTCTGACTGTGAGCTATTGCCCACAGTGGTCCACCAGGCCCACATCTAAGGTGAAGATATTTGATGGGTTTTTATTTGATCATCCCGGCCACCGACAGACCAGGCGCACTACTGGGGGGAGAGCAGCAAATGCACCCGATCCTAGCCAAAGGACCGACAGGTGTTAGGAAGAAATCACTAGGAAATTATTGAGCATACACAGTAAGTAAATTTTCAAAACATATAATGGAGAACTGAAA
>JACEFZ010000946.1:57500-72500 GCA_014155875.1 Cepaea nemoralis
CCAACCAACAAAACAACCAAGCGAACAATCAACCACAACCACCAGTTGGGTTATCTTCATTGCACTCCAGACAGGTCCACAGATGCTCAGATCCCCCCCCCCACCCCCCCCAGCATATGCATCAGCGTCCGGTTGCTAATAGTGCCAGTTCTGTGTTGGTTGACGAGGCACATAGTTTTCGGTTTTCCCGATGTACCTCTCGTGTACGGCCGTGCCGATACTTACTCCCAAGTCTTTCATCCTGGAGAGCGATGTGGATTCGCTGACGTCAAAGTCCTCTGTTCTCGCCATATCTTTAAGGACGTTAATAACATCGGCACGATCCATGGGCTGGCCATCTACAGGGGGTGCAGAGCCAGCCAGTTTATCAATTAATCAATCATGTGCCATGCCGGAAAGCGTGGGCGGTCATGACTCGCCATTTCACTCGATCACCAGTGTCGTGGATCAGCTCAGTGTTCCTGTCTCGTCCATGCCATGTGGCCAAGCCATCCAGGTATTTTCCTCTCGGTCTTCCTCTTGGTCTGTTCCCTTCGATCTTGCCAGTTGTCACTAAGTTCTCCAATCCATTTCTTCTCATAACATGTCCAAAACATTTTGACTGTCTACGTCTAATTTCTCTAATCAGTTTACGATGTTCATTTGTCTCCTGTAGTACTGTGTCATTGGTTTTTCTGTCTGTCCATGGAATTCTTTGCATTTTCCTCAGAAACCACATTTCTGCAGCCATCAGATGTTTTTCAGCTTGACTGCTCATTGTCCAAGTTTCACATCCATACAAAAGAACAGGCTCTATGTATCCCCTCAACACTCTTTTTCTCGTTTCAATTGACATCTTTTTATTGGTCAGAATGTTTTTCATCTTGCTAAAGGCTACTTTCGCCATGGCGATTCTTGTTCTAATCTCTTCAAGGCATCTCCCATCAGATGTTATGACTGTTCCAAGATAATTGTACCGATTCACTTGTTGAAGAATATTTCCATTTACTTGTATATTACATTGTGGCACTTCTTTCTTCCTAGTGACGACCATAACCTGAGTCTTTTTACAATTTAATTCTAACCCCAGTTGCTCACTGTGTACAACAACCGCATCTACTAATTGTTGCAGGTCCTGCGCATTGTCTGCAATTAATACTGTATCATCTGCATATCTAATGTTATTGATGTTTCGTCCTCCAATGCTGATTCCATTTATATCCTCTACATTTCTGAAAATATTTTCACTGTATAGGGAAACAAGATCTGGAGACATCACACATCCCTGCCCAACACCTCTCTTAATTGGCTGATACTGTCCCACTTCATTATCAATCCTTATTGCAGCTTGTTGTTTCCAATATATGTTTTTTATAAGTCTAGTGTCTTTCCCATCAATTTGTAGATCTGCAAGCATATCCACCATGTTAACATGTCTAACTCTGTCAAAAGCCTTTGTATAGTCAATAAAGCAAAGATGTATATCCTTGTTTACTTCTATAGCACGTTCAATAACTGTTGGCAGCATATACACAGCATTTACTGTACCCTTTCCTTCTACACACTGTCGATTGTAGTCCCAGGAGGAACGTGGACTCAACAAGCACACTTTTAAGATCCTTATACTTGGGAATTATTTACAGACTTTTGTCTACACTCCTCTTTTCTGTCTTCTATTCTCTCTCTCTCTCTCTCTCTCTCTCTCTCTCTCTCTCTCTCTCTCTCTCTCTCTCTCTCTCTCTCTCTCTCTCTCTCTCTCTCTCTCTCTCTCTCTCTCTCTCTCTCTCTCATATTCCTTTCATAACATACCCTGACAACAGTCTCCTCAAACAATTAATAAAATATTTAATGCTGAAAACTATGTCAGTTGTATGTATGGAATGTGTATATGTAATTGGTAGTGTCTTCTATGGTGAGTTCTACTCTGAATGTCTAATCTCCGTATCCCTTCTCTCGTCTGCATTCAGCCAGTCAAAGATACATCACACATATATGGACAGTTCTCACCCGGGTTTGCTCCTTTCCGATTGAGTCTGGATGTATCTTGAAGTTGTTCAAAGTCTGGTCACAGTGAAATAATGATATTCCAGTAAGTCTATGACTTCGCCAGAGTCTGCTTCACGAAGTTAATAATCCAACACTGAAACCACATCACCACAGTCCAACACAGTGTCTAATTTGACTATAAATGTTCTGACTTATCTATTGTATCTTTTCTAATAGTCTACCGTGCAAAAGTGGGCAGTTTTGTTTTGCTTTGCTTTCATCAGTTTAATCGTCCTTTTCCATTTTACTTTGGTTATCTGGATATTCTTTTATTATTTTCAGAGTTCATTTAGGGCTATGGGTTATCTCGTCTCATGATTAGAACCTGTCTATGTTATTCACTGTTCTAGTGAGGTATTTGATCTCCGCCCAAGTGAAGTGCCTTGAGTTTATCGTCTCTGATTGTATCAGGATACTTTCTAGTGAAACCTGTGAGTGATATATATATATATATATATATACTATATAGTTTATATATATATATATATTATATATATATATATATATATATATATATATATATATATATTCAAGGTGATATGAGTCTGCTTCAAACTAATTCTTATGTGAGAGTCTTTCTCAGCCAGTAATCAGACCTTCCGAAAGATACTCTGACATAAGACATATGAGTTCACTAATGTCTAAACTATTAGCTAATAGAAAGAAATGGTAAAAGCCAAGCATAAAACACCTATTTCCCTATGCTAGACTATTACGCTACGGCTATAATACCTTATATAATTTATGTTAGTCCAAGAATTGAAATCCATCAGCACATAAGCACTTCTATCCCACCGCCTTTAAACAATAAGGGATGATTTCTTTTCTATTACAGGACACATAAATCCAGTTTTCCGTCCAGTTTGGTAGCACACACTAACTACAAAAACAAGTTTCCACCAATTTATACCGAGTGTCCAATTCTCTGTTGTTTTTGATCCACAATCAAATTTGCCGTAATTCCCCACATCAAAAGTCTGTGAAGTCACGTAGTCGTTAGTTGCCCGCTCCCTTCCGTTCCTCCGCTGGTCCCCGCGTTCACCACTCGTCGTACATCAAAGAGTTCTAACTCTTTGATCACCGTCTTCGTGTGTTTCCCCGTTCCCGATGTCTCCGCGTTGTTTTGTCCGTTGACATCGCTGGTCAATGACTCCTCACACTGTATCCTATTTTTATACCATTCGGTCAATGATCTTCAATTTATCCTCATCTCAGACTGAAGTACTCGATTGTTAACCCTCCTCATACATTGCAATTAATCTTACTATCCTAGTTTATCAGGGAATCACTAAACTCACAGTATCCCGTGACATAGGCCCCCTCTTAAGAGAGTAGACCGCGTCGACTCTTCCTCACTGTAGTTTTGATTCCTATGATCCACCAACCTATTCCTCTTCCTCTGGAGTTGAATGTCTAGATAGGAAATCCGCTCCTACATTCTCCTTACCAGGGATGTACTCCACTGTGAAGTTGTACTGCTGCAGCAACAACGACCATCGCATCCACCGTGCGTTGAGCTTCTGCGAAGTAGCTATGAACATCACGTGTTGATGATATGACTGGATCCTCACATGGCTCACCTCCTCATCCAGTAGGCGCTCTCACTGACAGCCTACTATACTACTCATGACCGAAACTAGTGTTGGCACATCGCCCCTGTACGTCCTGTCGACCTACTTTCGACTTGCGTAAGCGACGGCTCACAATACAGACGGATCGTCCCATCCTGACTGTAACACTGTCTCCATATTCTCTTGGTTTCCCCAGGCTTTGCATCTGGGATGTTCCGCCTCGTCCGCGTTGGACAGAATCGTCTTCCCCAATACTCCTGGACTTTTGCTTCCAGGACCATCTCGGGCGATATTGGATCTGGTCAGCCAATCTTCGGTTGGAGTCCTGGGTATTTCTCGCCTTTCCCGACGTTACCCACCCCTTCTGAACTTGGTTACTAGTGAAGGTTTCACTCTTGTCCTTTCCCTGACGTGTGATTTCCCTCCTCCCTTCGTTGGGTAAATCTGACCTATCACGTACTTTCCCATATGCCCTCCTATGTAGTACTGGCGATCTCTGGTCTTCGTCTGGACCTGTAACCTTTTTCTTAATGGCTGCCATCACCATAAAGTGCGAAGCTTTGCTCTCGGATCTCTCCTCATATTTCTTAATGAGATGCCTAGGGAGATTTTTCAGTTCTTCCCCGATCCGGATTTTGTAGAAGTTTTTGGACACCACCTTTACCACAGGATAAGGTCCTTTCCATCTTACTTGGAGTATATTAGTCTCTTCTGGACCCCATACTTCCACTTTGTCTTCCACCTTAAGAGCTATTTTACTCTTAGTCCTATTGTTGGGTGGTGCTTTCTGGCACTCTGAACAAGACTTAACCACCGGTGTACATCACCAGTCATTCCTGGCCAGCAATAATGGCCGGAAATTTGCTGCAATGTCTCTCTGACGCCCATATGTCGATTCTCGGCTATGGTGTGTCCACTCTGAAGAATGTGAGGACGGTGGGTCTCTGGAACCACCCACTGCTCATGCAGGTTGTCTCCTCTTCCGGCTCTCCTGTAAAGCAGCCGATTCCTCAGAAAATACTGTCCCCGTTCTGGTGGCTCAGCCCTTCTTTGCAGCTTCCTGTAGCAAGGACGCAACGTAGTATCCTTCCTCTGGGCAGTATGCAATTCCCCTATCACTGAGTTGTTGCATAGTGACTCTGCCTCTTTTTCCTTCCCTTGAGATCCACTGGTTACTGCTCCCCTGTGGGCTGGCTGTTTGGGAACCCCCAAGAACACAGTATTTGTGCCAATGATCACTGGGAATAGGGAGTCAGCTAATACAGCTGCAGGAATAATGCCCGTGACGTACCTGGACTTAATCTCCACCTTGGCGATTGGCAGCGTCATGGTAACAGCACTCCTCATTGCCGGCTGTATCTCTATGGTCTCCCCTGTAAGTTGGTCTGGGCTTACCAGGCTGGCATCTATCACAGCTTCCCCATCCAAACCTGAATCGTAGAGACAAGCAACCTGCTGGCCATTGACTTCAATCAGTTCAACCACAGGTGGCCTCTCTTGGTCCGGAGTGTCTTCCACCTCCTCGACCTTTTCCTTGCATCTGCAGTCCACAGTATTATGTGCTTTCGACCTGCAGTGTGTGCACCATTTTCCCTTCCAAGCTTTCCGTGTGCTTTCTTTGTTCAGCGCTTCTTCGCCGACCTCAGCCTTGTCTGTGATCACCTTCTTAGGAATCACTTGGCATGCCGCGAAGTGATAGCTTTTCGGTTTCGATCTGCAGTCCTTTGTGTTATGAGAGGGCGACTTGCAGATCGAACACCACTTCTCAGACCACGGTCGTTTCGCTGGAGAATTCGAGGTGCTCTGGTTTCCTTCCTTCACCTTCTCTGAACTCTCCGTTGACGTCTTTATATAAGGTTCCACTTTTTCTCCTTCCCAGTTTTAGATTTCTTTCGGTCTTGTTTCTCCTGACCTTTTGTGGTGTGTATATTGGTTTCTTTAGCTTCCCCATGGACTTCTACGAATCTTTCCGCCAGCTTATTCACAACATCAAGCCGTTCCGCCCCTTGTTCTCCTAAAAATGTCTTCAGTGGTTCTGACATTTGCTGGCGCATCTGGTCGACCACCATGAGCTCTTCCAGACTCTCATAGTCCCGCTTGAACTCTGCCAAATCTATCCATTTTTGGAGGTATGATTTCAGCCTTAAACTGTAGGCGGCGAATAGCTCTCCCGGCTCTCTTCTTACCGATCGAAACTTCTTTCGATACGTTTGTGCTGTGATCTCATAATGTTTCATCAAAGCGGCTTTTAGCTCTTCGTAGTTGTTTTCATGTCCTGGTGGTAAGCGTGTGTAGACCTCGTAATCCGAACTTCTTAATCCCTGGGATAATTTAAGAGACCATCGGCTCCTATCCAGCCCCATAGCGACTGCCATTGCTTCAAAACGATTAGCGTACTGGTCAAAGCGTTCTTTCGACTCTTCATAAACAGCTAAGGGAACCTTCATGGCATGGTAACCATGTCCACTCATGTGGGTTGAACCATGTGAAGATAATTCTCCTTCGGCTACCTCTGTTTCCCCCTTAGTTTGTGTCTTGAGTTCTAGTTCTCGCATGCGGTATTCATGTTCTCTTATCTTGCTGGCCTCTTCAGCTTGCAATCTCTGGTTCTCCATCTCCATCTTTTTCAATTCCAACTCGGCATTTCGATCTTCTCTTTCTGCTTGGCGATTTTCCCTCTCCCTCTCCTGAACATAATCGGTTAGTTCCGAACCAGATAAACCAATCTCTTCGCCGTTTGCCCTTAGTTCTGCGGTAGTTATTTTAGGAGTGGCCATAGTTATAGAAGGTAAGTCAGCAGGTTGAGTAAAGACACCTCAAGGCAGTAAAGAATTACTCACTATAGAAATTTAATCTATTTAATATATATCAATTTATCTCTGTCTATCTAAATATTATTTATCTACGACACCACACATTACATCACAACCACTCTCTCAACCACAAGAGGAGATATAGGATAAAGACTTATGTAGACGTGTAACCGTGTGCACAAGTAGGTAATGTGTCTTAACCCCTTTTGCACTCCATTTAATATAGGTATTAGCTACCCCGCTTAATGTAAGCTACCCTGCTTAATGTAAGCTACCCTGCTATGCATACGCCCTGCTATGCAATCTGTTTAATGTAGGTATTATTAAATACCCCGCTATGCATTTACCATTATGCATTAGAAGTACCCCGCTCTGGGCAAATACCCCTATGCAGTTACCCCTCTTCAAGTACCCTGCTAGGCAAGTCCCCTTATGCAGTTGAGTTACCCAGCTGCTCCACCATTTAATGTCGCTTGTAGTCCCAGGAGGAACGTGGATTCAACAAGCACACCTTTAAGATACTTATACTTGGGAATTATTTACAGACTCAGACTTTTGTCTACACTCCTCTTTTCTGTCTTCTCTCTCTCTCTCTCTCTCTCTCTCTCTCTCTCTCTCTCTCTCTCTCTCTCTCTCTCTCTCTCTCTCTCTCTCTCTCTCTCTCTCTTATTCCTTCATAACATACCCTGACAACAGTTTCCTCAAACAATTAATAAAATATTTAATGCTGAAAACTATGTCAGTTGTGTGTATGGAATGTGTATATGTAATTGGTAGTGTCTTCTATGGTGAGTGTGAGATAGGACTCTGAATGTCTAATCTCCGTATCCCTTCTCTCGTCTGCATTCAGCCAGTCAAAGATACATCACACATATATGGACAGTTCTCACCCGGGTTTGATCCTTTCCGATTGAGTCTGGATGTATCTTGAAGTTGTTCAAAGTCTGGTCACAGTGAAATAATGATATTCCAGTAAGTCTATGACTTCGCCAGAGTCTGCTTCACGAAGTTACTAATCCAACACTGAAACCACATCACCACAGTCCAACACAGTGTATAATTTGACTATAAATGTTCTGACTTATCTATTGTCTCTTTTCTATTAGTCTACCGTGCAAAAGTAGGCAGTTTTGTTTTGCTTTGCTTTCATCAGTTTAATCGTCCTTTTCCATTTTACTTTGGTTATCTGGATATTCTTTTATTATTTTCAGAGTTCATTTAGGGCTATGGGTTATCTCGTCTCACGATTAGAACCTGTCTATGTTATTCACTGTTATAGTGAGGTATTTGATCTCCGCCCAAGTGAAGTACCTTGAGTTATCGTCTCTGATTGTATCAGGATACTTCTAATGATACCTGTGAGTGATATATATATATAACCAGGTGATATCAGTCTGCTTCATACTAATTCTTATGTGAGAGTCTTTCTCCAGCAGTAATCAGACTTCCGAAAGATACTCTGACATAAGACAGCGAGTTCACTAAAGTCTAAACGATTAACTAACAGAAAGAAATGGTAAAAGCCAAACACACACACACCTATTTCCCTATGCCAGACTATTACGCTACGGCTAGAGTACCTTATATAATTTATGTTAGTCCAAGAATTGAAATACATCAGCACATCAGCACTTCTATCCCTTCGCCTTTAAACAATAAGGGATGATTTCTTTTCTATTACAGGACACATAAATCCAGTTTTCCGTCCAGTTTGGTAGCACACACTAACCACAAAAACAAGTTTCCACCCATTTATACCGAATGTCCAATTCTCTGTTGTTTTTGATCCACAATCAAATTTGCCGTAATTCTCCACATCAAAAGTCTGCGAAGTCACGTATTCGTTAGTTGCCCCTCCGTCTCGTCCCTCCGCTGGTCCCCGCGTTCACCACTCGTCGTACATCAAAGAGTTCTAACTCTTTGATCACCGTCTTCGTGTGTTCCCCGTTCCCGATGTCTCCGCGTTGTTTTGTCCGTTGACATCGGTGGTCAATGACTCCTCACACTGTATCCTATTTTTATACCATTCGGTCAATAACCCACATTTTGTCCTCGCTCAAGACTGAAGTACTCGATTGTTAACCCTCCTCATACATTGCAATTAATCTTACTATTCTAGTTTATCAGGGAATCACTAACTCACAGTATCCCGTGACACACACCCACATTGTTCTTCTCCTATTTCAGGTTGTATCTTCTTCCTCACTCTTTGCATGATAATTCTTAGCATAATCTTTGTGATGTGACTCATTATACTAATTGTTCTATGTTTATCACATTCCAAGGTTCCTGATTTCTTTGGGATTGCAATAAATACAGAGTTACATAATTCAGGAGGTATATTTCCAGTATCATATAATGTGTTCAGCAGTCTGGTGACTTGCTCTAGTCCAAATTCTTCTAAAGCTTTAATCATTTCTGTTGTGATGTTATCTGCACCGGGGGCCTTGCCAGCTTTCATATGCTTAAGAAGATTTCGAACCTCCATCTCCAAAATTTGTGGTCCTTCATTATTAAATCTAATATCATACTGTTCTTCTCTGTTATCATCATAAAGGTGTTTAACATAGTCTGTCCATACATGTAGAATCTGATCATTTTCTCTTATGATTTTCCCATCTTTAGTTTATAGACACCCTGTTGATGTACTTGTTCTTTTATTAGTAAGTTCCTGAATTCTTTTGTGCACTAATTTGGTATTTTGACTGTTGTGTTGGTTTTCAATTTCTAAGCACTTTTCTTCAAGCCATGCTTCTTTTGCCTCCTTACATAATATTCTGACTTGTCTGTGAATTTCTTCATATTTAACAGAATTATTTTTGTTGAGTCTTCTTGTTTCCATGAGGTGTAAAATTTCTTCAGTCATCCATTTCTTACGACCCACCTTCTTTAATTTTGGAATAGTTGTTTCTGCAGCCACATTGATTGCATTCTTCAACGTTTCCCATTGCTCATCCACATCCTGGAATAATATCTCTAGATCAGACAGTATTTCAAATCTGTTCTGTACTTCTATGTTGAATTTGTTTTGTATTTCCTTGTCATTACTCAATGTAGACAAATCATATTTAGTGTTTCCTGTTATATACTTGACTTTCTTCAACTTTATCCTCAATGTTCCTGTGAGTAATCTGTGGTCACTATAACAATCAGCACTGGGAACTGTTTTTGCTACTGTTAGAGCGTTTCTAAATCTTCTGCTAATGAGAATGTAGTCAATATGGTTTCTAATCCTGCTAACAGGACTTCTCCATGTCCATAATCTTCTAGGGTGTTGCGTAAACCAGGTGTTTCCTACAATCATTTCCTGTTCTTTTGCCCACTCTACGAGGCTGTATCCTCTTTCATTTCTCTCTCCTAAACCATAGTTTCCTACTGTGTATCTATCCCCTTGATTTCCTACTTTTGCATTTAAGTCCCCTATTATGATGTTTATTTCTGAATTTTTACATTTCTTTAAGGCAGACTCTATGTCATTATAAAATTCTTCTACACTATCTTCACTGGATTCTCTTGTTGGGGCATATACTTGAATAATATTTATGCTAAAAGGTCTGCCACTTAATTTAACTAGTAGAACTCTGTCCGACACGGCCCAATATCCTTGAACAGATTTTGATGTTTTCCGGTCCAAAATAATTGCCACTCCCCTATGACGATCTTCACATCCAGAATAAATAATCTTGAAATCTTCATCTATCGTGATGCCTGCTCCTGTCCATCTAGTTTCGTACATACCTAATATATTAATTTTTTCCCTTTCAATTTCTTGTTTTATGTTCTCTAATTTTTCGTCGTCGTTTAACGTCCTAACGTTCCATGTTGCTAATTTTAACGTCTCTGTCCTTGTCTTGCGATGATCAGTCTTTAATCGAATCATGATGTACTAGGCACTTTTAAAGAGGTAGTTTGCCGTTGCTTTCCTCTATGGCAGTGATCGCACTGGTCGGAGACCGCAGCCATTGACTCAAGAAGAGTTCCTCTGCCTGCCGTCGTGAACTCGAGACCATGACCAACAAATATCTGTCGGCTGCCCTCAAAATTTCATCCAGTTTATCAGCTCGTTCATTTCCCTCTACTCCCGCATGTCCCGGGACGAAGATGAAGGTGACTTTACGGACAACAGACTTCCGCAGCGACTCAGTCCACTGTCTACGTACAGATCCATCTTCGACCTTCTGAATCATGCTAATTGAATCACTTAGTACACACACGTTGGTATAATGCTGTGATTCCAGCCATATGAACCCTGTGTAACTGCCATCACCTCCATCGTCATGCTGCTCGTGGTCATAGAGTGAGCACCACTGGATTTTTGAACGGTTCGGCCCGCTGAACGGGCTGTAAATGCCCACGCACTTCTCTGCTGCTTTACAACAGATCCGTCTGTATAGATGAGCACTTCGGGGCTATCTGAGTGTTCATAGATGAGAGCGTTGACCTCTGCGTTGACAGCGGCAGGTTTCTGCTCTCTGCACCTCTGTCGAGTGTGATAATGCAGGAGAAAGTGCACTTACAAGCTTGGGGCACCGGCACCCATTCCTTGCCGGGGTTCATACTGGTAAGACTGCAGACCTGTCTGACGACATCTTCCGTCCGGCCCATCCATAATTTGCCCCTCTTTAGCCTGTCACCCTTTTCTCTGAATATAGCGTCATGCAGAGGGTGCTGCTCATCTGCACTTATTTTTAAGTATGCACGAGCTTTCCAGATCTTGATCCTGTGGTTTATTGTCGGGAAGTCAAGGAGGTATTTTATTGTTACACAGCTGGTGTCTCTCGTGCAGCCCAAAATGATGCGCATGGCTTCGTTTTGTACCTTTTCAAGTCTTCCAATCTGTGTAGGGCTGACAGTGAGGAAGGCCAGGGCATACTCGATGGGAGAAAGCACCAGTCCTTGGAACAGAAGTATTAGCAGTCTTTGCTCGATATTGGCAGTCGCCATGACTCTCATTGCTGACAAACCTTTTCGAGCGTTCGTTATGACATAATCGACATGATCTCTGAAAGACAGACTATGATCAAGCCTCACGCCAAGATATGTCATTGACTGGGTTCTACTCAAAATGCTCCCATCCATTCTTACTGCCGGCAGGTCTGTGTTCACAATATGGTTGTTTAGGGTGAACATGTAACCGATGCCTTTGCACACCATGAGGAAATTCGATCTAGTTCGCCCTGCACATCATTGGCAACCGCCTGTCTATCTCGACCCTGTCGATACACGAGAATTTCGTCAGTAAATGACAGAGTCCTACCCCTCCCGTCCAACTGTTGTTCAGTGATCGGCACCGTATACACGTTGAATAGTACTGGTGACAGTGGTGAACCCTGCGGCAATTCGGGACATATCGTTATCGGCTCAGAAGACCAACTCTTAGCATTTTAGCACCACCTTCCTTTGGAGCAGAACTGCAGCTATCCATCGTATAAGGTGAGGGTGCAAATCCATTCTGAGGAGGGTTTGCATCAAGTGCTCGAAGGATACTCTATTGTATGCGTCCTCTAAGTCTATGGGGCCGCACATGTCTCTTCTCTGACCTGAAATCCTTCGTAAAATTCTTGACCAAAGACCGCCGCATTCAGCCATGACTCTTTATTACGTCTGTATCCTCCAAGTGTGGGCGGGAAGCAGCCGAGTTGTTCCAAGTCACAAGCAAGTCTGTGTGCTACAATTTTCACCAGTAGCTTGCCAGCAGTGTTCTGAATTGTAAAGATTCCTCTGCCGTTTATCTTGGAATGGTCTTTGTTCGGTTTTGGCAGCGGCAGCAAGTAGCTGTGTATCCATTCCTATTTGATCTAACCCCTTTGGATACTGGTGTTAAATTCTCTGGCCAGTTCTTCCATGTCATCATCTGACATCACCAGAAGGTCACCATATCTGATGCCGTCTGGGCCTGGGACGGTGTTAGGTGATTTCTTGAGTATCGCACATATTGCCTCAGCTGTGATTATGCATTCTTCGTCTGTCCCAACCCACTCGCAAAACTGAGAGAGTGTCGTTGTGGTCCTCTGTGTGGCGGTCTCGTCATTCTAGTCAGTCTGCTCTATGTAGCGTGCAAGAAGGGCCTTACCTTTATCCGCATCCGACGTTTTCCATGTGAGGTCTGCCTCGAAAGTCTGAAATACCCCTACGTTGTGCAGCACTGTTCATGCTCTTATGGAGGCGCCAGAATGACGTAAGAGATCGCTCGGAGCACACCTACCTGCAGAACTCGTCCCATTTCTCGGCCTTGACCTGTTTGGCGCAGGATTTGAATAAAGTCATCGTCCTATGGACCTCAGTCTTCAGGTTCGCCAACTCAACCTGTGGCATGTTAGCCTTTCTGGCTTTTTGCCAGTCTTTGACAGCCTGCTTCTTTCCCAGCCATACCTTCTCGACCTCTCCATTCCACCATGGTGGCTGCAACCATCTTTCTTGTTTCCTGCCGGAGGAAGTTAGTTTTCTTCTTCTGATCTTGCTTATGGCGTCTTGACCAGTGTTGTTATACGGGAAGGCATTTGTCTTGTTTCCTTGACTCCTGGCCCTGTCTTTCTCGATCAGGGTGATACAAGGGTTGTAGTCACTATCGTGGTATCCCAGTGTGCCTCTCCGGCACCTTGGTGCGATGGTGGGCGACACCAGGGGAAAGTCAATGACGCTGTCAGAGTCACCTGCTCGAGTGGCTATTCTAGTGTGGCTTCCCATCATTCAGACAGAATAGGGCAGCACCTACTGTCGAGTAGAGCATCGTCCAGATCTTCTCCCTGTCTATTGGTGCTGCGATTCCCCGATTGACTGCCTCTGGCATTGAAGTCCCCACATAGATGATATGCCTTTCATCCATAACGAACAAACTCTGCCATTGTCGCACGTTGACCTTACCATTACGCGCATAAACATTGACGATTACAAGCTGCACTGGCATCATTATTCTTAATGCCTGCACTTGCAGGGCATCACTGTTCCAGGCGGACATATCAATCTCAGACACCAGTGTGTTGTCGTGGACCAGAATGGCCTGTCCGAGGTGCAGCCAACCAACCAAACAAACAACCAACCAAACAACCAAACAACCAACCAACCAAAGAATCAACCAATGAAACAACCACCAAAAAAATAAAATAAATATCTGCCAACATATCAAACAATCAACCAAGCAACCAATAAACCTATCAACCAAATAATAAGCAATCAAGCAACCAACCAACCAACCAAACAACCCACCAACCAACTAACCTCATGTACTTGCAAACCATTTTCTTCAGGTTACTGCCATGGACGCCACAGAGTTCAGATCTCGAGGCAAGGAGGTGGTGGACTATATCGCAGACTACCTAGAGACCATTACTTTGCGCCGACCACTCCCGACCGTCAAACCAGGCTACCTCCGCGGCATGATCCCAGACCAGGCACCTACAACTGGCGAATCCTGGGAACACGTCAAGAAGGATATAGAGCGGGTTATAATGCCAGGGGTAAGAATGTCTTTTTTGAGTTGCCTTTCTGTTTGTTTATTTGGCGTGTGTTTATTATGTTGATAGCCAGCTCTGTGTTAAGAATACAATTCGTAATCCCGCATACCGCGTTCGAAATACAGCTGGGGGAGGTTTGGAAGCAGAGCATATGTTTTCCCATTTTTTCCAAATTTTGAAAGTTCTTGTGAGGATGCTCACGAAAGTCGTCAATGTATACGTGTGCAAAGTGTGGGAGTTTATTCATATTAGTTTTAGAGATTATGTGAGGCGGGGGTATGTTTGAGTATGTGCGTGGGTGGATGGGTAGATGTGTAAGTGTGTCTATGTGAGTATAAGGGTGTATGTGTGTGTGCATGTCTATATGTGTGTGAATGTGTGTATGGGTGTGTATGCGTGTGTATGTGCGTATATGTGTGTATGTGTTTATATGTGTGTGTGTGTGTCTATATGTGTGTGAATGTGTGTATGCGTGTATGAGTGTGTATGTGTATGTATGTGCGTATATGTGTATGTGTGTGTGTTTATATGTATGTGTGCTTGTGTGTGCTTGTGTGTATGTGTGAGTATGTGTGTATGTGTGTGTGAGTGTGAATGTGTGTGTATGTGTGTAAGTATGTGTGTAGGGGTGTGGATGTGTGTAGGTGTGTGTATATGCGTGGATAAATGTGTGTATGTGCGTGTGTATGTGTGTTTGTATTTTCGTGTATGTATGTGTATGTGTTTGTGTGTGTATGTGTGCATGCATGCAGTGTATGCAGGGCGTGTGTATGTGTGTACTATACGAGGGAGTGTGTATCTGTGTGTTATTTGTGAGGATGCTAACGATAATCGTCTTTGTATGTGTGTGTAAAGTGTGAGAGTTTGTTCATATTAGTTTAGTGATTGTGGGGCAGTGTATATGTATAGATGTGTGAGTGTGTGCGTATGTAGGTGGGTGGGTGGGCGGGCATGTGTATTGTGTATATGTATGCGTGTGTATATGTATACGTGTGTATATGTATACGTGTGTATATGTATACGTGTGTATATGTATACGTGTGTATATGTATGTATGTGTATGTGTATATGTGAGTGCATGAATGCGTGTGTATGTTTGTGTGTATGTGTATGTGTGCGTGTATGTGTGTGTGTGTG
>JACEFZ010000946.1:75000-78940 GCA_014155875.1 Cepaea nemoralis
GAAGAAGAAGAAGAAGAAGAAGAAGAAGAAGAAGAAGAAGAAGAAGAAGAAGAAGAGAAGAAGAAGAAGAAGAAGAAGAAGAAGAAGAAGAAGAAGAAGAAGAAGGAAGAAGAAGAAGAAGAAGAAGAAGAAGAGAAGAAGAAGAAGAAGAAGAAGAAGAAGAAGAAGAAGAAGAAGAAGAAGAAGAAGAAGAAGAAGAAGAAGAAGAAGAAGAAGAAGAGAAGAAGAAGAAGAAGAAGAAGAAGAAGAAGAAGAAGAAGAAGAAGAAGAAGAAGAAGAAGAAGAAGAAGAAGAAGAAGAAGAAGAAGAAGAAGAAGAAGAAGAAGAAGAAGAAGAAGAAGAAGAAGAAGAAGAAGAAGAAGAAGAAGAAGAAGAAGAAGAAGAGAAGAAGAAGAAAGAAGAAGAAGAAGAAGAAGAAGAAGAAGAAGAAGAAGAAGAAGAAGAAGAAGAAGAAGAAGAAGAAGAAGAAGAAGAAGAAGAAGAAGAAGAAGAAAATTCAGCTAACAGAAATCAGGTAGTACCGTCTACTGTCATACATTGTACGGTAGCTCAGTCACAACTGACCAAGACAAAACATTGACTAATGCATTACGCCTTCAATCCGCAGGCCTCAAGCCCTGCGTGCACGGAACTCGAAGTAACCATGATGGACTGGTTGGCCAAAATGTTACACCTACCCACAGAATTTTTATTCAGCGATGAAGGTAAAGGTGGCGGGGTTATACAGGTACGCGATTCTATTTAAAGTAGTGAATGTATGAAATAACCTAATTTGGTTCTGTGTCTTCTTCTTGTGGTCCATGCCTTGTGGGGTTGGAGATCATGTCTTTACACAGCCGTCTCCGTGGTGTCCTGCCAGTCATTACTGATGCAGCTCTTCGTTCGCCTATGCCATTTTACCAATCTGTTTTCTCACATCTTCTCACTTGCCCTTTCGCTGCCTCTCTGTCTCTCCAATTTTCCCTTTGTCGCGCCACATTAAAAACAACAGTGTTGATGTCAGCGTGGCTGGTGTGCTTAATGCGCTTCAACATAAACTGCCGGCGCGCTGATGTTGGGGTGCGCGGTTCGTTCTCAGCACAGGTAATTTGGACTTCAATGTTGAATGTGGAGGGCGGACGAGCCATGGACCAGGCTGATATACTGAATGATCTACGAGAAGTAAGTCGTTTGCGAGAACCAAGTGATGACTGTAAATCTACAACCATGGGCAGACTGCGAGAACAGCAAATTAAAAGAGGTGTGGCCAGAGAAGAGCCGTATGCAGGAAGCCAAAGAAGAATAATAAACCAACACAGAACTGGTGTCGTTAGCCGCTACACGCTGAGGGATTTACTGATGAGGGGATCTGAGCACTTATGGACTGAATGGTTCGATGTGCAATGAAGATGATCTGAGCACTTATGGACTAAATGGTTCGATGTGCAATGAAGATGATCCGAGCACTTATGGACTGAATGGTTCGATGTGCAATGAAGATGATCTGAGCACTTATGGACTGAATGGTTCGATGTGCAATGAAGATGATCTGAGCACTTTGGACTGAATGGTTCGATGTGCAATGAAGATGATCTGTCGACTAAACTAACTAAACCCAGCATTATTTGGCTGTTTTTGATTTACTAGGGAAGTTTACATTCAGTAGATTGCCATCGCTTTATGAACGACCAGTACTCATACCATTCTATGAAAACCAACGCAAGGCGGTCTGCTTCCAAATAGTCCGCAGCTGTGTTTGGAATGCGGTATGCGGGATTGTGAATCATGTTCGTATCCCTTCGCCACAGAGCCAGCAATTAGACCACTGCTGAGAAACCACATAAAAATAAATTCAAACTATTATTTATCAAATAATTCGAACTTCACGTATTTCGTGTGTTGGCTTCCTTCCGTGCCGTGACACAAGACTGTCAAAACTTAAACATTTAATATGTTTCAATGTTGTTTTACGAATGCTGTGGCAACGGAATTACGAACGAGATTCGCAATCCCAGCATACGGCGTACGAAACACAGCTGTAGGCGATTTGGAAGCGGACCGCCTGGCATTGGTTTTCATACAATTATACGAGCGTTAGCTGTTCAGAAAGCGATAGTAAACTACTGAACGTAAAATCTTGCCTAGGAAATCACAAACAGCCAAAAAATACTGCGGTAGACTACAACGTCCTGTAAATGACATGCAACTAACGTAACTGAATACGTGAGTGTGTCAGCTTAGAGCGGGTGCGTTAGTGTAATTGGTTGGTAGGTTGTGATGACTTTGTCATGAACGCGGTTGGACGAGGGTTTCGAGTCTGCAGTCATTGTCCGCTAAAAGAGAAAGAAGAAGTCTGGCCACCCATTCCTTCGTGAATTCAGACCTAGAGAAATGTGATGGTCTTAATACCCACAAATCCATAGCAAATACCTGCTTCAGGTCTTCTTCTTAAAATGTCTGCTCAGTAAAACCAGATCGGAGCGTCTGTTTGATTGTCAGGCGTGCATATAGATTATGATAGAAAGTCGAGACGTAAAACGGTTAAAGACAGTTACACAACAGTTCAACTGAAAACGGACTATCGCCAGACAGAAATGCTTGACATGACCAGAAAGCCAGTCAGGCGGCTAAGCCGGTGAGCTTTAACGAAAAAAATTATTAATTTTAATTTTTATCTCGATAAAAATCACTCTCATTGTATGTTCAACACACAGGGAACTGCCAGTGAAGCAACTCTCGTGGCCCTGCTTTCTGCGAGAACTACGGTGTCAGCGAGACTTCACGCTGCTGATGCAAGATTGTCGCCGGGTCAAATACTAGACAAGCTCATTGCTTATACATCAGAAGAGGTAGGACCGAAAAGATTAGATATTCAGTTTTTTTTTGTTTTTTTTTTTTGGGGGGGGGGGGGGGGGGGGGGGGGGGGGGGGGCGCTCGCTCGCTTTGAACTCAAACGTAGTCCATAACACTATTTTTATAATAGTGATGGACTGAATTTTGTGTGTGGGTTAGCTTTCCCTATTAACAGTGTCCCTCGTCATCAGGCGAACCCACTCCGACTTCAGAGGTACTTGTAATTAACATCCTCAAGTCAAGGACGAAGATATTCAGTTCTATTTCACTGATTCAGTGCCAAGCGAAAAAAAAGTAAGTTTTGACCAAACACGGTACACATCAAATGACTGATTTGCTCCTTGCAGTCTTGACAGACGATAGTTTGTAAAATGGAGCTATACTTCTCCATAACACAAAGCCTGGGCTGAATTTAGAGACCATGTGTTGCCCATGCAGCATGATCCTTCTCTCTCTCTCTCTCTCTCTCTCTCTCTCTCTCTCTCTCTCTCTCTCTCTCTCTCTCTCTCTCTCTCTCTCTCTCTCTCTCTCTCTCTCTCTCTCTCTCTCTCTCTCTCTCTCTCTCTCTCTCTAGGCCTGCCTAGTTTACTCCACACGAAATGTAACACAAATACGTCTGGAACAAGACAAGCCACAGAAGCTGGCGGATCAGCAAAACAACACTCTGTCAGTATGTCGGAGCTTCCATGCTAGACTAGTTGCCTGCCAATGCTTAGGGCCTGGTCTGCCCTGCTATGACATTTATTATTTAGGACGCATTTTCTCGCACTAGGCTTCGCCCTCCCTATTGTACTCCTCCGCCCGAAGCCGTTGGCACAATGTGGGGTATCGGGTTTGGTGATCACCACCCAACATTCGGCGCTAACAGAAAGCAGGTAGTACCGCCTACTGTCATACGGTAGCTCAGCCATATCTGAATAATACCAATACACACAATCAAATGAAAAAGTATTATAATGTAAATTTCCGTTCTCTGAGCACTGAAATTGCGAAGGATACCACGAAAAAACAAACAACCAAACAAACAAACAAACAAACAAATAAAGCCATGACCCTAGCATGGCGAATATCGTTCTTCTTTCAAAAAGGCGAAAAAGGGTTTTTTTTA
>JACEFZ010000947.1:0-2500 GCA_014155875.1 Cepaea nemoralis
AGCTTTTTCAGCACAGCGATCTATTCTTTCTTCCACCATACCCCCCCCCTTCTTGTCTTTTTTTTCTTCCCTTACCCTTTTACTCCTCCCCTCCTCCTTCTCTCCTCCTCTTTTTTCTTTTCCCTCTTCTTTTTTTTTCTCTTTTCCCCCCCCCCCTTCCTTTTTTTTTTTTTTTTTACCTCTTTTTTTTTTCCTGTGGCAAAAGGCATATGGGTGCCATTGAGCGGAGATGGATAGCACAGATTCGATGTTTGACTACACCATTAAGCACAAACCAGGTCGCGTGCTAATGAAATGCTGATTATTGTCCCGCTACCCTTTTGAAGCCCAGGAAGATCAGATGAAGATGGTGACATTCCAATCAGTCACATAGCTGCTACACCAGTTAGTCACAAACTAAGAACTGCTAGGATAGGAGAGATTGTAGATGTAGATAGACAGAATAACCCTGTGGGTAATGTGCCACTGTTATCATTACCATCATATTCAGCTGAAGAGTTGATAAAACTACAAGCAGAAGATGTCCATGTGTATAAAGTGTTAACTTGTGTGAGTGTGAGAGTGTGAGACTGAGTAAGATAGAGATGAGGGGTTTACCCCCTGAAACAAAAGCTTGTTGAAGCAGCGAAAGAGTTGAGTGTGATTAATGGTGTGTACAGGAAATTAAAGAGGCCAGGTAGAGGGTGGATTTCTCAATAGTGGATACCTGGTGCATTGAAGCAGAGAGTGTTAGAATCGGTGCACAGCACCGGCCATCAGGGCAGAGATAGGATGATACAATCCTTAGAAGTAGATGTTATTGGGTTGGCATCACGAAAGATGTTGAACTGTTTTGTAAAAGATGCCAGAGGTGTAATATTGCTAAACCACCCCATATTAAACTGCAGGGTCCTTCAGGTAATTTATTAGCATCTAGGCCTTTTGAGGTGGTGACCATGGATTTTACTATGTTAGAGAAGGATAGTCGGGGGTATGAAAATGTGTTGGTTATTACAGATGTTTTCACCAAATTTACAATTGCTGTTCCCACAAGGGATCAGAAAGCCTCGACAGTTGCAAAAGTTCTGGTTGAGAAATGGCTTTTGTATTTAGGTTGTACCCCATAGACTCCATTCAGATCAAGGCAGGAACTTTGAATCGGCTGTGATTGCAGAACTCTGTAGAGTTTACGGGATTCAAAAGAGCCGTACCACGAGTTACAATCTAAAAGGGAACGGTCAGTGCGAAAGGTTTAATAGGACCCTACATGATCTTCTGAGGCCACTAGAGGCAAGCCAGAAAAGGAAATGGTCTGAACATATATCTGAGGTTTTGTTAATTTATAACTCTACGCCCCACTCGTCCACAGGTTACTCCCCGTACTACTTAGTGTTTGGAATAGAAACCCAGATTGCCAGTAGATTTCATGCTAGATGCTAGTGATGATAGTGATTGTAATGATGGGGAACCAATGTTGAGAACTGGGTGACTGGACATCTTTCCCGTCTGCGTTATGCGCATGTTAGGCAGGCGAACAGTTAAGAAAGTTAGCTGCTGTAAGGAAAGAGAGATGTGACAAGACATCATCCTCTAAATTGCTAACCATAGGAGAAGTAGTTAGGAAGAGAGTCCACTATACAGAGAGGTGCAAGATTAAAGACCAGTGGTCTGTAGATAAATATACAGTGGTGCAGGTCCCAAAAGCATCAGGAGGCCCGTATGTTATTAGAAGAGTGGGAGAGAATGGACCTGACATTAGAGCCGCAGGACACGAGTTAAAGCGGTGTGAGAAAGATGCGGTAATTGAGGTACCGGAGGCGACGATAAGACTACCCGAATTGCCTGTCATGGCAGAGGTTGAGGAACCACGGGATAGACCGCCAAGAAGTGACTGGTACATGTTTGAGCCAGGAGACTTGAATGTGAGGCGATCAGAGAGAATCCGTCTTAGAAGAGATAGATGATGTTATTTTGAATACATTTTGTTTCACATGTTCAGTGTTGAGGCCAGTGGTATCCTGTATAAAGGTTGCTGATTTATTGTTTGTGTAACTTTTATGATTGTTTAATTATTTTTATGTAAGAAGTGAGGGTTGTATTCATTTTGTTATGATTGCTCATGTAGCAGAGGGGCTATTTCTCCTCACTGATGTTAATTTGGTCACTGAGTATTAACTTGTACTAGTATAAGGATGGCTTATGCTTATATGTTATTAATGTTATTTTGGACTTATTGATGACTGGTGACGTACATGTATACTGTTTCACATTATAAATCTGGATAGAATGAGTAAATTGTTTTATAATGGTACTGTTTAGGGATGTAACCAGCAGTTCAGGTGTTGAGGGCAGTGTCCTCAAGAGTGACATGTTTATTTGTTGTTGCTGAGAGATGTGTTCCTTGGCATAGAATTATCAGAGCATAGAGGTGTGAAGATAACTACCTGCTTGATGAGTGTACCAGGGACGTATGGTCCGGTTGTCGAAACGACAACAGTTAAAAGAGGGAATTCTTCATTGT
>JACEFZ010000947.1:7500-117500 GCA_014155875.1 Cepaea nemoralis
GTTAGGACCGGCCCACCTGCCTTGTATATCTCTGCTGGGATGGAGTCAGGACCAGGTGCCTTGCCGCTGGAGAGTTGCTGGATGGCTTTGTTTACTTCCACTATGGTTGGCAGGTCATCAAGTGTCTCATTGGTGGGAACTTGAGGAAGGCAGTTGATGGTTTCATCATCGAAGAAGGAAGTTGCATTTAAGATTTTGCTGAAATGCTCTGCCCAGCGTTGAAGGATTTCTTTCTTATCGGTGACCAATGTTCCCCCATCTGCACTGAGGAGGGAACTATGCCTGGTGATGTAGGACCATAGACCGCTTTCAGTGAGTCGTAGAAGTTTTTCATATCATGTCTGTCAGCAAAGCCCTGAATTTCATCAGCTTTGCTGCTCAGCCAGGAGTCCCGCATGTGCCGAAGTTTCTGCTGCACTACTCTCTGAATGTTCTTGGAGGCATCTTTTTTTATGTTGACTTCGGGTCATTCAAATGTGCCTTGAGGAGAAGATGTTTCTCGGCCAGCAATTGGTTGATGTCTTCGGAATTTTCATCAAACCAGTCTTTATGATTTCGGGGGGTTGGACCCAGGATTTCCATAGCAGTGTTGTAAATTATGTCCTTTAGGGCTCTCCATTCTGTTTCTGTATCCTGTTTAGCTGCAGCATTGGGCTTGAGGCGGTCTTCCAGCATATTTTCAAACGACTGCTGCATTTTCTTGCTGTTTAGGCGGGTGACATTTAGCTTTTGTTGCATTTTCGCTCCTCGAGGACGCCGTGGTGGCCTGATGTGAATGTTTATTTTCGAGACAATGAGACGATGGTCTGTCCAACATTCGGCACTACACATGGATTTTGTCACTCGAACGTCTTGTCTGTCACTCCTCTTGACGATGACATAGTCAATGAGGTGCCAGTGTTTCGAGCGAGGGTGCATCCACAATGTCCTATTTCTCATGGGGAGACGGACAATTGTGTTCGTAATCAGGAGATCATGTTCGGCACATGTCTGAAGGAGGCGGAGTCCATTGCTGTTACGATATATGACGTTGGATGAAGAATGACCTGCGCGATGACTTGGATTAAAGTGAGGAAGAGTTGCGCAATTCGTCGACCTCACTCTCTCGCCTGAGTCCATCTGAGTCCAGTGGCAAGACAAGTTGAGACGACTGGAGACGAATACAGGTGCAGTGGATGACCAGGGCGCTCTACGTGCCTTGCCGTGCTCATTACGTTCCACAACGCTTTGCAGGTAAACGCCGTCTTGCCCGTTGAATCAGGAATGATTTCTTCCGCGCAGTCTGCCGAATCCTGTCTTCACATGCTGGGTAGGCATACCCTAGTTTACCTCTTGGTTTGACACCAAATCGGATACCCATGCCTGGTTTAGCCAGCCTCTCACAGCTGTTGCCCGTGGGGTGGCCGCTGTCGCATGCTGACAGCTACTAGGAGCCACAGGCACGAGCTGAGTGTCAGGCTTGGACACATGTTGAATTATGTCCCTCGAAGTTCTGTGGATGCAGACTAATTTCTATAAGTTCATGTCTTCACAGAGGGAACTGGACTAGTAGAAGTGACGGGAACAGATTAAAGGCACCTGAAATCTAGTTAGTGTGATTTATAGGTCTTGTGTTGCAAAAGATAGTATGTTAGGAAGACCATGTGTGAAAAGGAGGAAAGGAATAATGTAGAAAACATGAAACCAAGACGAAGAAAACAGAAGCGATAAGGAATAAAAAGATAAAGAAAATAAATACGGATAAGGAAGACGAGTGGGAGAAGAAGAAGCAAGATGACGTGGAAGATGAGGCAAAGAAATGGAGACGGAAGTAAAAGAAGGTGAAAGAGCTGTGAGAAGACGAGTAAAAAAGAGGAAGAAGAGGTGTTGGTGGTGGAAGAGTGGGAAGATGAAGAAGTAGAAGACAAGAATGAAGTAGTAGCAGCAGCATTAGTGTTAGTGTTAATATTACTACTAGTAGTTGTTATTGTGATAATAGTAGTAGTTGCTATTGTTGTAATTGATTTTGTTGTTGTAATTTTTGGTATAGTAATAATGTAGTAGTAGTAGTAGTAGTAGTAGTAGTAGTAGTAGTAGTAGTAGTAGTAGTAGTAGTAGTAGTAGTAGTAGTAGGAATAGTAGGAGTAGTAGTTGTTGTTGTAGTAGTAGTAGTAGTAGTAGTAGTAGTAGTAGTAGTAGTAGTAGTAATAGTAGTAGTAGTAGTATTAGTAGTAGTAGTAGTAGTAGTAGTAGTAGTTGTTGTTGTTGTTGTTGTTGTTGTTGTTGTTGTTGTAACTGGTGATGTTATTACTGTTGTTGTTGTTGTTGTTGTTGTTGTTGTTGTTGTTGTTGTTGTTGTTGATATTGATATTGATATTGTTGTTGATATTGTTGTTGTAATTGTTGTTATAATAATAATGTAGTACAGTAGCAGCAGTAGCAGTGTAGTTCTAGTATTACTACTGGTAGTAGTAGAAGCTGTTGTTGTTATAGAGGCGCTCCAGAATTATAACTTGTAATCATTAGTTACTACAACATCTACTAAAATCAAAGGCGCTATCTCGCAACACCAAAATCACAATATACAAAACACTGATCAGACCAGTTGTGCTGTATGGCTCTGAAACCTGGAGTACAACGAAAGGAGACGAAGCCTTGTTACAAACCTTTGAGAACAAAATTTTAAGACGCATCTTTGGACCCATTAGGGATACACAAAGTGGAGAGTGGAAAAGAAGAAGTAACAAAGACATTTATGATTTGTTTAAGTCCCCGCTAATCACTGGTATCATGAAGGCTAATAGACTACAATGGCTGGGGCATATAGAAAGAATGGAAGATAATAGGGAAACAAAACTCGCTTACACTCAGGAAATAAATGACCGTAGACCCGAGGTAGACCAAGAAGGCGGTGGAGAGATAATATACATACAGACCTACAAGCACTTGGAATCAACGACTGGCAAGAGAAGGTCCACCAGAGAGACGAATGGAGACAGATTGTATTTGCAGCAAAGAACCTCAATGGCTCGGAATGCTGAAGAAGAAGAAGAAGAAGAATCACTATTACCACTTATGTAAGCATTGTAATTAATGGATGTGAGAACATCCATTTGAGCCTTACCAAGGCCTGCCGATCTATCAACTCCACAATAATTCAAACATTGGCAACCACATATATGGCCTCAAAGTAATCAAACTGTTCAAACGCATGCTACCCAACATGTCAACCAATTACAGGGATTGTCTGATCCGTAGTTCACCCACATTCTCCACCCGAGTCCACCCTGCCAGGTTTATTTCACTACAATCACGGCTAATGACTATTTGTTGATCAGCATTCGGGGTTCCCAAACTGTCAGGCGCGTCCCGTTGATCTGTTTTTAGAGGAGTTAGTTGCAAATCCTTTACAGGATGTTGCAGTCAACCCAAAGTGATTTCCTGGCAAGTTTACGTTCAGTAGTTCGCCATTGCTTTCTGAATGACCGGCACTCATACCATTGTATGAAACCATTGGCAAGGCGGTCTGCTTCCGAATCGCCCGCAGGTGTACTTCAAAAGCGGTGTACGGGACTACGAATTGCCTCCTTAACACCTACGCCACGGAGCCAGTTGTAATGAATCTAGGGAGCGGATTAGATCAAAGGTTGCAGCGGCGGCCTCTAGCTCAAGCAAACCAGGTTTATATCACGCTGCTGACTGTTTGCACTTTCACGAAGAAACAGGATGGATTCCACCCCCCCCCCCCCCCCCCCCTCCCACACCGCGATCCTAGGATAATGAATTGGACGTCTGGATTTCTCCGATAAGGGCGAAAAACTCAGAGGACAAGTTTGCTTGTTAGGAAAGTTAAACATACCTCAGCAGATGAAAAAACGAAATGGGCACACCTAATAGGTCATCACCTAGGCACAATTACTAATTTAGAAAGAAATATACTGATAAATGTATAAAATGTGTAATCCTGATTTACACACATGGTGTCTCCGTGGCGAAGTGGTTAAGCCAACAGCCTCGCTCTCCGAAGGTTGTGGGTTCGATCTCGGGATACGTCTTTCGATGCAGGAGTTAATTGTACTCGGAGATTCTTACTGGTGGTGGCTGGAGGTACGAAGTCCGTGCTTTGTGCGAGGCTTTCAGCCGGCCGCCCTGCGAAAAGAGACCGAGACATATTGGATAACACTCGGTGCAATGAAGTCGAGCTTCTCGACTTTTAAGCGACTTTTTTAAGGGATCCTCGATGGTGTGACGAAATTGGTGCACTGAGCTGAGATTCGCATTGTGCATTACATATGGGATGTGTCTGAAGCAAGTATTGAGTTATCCGGATGTAATAAGGCTACCCTTTTAAAAATCAAACAAAACCAATTATGAACATAGTTACATTACATTAGTTACAAATCCTTTACAGGACGTCGCAGTCAACGCCAGCACCTTCCTCAATGTTCTGATCTTCAGAAGTTGACACATCTTCGACTCCGCAGATAGATACTCCCCGCCGACAACATATGTTGATTTCACAATTGTCTTTTTTTTCCTTCACATTTAACTTCCCGCTGGCTTTGAAAATTAACATTGTAGCTAATTTTCTGGGGTAAACAAGGCAACGCCACTTGTGCGGGATCTAGTCCTGGGCAGGCGACACCAGCAGACTTTATTAGTCTTCACAGTAGCTAGCTAGTTCCTTCCTAGTAGGATTAGAACACACGCTCTTAAACTTCCGGTGTGCTGATGCCGAGGTAGCAGTTTCAACCCCTACACCGGTCAGTTAGACTAAAATGTTGACCTCTCGTCCTTTACTAGGGGACATAAATTGCAAGTACCTCTAAAGTCTGAGTGGGTTCACCTCATGGCCAGTGACACTGGTAATGCGGAAAGCTAATCCACAAGTACAAATCAGACCAGTGCACTAGAAGTAGTAGGACGTGTATGTACTACGCTTGAGTTCACAGCGAGCGCAAAATAAACGTCTCTGTCCCGTTCTATTCTCCAAACTTGCGGATGTCAGTAAACTACGATTGTAGACGCCTGAGGCTGATTTGACGTAGTGTGCTAGACTCAATGTGTATGGACTAATGGGCTGATCAGGGATGATGTGGTCCCACTTTACTTTCTAAGACATTTTCTGGTTACCATTTTAGTCTGGTTTGTTCTGGCAGCTCAGGTCAATGGTCAAAGTCCTCCCGGATGTGGTTATAAAAGGCCAGCGCTTGGCCACTACGCTATCACCGTTACCCCATCTTCATGTACTGAAGCTATAACAACCGTAAAATAATTACAGGAAGCACCCAGTGACCAGGTGTCAGTCCTCTTAAGTTATGAAAACATTAAAGCTAAATGAGTACACACAGAGCACTACTGTTGCTAACCACTACAGTAATGCCTTAATCAGGCACCTGCACCAGACTACAGGTACGAGACAGGCTGATCATACTCCAGGAAACACTCATTATCTCCAGTTCAACTATTAACCGGCTTGGCACGAGTTCTTGTCGCAAATGCTCAGCGCTGAGGTAACAGTGCAGGCTGACGTTTAATCAGGCTGCCACTGGTAATCGCAGCATGAGAACACTTAACTGGCTAATGAAGAAGAGAATGAGCAGGCGTGGCAATGTCCTGAGTGCAGTGACGTTGATTCTTGACCTCATACTCTTACCACAAAGAGCGTCTTTTGAAAATATATGCTGGAGTACAAGGAGGGATCTTGAAAGAAGAAATAAGTTGACCATGTCATTTAAGGGACATCTCTATTAATTACAGCATTGTTTGGTTATTTATATTTTTCTAGGCAATTTCACATTCAGTAGGCTGACAGTTGCCTTCTAACAATCCACGATCATATCATTGTTAACAATAAACGCTAGGCGGTCTGCTTCCAAATCGCCTGCAAATGATTTCAAACATGGTATGCGGAATTTATGAAACGCGCTCGGTACCTCTTTGTCACAGACGCCGGTCTTAAACGGACAGCGGAAAAGAAAATAAAGGTTGAAAGCAGAGGGTACAATCCCGGAACGGGACAGAAAAAATCAATGTAATATTCATGGACACCCGTGGTCAAAGTTGAGGTTACAATCATGAAGCGGACAAGAAACCAATATAAAATTCGAATAACGAGGACATAAATAATAGATTATCTGTAATTTCACTGTATGGTGACAGTTGCACACTGCAGAATTTACATAACACAAACAAAAGCAACAATATAAATCCTTCAGGCTGTAATATACACCAAACATATCCAAACGGACAGCGAAAAAGAAAATAAAGGTTAAAAGCAGAGGGTACAATCCCGGAACGGGACAGAAAAACACTCACTGTAATTTAGATTGTCTGCCATGGTAATTGCAAACTGATCATCATGCTATTTTATTTGCACAGACTCCGTGAAATTCGGCGAGGCATGGACACTTTTTGTTCAGGTTGCAATCATGGAACGAAAAAGAAGGAAATGCAGTGAAAGGATACAGTTTGAGAACCTCTATGTACCGTGTCCTGCAATCGATTTTGCATGCATAGTATGTGATGAAGTAACGCTTTTCAACGCATATAACGGCTGCGTAATACATTGAAGTGTTTATCGCTAGCAAAACTTAGAGGCCCTTAAAATAACGTGAGCAGTTAATTCTCAGATATTAATATTAGCTGAGTTAAATTGAGTCATGGACCGACATCACTGCACTCGGGGCATTGGCAAAAGCGCTCAGTCCTCATCTTCAACATCCAGCGTAGAGTTCCAATATTAATGGTGCCCTTTGCAATCTGATTCTATGTGACGACTGTCGACCAGAACCTCTGACCATCCAGTGCTGCTGCATTCTCTCTAGACAATGATAGTCTCTCGTTTCTTCTGCATTAATCACATTCTACCAGATGACCTTCACAACTGCCTTATCATGCATCAAATCACCTCTTAATTTTGCAGCGCCAGCCAATCTGTCTGCCTGTTCATTTCCAACCACACCAGAGTGTCCTGGAGGAAAGAGCCAGCAAATGCTCACAACCCGCGACCTCTGAATGGATACAAACCATTCTGCACGAAGCATGCCAGTCATCACCTTTTTCCGGGACGCAGAGGTGTTTCCAAGGCACCAGGGCCGGGTTATATACTGGTCCAAGACCTATTGACGCGTCCTCGTCGAGCCGTCCTGGGCAACAGGTCCCGTCGGAGTCCTGGCTAAAGTCAGTAGGATCGCCGATTCCTCCGAAGTCCGGAGAGTGTCTGCCTGTACGGCGAGGAACCACCAGTCTGCACACCAATAAGCCAGACATGGGACAATGGATACTCACGCAAACCTCAGGTCCTGTATGACATCACACTGATGTTGGACAACAGGATGTCTTCATCCGACATACAGGACTTCGCGCTGGAGCTCAATCCAACGAACACAAGCAAGCAAGCAAGCATCACCTTTTCCAGCATGTTTTGTGAATCAGTTACAATCACTACATGCGTATACAGTTTTTTTCTCCAACCAGCGTAAAGCTGCTGTAACCATCCCCACCTCCATTCTCAGACATTATTAGACACTCGGAAGCCGCAACAGGGCAGTATCTATTATGCTTGTCTGCCGGCCGTTTGTTCATGTGTTCGAACAATCATCGTGGTGAGTGTTTCTTTATTGATTCAGTGCCAAAGAAAAAGTAGATTTGGACCAGACATAGTACACAATCAAATAAACAAGTATTATAATATAAATTTCAGTTTACTGAGCATTACAATAGCATAAGATACACGAAACAAAATAAATAACACGATGACCCTAGTATGGCGATATATCGTCCTTCTGTCAAAATGAGAGGTCTCATATGACGATATATAATCCTTCGGCATTGTATCAGTTAATGAACATGGGCTTACAGGTCGACCCAGCCCAAAATAGTACTAGGAGATGTCACAGACGGTAACGGCCACATCTCCCATCGAGTGTCAATTAGGCTCTTATAAAGGGTGTATTGATAATGACTATGCAGTGTTTGAAAATATTGCCGGTCCAAGTTTTGTATTTACCTATTAAGTTGCATGAATTTTAAAGAGGGTGAATACAAAACTTGGGCCGGCAATATTTTCAACACTGCAGTCATTAAAAATATACAATATATATATATATATATATATATATATATATATATATATATATATATATATATATATATATATATATATATATATATATATATATATATATATATAGCAGCATGTGGCAATGCCTTAAGGGGTTAAAAGGCATCTTTATATTTTACTTATTAGACATTCGAAGACGACACAGAAAAGGGATTAAACAAGGAAACACATCAGATTATCCGGTAGGAAGACTCCATCGCAGACCTACATTGATGCCTTAACCGCTAAATGCACAGGACCGAGAACAGCGCCTGCAATGGCCGATACCTTATTGGACATTTTAATAGCCTTGTCTCTCCACAAACTACCCTACTGTCATTTGTGGCCAACGATTCCAACATCGCCATTTTTCTCATCAGATGTTTAATTTCAGTACTATTCTTAACACCAAGCTCGTATAGGGAGAGGAAGTCGAGCTCTGTAATACATTCACTGAAGATGGCACGAGGAGAAGTCAATACGTAAGACACAAATGGCTGTAGAAAAATAACTAAAGATTATAATAACTTGAAACCAGTTTATGTTTATACATACATTGTCCGTTTATTTCTCAACATAATTTACACCAAGATTGATGCACTTGTCCTATTGTTTTATCAGTCCTCCCAAACGTGCTGCATAAAACTGCGTGCTGTGTTTTCATTTTCCGGCCATCCCACAGAACTGTGTTACTTACTTATTGACTTGCCCGCGTAAATTTTTCTACCCAGCTATGCACCGCTTTACAGGACAAACATTTGTCAGCATAAACACTGAAAACCCACCTCGGCGTGAAACATTTCGCGAATGACGCCGAAGTTGAATGTGAAGTGAAAACGTGGTTTAGAAAACAAATTTAGTTATTTTCTACACCCATTTGTAACTTACTTATTGATTTCCCCTCGTACTTTGGTACTGGATGGCTCTACACCAAACTTACTCAGATAGGTGCAAGTCTTATAGAGGATCAGGGGATGCGAATGTCAGAATGTGGAAAATGCAGTCTTTAAGATGGTTTATAATCAACCAGTCAGTTAATCAAGTAGCCATCCACTCAAGGGAATCTGCGTGGAGAAGTGGTCAAGCTTTCTGCCTCGCGCTCCGAAGGATGTGGGTTCAATTCCGGGCAATGTCTTTCGGTTTACGAGTGCAATTTTTCTACGAGACTTCCGGGGGTCGTTGCTGGAGCTACAGAGTTCGTGCTTTATGCGACGCTTTCGGCCGGTCGCCCTGCGGAAAGAGATCGAGCCACATGGAATGAAACAAGATACAATGAAGTCGATCCTCTCGACTTAAAAAATTTTTTTAGTCTATCCAGTCAACCACCAACTAGGCAAATACACCCACAAACCAGCCAATCTACCAATCCGCACACCAACCCACCTGTAGAAGCGAGTTGTGCAGCGAGGTACTTTCCTATTTTTAGAATCCCAACCTACAACAACCCCTTGTCATGGATTTAAGTAGTATCACACAATAAAGTTTTATCTCAAGCCATTACCATTAATATTGGAGTACCTCAGGGGTCTATTCTTGGCCCTCTATTATTTGCCATTTATATAAATGATCTTCCATTAAATCTGTCGTCGTCCTGCGATCTATTTGCTGATGACTGCACAGTATATACAAACGCTGTTGATCGTAATGTGCTAGAATTATCCTTGCAACAGGAAATTAATAGTGTAGTTAACTGGAGTCATGCAAACCGCATGCAAATTAACATTACTAAAACAAAGTCTATGTTAATAGGAACCAGGCAAAGACTTCACACTCTAAACTCGCAGAGAACTCTTCAGCTGCACATTGGCAGCACGCCTGTAGAAAGTGTCACCGAGCACAAGACACTGGGTGTTATCATAGATCAAAATCTAACTTTTAACTCACATGTTCATGCTCTAGTTAAACAAATAGCCAAAAAAGTATACCAACTTGCCAAAATTAAAAATTTCCTTGACGAAAACACAAGAAAGATATTCTATACTTCTCATATACAAACACATATTGATTACTGCTCCACAGTCTGGGATGGATGCTCCAAATCAATAACAAAACGCCTATATTCACTCCAGAAAAGGGCAGTGCGTTTAATTAATGGTGAAAAGCTTACCGACAATGCTAACCTATATGAACGTCTCCGTTTACTGCCACTCCACAAGCGCCTGCTTTTTAATAAGACCAAACTAATTCACAAAATCCTATTTCAAAATGCTCCAAGCTACCTTTGGCCATTGTTTAAATATAACGCTAGACATAGCGAACGACTAAATATACTTCATGTCCCTAAACCTAGGATAGACTTATATAAAACAAGCTTAGCATACTCTGCCGCTCAGTTGTGGAACAATCTTCCACAAGAAATCAAAGACACCACCAATCATGATACATACATTCGCAACCTGTTTGAACACTACCTTAGTACAGACTACATGCCCCCATAACAAATAACACAAAAAAGACAATAATGGTAACTTATCTCAAACGACAACTAGCCAAAAAACATTCCCTTATGTATGGCACGTTACACCCTCCTTAGGTATTTATAATGCCCATGTTAAACACTGCCTCAGTGAGTCATTTGTTATTGATTATTTTTCATGCGTTTTAATGTTCTTTTGTTGTCAAAAGTTGCTTCATAAGTGATGTTGAATGAAAGAATGTATGAGAGGAAATAGAGAAGAAGGGCAGAATGTCAGACGGGCCTGCGTGCCCAATTCTTAACCCTTTGAAAATAAAGACTTATTATTATTATTATTATTATTATACATAGCAAGAAACACATTTATGTCTAACCTAGAATCCTTGAATAGGTCAGCTCGAACTGGATCATGCCTTAATTGGTACAAACTTGACAACACTCCACATCTTCTCGAGGGTTTTATTATCTTATTAATCGTCTGATTTTTCCTCAAGCTGGTTAGATAAAACCTTCGTTGCACAATGACACTGAGAGATGCATAATTGCCTCGTTATTTTCAGCATCACTTATGCCTTTCCTAAAATTTCTTTCCATCACTGATTTTTTAAGATTCCTGCAAGCCAGTTGGCGATATCAGGTCGATAAAATGTGACACAGAATGACATGACTCTGGCATAACTTATGTGTATAACTTCTGTTTTAACGCATAATCTATATCCTTCTAAACTGCTGCACACGAAGATAATATCAAAAGATTTCCCTGACTTAGCGTAAGATAAACAGCTAATTATCCAGTAAACAGTCAAGAAATCACCTGCTAATCATGCAACAAAACATTAAAACAACCACACAATCAACAAACCAAATATTCATATAATCAAACAATCAAATATTTATACAACGAAACATCCAAAAGTCACACATCCAAGTAATCAACCAACCAAGCAAACTACCAACAAGCCAATTAAACAGCCAGCCAGCCAGCTTAACCAACAACCTAGTAAACTGCCAAGCAGCCAACTAAACAAGCAGCCAGTCAGACAACCACCCAGCTCACTAAACAACCAACTAGCCAACTAAACAAGCAACCAGCCAATTAGACAAGAATATAATCAAACACCCAACCAGCCAATTAAACAAGAATATAATCAAACACCCAACCAGCCAATTAAGCAACCAGAAACTAAACAAGAATATAATCAAGCAACCAACCACCAACTAAACAACCACCCTGCCCACTAAACAACCAACCAGCCAACTAAACAAGAATATAATCAAACAGCCAAGCAGCCATCTAAACAACCATCCAGCCAACTACACAACGAATCGGCCAACTTAACAACCAACCATTTAACTAAACAACCAATCGGCCAACTTAACAACCAACCATTTAACTAAACAACCAATCGGCCAACTTAACAACCAACCATTTAACTAAACAACCAATCGGCCAACTAAACAAGCAACACATCAAATAACCACCCAGCACACTAAACAACCAACCAGCCAACTAAACAAGCACATAATCAAATTACCAACCAGCCCACTAAACAACCAAGTAGCCAACTAAACAACCAAGCCAACTAAACAACCAAGCAGCCAACTAAACAACCAAAAAAGCAAACAACCAACTAGCCCACTAAAAAACCAATCGGCCAACTAAACAACCAATCAGTCAACTAAACAACCAATCGGCCAACTAAACAATCAGCAAATGAAACAACCACCAAGCCCACTAAACAACCAACCAGCCAACTAAACAAGCTCATAATCAAACAACCAAGCAGTCAACTAAACACCAAGCAGCCAACTAAACAACCAAACAAGCAAACAATCAACCAGCCAACTAAACAACCAACAGCCAATGAAATAACCAAACAAACAACCAATTAACCATCCGACCATATAGGCAACCTAAAACATAACAAAACTATCCACCAACTAATCTACCAACCAATAACACTATCTATTTACCAACATGCCAGGCAAATAACGTACCAAACAGATAAACAAGACAAGAACCAATCTACCAAATCAACCATTCGTTCAGCCAAGACCTATCAATCAAAAAATCCACCGAACATCCAATCTCTCAACTAAAGAACGGACCAACAAC
Source organism: Cepaea nemoralis (assembly GCA_014155875.1). Taxonomy (NCBI): domain Eukaryota; kingdom Metazoa; phylum Mollusca; class Gastropoda; order Stylommatophora; family Helicidae; genus Cepaea; species Cepaea nemoralis. The sequence goes on from JACEFZ010000947.1 coordinate 20,116, forward strand.
ACAACCAACCAATTGATTGATCTATAAACCAATCTATCATCTCAAAAACCGACTAGCCAACCACCCTATAAACTAACACAACATCCTATGTACCGACCATTCTACCAACAAAACAAACAGCCCACCATTCATCCAGTTAACCTACAATCTATTCCATCTAAAAATCCAAACAATCTACCAGCCAACCATTCAACATGTCTGCTAATATCTCTACCAATCAAGCAAGAAAACAACCAACACACTGACCAATCAATCATACAACTATTCAACAAAATGCCCAACCACCCAGTCTACTATACGGACACAGTCCGTAATCCCGCATACCAACATTCGAAACACATCTCGGGCGATTTGGCAGCAGATCGACTTGCGTGTTGTTGTTTTTTTTTTTTTTTTACGATATGGTATGGATGCCAGTCGTTAGAAAAGCAATGACAAACTACTGAACGTAAACTTGCCAAGAGAACACAACAGCAACAAGGCTGATGTTGACTGTGATGACATGTAAAGGATATGCAACTAACTAACTATCTAAACACAATAGCTACCAACCAAGCAAAGAAACCAACCTGCTAACTAATTAACCTACACAATAGCCACCAAACCTACGAACCAACCAACGAAACAAACTAACCAACCAAACAATCAACCAACCAACTAATCAAACAAACCTACATGTACTAAGTAAACAACCCACCTAACCATCGACTTTCCAGTAAACATTCCTACCATCAACCCAGACATTAGACCAACAACCAATTAAACAACCAATCAACCAAGCAACTGACCTACAAATCTACTATATGCAGTTTGAGATCGCAAGCTGTGAAGAAGCATAATCGTCTTCGTCAGTCGGCAAAGCACTTGCTGATGAATACATTAATCTCCGGACGCGTTGGCAGAACGATTACGAAGTGTTGCTGGCAATGGCGTGAGCACCCGTCGGACGACGTTTCCGCACCTGGGCTCGTCGCTGGCTATGGCAGTTAAAGACTGACCACCTTTTCCCACATGCCCTCAGGCCTACAAAATGTGATTGTCCCAGCACATCACATGCCCATAACATGCTCCTACTTCGGGACTTGCTTCTTCAAAAGTCAATCAATTTTTTTTTTTTTGCGCTGGTTAGCTGGGAACTCAAGCGAAGTCAGTACACATTATTTATAGTGGTGATGGACTGAATCTTGCGTGTGGATTTGTTTGTTTGTTAATGTTGCATATCTCTTACAGGACGTTGCAGTCAACACCAGCATTTTTCAGCTGCTGTTAATGTACTAGGCAAGTTTTACGTTTATTAGTTACGTGTGGATTAGCTTTCCCTGTTAACAGTGTCCCTCGCCATCAGGCGAACCCACTCCTCCTCCAGAGGTACTTGTAATTAAAGTCCCCAAGTCAAGGACGACAGATCAACATTTTAGTACAGCTGTCCGGTGTAGGGCTAGACCGGCTTACCTCGGCATCAGCACACCGGATGTTTAAGAACACGGGCCCTTACCCACAATTGATGATGATCTTAATGAAGATGAACATTATTCTGTGTTAAATACACAAATGAACTATCACAGAGTGCGTTACTTTTTATAGAAAGAGTACACAAACCGACACTGCCAATGTTGCCAACAGCCCACATAATGTGATAATGACCCTGTCTCCCACAGAAAGCTGTAAGCGCCTCTATCATATCACGTCTAGCTATCCCGTAATGTACATTTGGCTCCAAGCGAGGGTCTCTATACAAAGCCGTGGCATGTGAGAGACCCAATAAAGTAGCAAATTAGACGCCTAACGAGGCGGGATGAGTGGGTGCTTTTGTTAGCCAAGCGCCTTTGAATACGGCCTCCGAAAGACAGACTGACTAGCGTTCTTACAGCTCATAATCAATATCGTAAAGTTTAAGGTACTTTACACAACGTTGTTTTCATCAGAGCCCGGGGAGAAGGCTCTCGATCTTTCGACAGTTTTGACTATTTGCGTACTAGGGTGACCTTATTGGTTAGTTGTTACCTTCATATTGGTCGATACCTGCCACTGTGTTCAGGAACTATACATGTCCTTACTGTACTTTCTAAACTATTTCGACCTTGAATCCTGTCAACGTATTCCTGTTTTCAAGAAATTATAGGAGGTCAGCAAAGCCAAATGGATAATAGCGCTCGCTCTTAAATTTTCGGTGCGCTGATGTCAAAGTAGTGGGTTCTGTCCCCACCCCGGTCACTGAACTAAAATGTCGAATTCTCGTCCTTGATTTGGGGACCTAAATTACAAGTACCTCAGAAGTCTGAGTGGATTCGCCTGATGACGAGGGACATTTGTAATAGGGAAAGCTAATTCACACACAAAAATCAGTCCATTTCATTATAAGTAGTATCACGTGTGTGGAATACGCTTAAGTTCAGAGCGAACGAACGCAAAAGGAAAAAAAAAAGGATACTGTTTATAAAGAAAATTGAATGCCTTCACAACTATTGATAGAAGCTCACAGAAGTAGAGAAATGAAGTACGGATTAAAGCGCATATAGGACAATAAGAACATGACAGTTTTAATGCTATACCGCAATTCGTATCAGCTATCTCCAGGGGTTTCATGAGATTGCCACAAACTGTCTAGCCACACCTCAGCTAAGGGGATTGTCTTTGTTAGAATCAGCAGGGTGAGAAAAGCCTGTAGAGCTTGAACTCCGTGGCCACGTGATCTCTGACCAGTCTGAACAGCTGTCATCTAAGGCTCTTAAGACTGTGGGCGCGATAGAGCAGTTGGTTGGGGTATCCGCTGATGCTATCAGACATATGTTCGATGCCTGTGTTCGTCAGTCACTACGAGAGGAAGAGACTGACCAACTATGTCTCCATACACTCAGGGCTACATGGTGTGATGGTCCTAACACTTTACAGACCCCTACTATGTTCCTGTGTGGGACATGTTTGTTTAATAGATCAATTAGTACTGTGATGCACTTATTGTTAATGGTAATAATCATGATGATGATGATGACGATGATATTGATGATGATGATGATGATGATGATGATGATGATGATGATGATGATGATGGTGGTGGTGGTGGTGGTGGTGGTGGTGGTGGTGGTGGTGGATGATGGTGGTGGTGGTGGTGATGATGATGATGATGATGATGATGATGATCGTAGTGGCGATGAAAATTATATTGATTTGAATATATAAACGAACTTAGACAAGGTAAATTACGAGGTGTACACTTTGTAGGATCCTGCGTGGGACTTTTTTTGTAGTATACGTCAATTAATTCTGAGATGCACTTAATGCTAATGAGGATGATAATAATAGTGATGATTATGATGATGATGGTAATGATGATGATGATGATGATGATGATGATGATGATGATGATTAAGGACGATGATAATGATGATTATTATGATGGTAACAGTAATGATAATTACGATGATGATGACGATTATGATGTTGATGATGATCGTGGTAATGATGAAAACGATGCTGGTTTAAATATGTATCCGCACTCTGGCAGGGTGAGTTACATATTATAGAACTAGTAAACACATCGACACTGCCAATGTTGCCAACAGCCCACACAACGTGATAATGACCGTGTCTCCCACAGAAAGCTGTAAGCGCCTCTATCATGTCACGTCTAGCTATCCTGTAATGTATAGTTTGCTTCAAACGAAGGTCTCTATTCAAAGCAGTGGCATGTGCGAGACCCAATAAAGTAGCAAATTAGATGCCCAACGAGGCGGGATGAGAGGGTGGATATTGTTAAACAAGAGCCTTTGAATAGGCCTCAGAAAAATAAAAATATTGGCGTTCTTACAGCTCATCGTTATTGTAATGTTGAAGTAACTTTTCAAAATATTATTCTCATCACAGACCGTGGAGAAGGCTCTCGATCTTTCGAAATTTCGCTAATCTGCGCATTAGGGTGTTTTTATTGTTTAGTTGTTAACTTCATGTTGGTCGATAGCTGGAACTTCATTCAGGAACTATACATTTCACTACTGTACTTTTAAAACTATTTCGACCTTGATTCGTTGTATATCAGACAAGGGAATTGTCTTGGTAGAATCAGCGGGGTAACAAGACCCTGGAGAGCGTGAACTCCGACCAGACTGAAAAACTGTCATCTAAGGCTCTTGAGTTCTGAGATGAGTAGCAAAAACATTTTTTCACATTTTCATGTTCTCTTCATTGTTCTAATTATTTTTCATATGTTCATTCTGCTCATCATGTTCTCATGCCTTAATATGGTCACTGGAGGGTCTCCTCCGTGACCATATGTTGTGAATTGTGTATGTATTTGTTTGCTGATGAAAGCTAGTCACCACAACGTCCTGTATGTTTTGGAATGCTGCTCTGTAAAACTGCATTACCTTGTGTTATTTTATATTGTTTACATGTACACCGCTTTACCTCAGTTCCACTAATTTTATTGAGACGGTGTGGGAGTTACATGACCACCGCTTTACCGCAGTTCCACTAATTTTATTGAGACGGTGTGGGAGTTACATGTACACCGCTTTACCTAAGTTCCGCTAATTTTATTGAGACGGTGTGGGAGTTACATGTACACCGCTTTACCGCATTTCCACTAATTTTATTGAGACGGTGTGGGAGTTACATGTCCACCGCTTTACCTAAGTTCCGCTAATTTTATTGAGACGGTGTGGGAGTTACATGTACACCGCTTTACCGCAGTTCCACTAATTTTATTGAGATGGTGTGGGAGTTACATGTCCACCGCTTTACCGCAGTTCCACTAATTTTATTGAGACGGTGTGGGAGTTACATGTACACCGCTTTACCTAAGTTCCGCTAATTTTATTGAGACGGTGTGGGAGTTACATGTACACCGCTTTACCGCAGTTCCACTAATTTTATTGAGACGGTGTGGGAGTTAAATGTCCACCGCTTTACCTAAGTTCCGCTAATTTTATTGAGACGGTGTGGGAGTTACATGTACACCGCTTTACCGCAGTTCCACTAATTTTATTGAGACGGTGTGGGAGTTACATGTCCACCGCTTTACCGCAGTTCCACTAATTTTATTGAGACGGTGTGGAAGTTACATGTCCACCGCTTTACCTAAGTTCCGCTAATTTTATTGAGACGGTGTGGGAGTTACATGTACACCGCTTTACCGCAGTTCCACTAATTTTATTGAGACGGTGTGGGAGTTACATGTCCACCGCTTTACCGCAGTTCCACTAATTTTATTGAGACGGTGTGGGAGTTACATGTCCACCGCTTTACCGCAGTTCCACTAATTTTATTGAGACGGTGTGGGAGTTACATGTCCACCGCTTTACCTAAGTTCCGCTAATTTTATTGAGACGGTGTGGGAGTTACATGTACACCGCTTTACCGCAGTTCCACTAATTTTATTGAGACGGTGTGGGAGTTACATGTCCACCGCTTTACCGCAGTTCCACTAATTTTATTGAGACGGTGTGGAAGTTACATGTCCACCGCTTTACCTAAGTTCCGCTAATTTTATTGAGACGGTGTGGGAGTTACATGTACACCGCTTTACCGCATTTCCACTAATTTTATTGAGACGGTGTGGGAGTTACATGTCCACCGCTTTACCTAAGTTCCGCTAATTTTATTGAGACGGTGTGGGAGTTACATGTACACCGCTTTACCGCAGTTCCACTAATTTTATTGAGATGGTGTGGGAGTTACATGTCCACCGCTTTACCGCAGTTCCACTAATTTTATTGAGACGGTGTGGGAGTTACATGTACACCGCTTTACCTAAGTTCCGCTAATTTTATTGAGACGGTGTGGGAGTTACATGTACACCGCTTTACCGCAGTTCCACTAATTTTATTGAGACGGTGTGGGAGTTAAATGTCCACCGCTTTACCTAAGTTCCGCTAATTTTATTGAGACGGTGTGGGAGTTACATGTACACCGCTTTACCGCAGTTCCACTAATTTTATTGAGACGGTGTGGGAGTTACATGTCCACCGCTTTACCGCAGTTCCACTAATTTTATTGAGACGGTGTGGAAGTTACATGTCCACCGCTTTACCTAAGTTCCGCTAATTTTATTGAGACGGTGTGGGAGTTACATGTACACCGCTTTACCGCAGTTCCACTAATTTTATTGAGACGGTGTGGGAGTTACATGTCCACCGCTTTACCGCAGTTCCACTAATTTTATTGAGACGGTGTGGGAGTTACATGTCCACCGCTTTACCGCAGTTCCACTAATTTTATTGAGACGGTGTGGGAGTTACATGTCCACCGCTTTACCTAAGTTCCGCTAATTTTATTGAGACGGTGTGGGAGTTACATGTACACCGCTTTACCGCAGTTCCACTAATTTTATTGAGACGGTGTGGGAGTTACATGTCCACCGCTTTACCGCAGTTCCACTAATTTTATTGAGACGGTGTGGAAGTTACATGTCCACCGCTTTACCTAAGTTCCGCTAATTTTATTGAGACGGTGTGGGAGTTACATGTACACCGCTTTACCGCAGTTCCACTAATTTTATTGAGACGGTGTGGGAGTTACATGTCCACCGCTTTACCGCAGTTCCACTAATTTTATTGAGACGGTGTGGGAGTTACATGTCCACCGCTTTACCGCAGTTCCACTAATTTTATTGAGACGGTGTGGGAGTTACATGTGTCATATATTTTTGAAGGGAGTGGGAGATCACTGTAGTGCATGCCCCATCTCTAACAAAAGATGTAGAGCCCCATCCTCTTCTATCTTCAATAACCCCAGAATATGAACCTTGAGTTATCTGCAGGTCTCGTTCTATTAAGTATTGTCTAGGAGATATAGATTATGGCCCTGGTGAGAATGGTAATTACTAACTGGGAATCTGCCCCTTCTCCAATGATTCTGATAGCTCTGGAGCCCCCTTTTAGTTTATCAAATCTGAGGAAAGTCTGGAGAATTTTCTCAGCCTGATTTAGATGAAGAAAACATGGATGTTGAGCAGTTGATAGATCTAGAGTCTTTTTATTTCCCCCTTCAGTAAGTCATTATGAGTTAATTTATCTCCAAACAATCAAACACATAATCAATCACATTAGATTCTGACAACATGATGTACAAAGAAGTTGTTGACACAGATAGGTTTGAACTGACAAATTAACAGAAGGTCAATTCATGTTAATCATTTATTGACTGGCCTGAGCCTTCTGGTCAGTACATACATCTCTATTGTGATTTACACAAAGTAATAGAACAGTTGCACATTGGACCATTGTCCCAGACAATCAATAACAAGCATCAATATATGAGATGTCAACAAGTGTGAAAACATAGTAAACATTTTGATGTTGTACATATTAAGTATGATGGTGATGTCTCAACCATTAAATATCAGTTTTCCTGAAATTGGGTGTGGTGTCTACCAATGAGAAAAGTAACCTGGTGACTGGAGGATTAGGTAAGCCAGGGTCCATTGACTGATGGATCCACTTCAGGTCTGCCCGTATAGCTCCTCTGAAGGCCTCCCCATGCTCTGCTCATAGCCAAGTCATCCTCCATCTCACTTGTGGTTCATCTCTTTCTCTCGGCTTCCCTCCCTCAGGTCTGATTTAGGTGGTTAATTTGCTGATGTGTTGGGTGGTTGTTGGTATGTAGCCACCAAGATCACTGATGAATATTCACATAAATATATACATTCCTACCAATACAATAATAAGAAGTAGGTCGGAAGAAATCTAAATTCCTGAAGTAGGAACTAGTTCCCCTCCCCCTCTTTTTCTCTCTAAGCTAGTGTTGGGTTAATTTGGGGTGGTCAGAGTTTATCACACTGTGTACGCCTTGTATCAACTTGTTCCTGCTGTATGTAAGTCTTCATTTGACCTGGGTCAGTGAACGTGTACAGTGAGACAATGACAAGAGTGAGAAGGTGTCAAGATGCATGTAAATAAATGACATACATTTATAACATTTCTTCTACTCAATGGTGTTTACAATGTGTATAAATAATTCTCTGTGTTTTCCCAATTAACTACTTCTTCTTCTTGTGTCTAATAACTCTCTTCCATTACCTGTTGTTGTTGTGATGTTGAGTGTTGTGTTGTGTGGTGATGAGTGGTGTTGAGTGGTGTTGTGTTTTAAGTTATGTTGAGTAATGAGTTAAGTTCACTGCGCGTGATGGTGTTCCGCGAAGCACAACTTTCTCATGTATTGCAGTTCATAAGTGCTCTTATCTAATTAAATTTGACATAAATATAAATATTTATTTCGCCAAACCCTATTAATTCTATAGATAAAGGAGAAAGGAAAGATTGATTTCACTTTCAGCTTTCTAGATTGTAAATAGGCATAGATAAGTCTGTTTTAGAACAAGGCACTTGTTCTAGTACACGAACTGTCATTTCAGCTGTAGATAGTGATAGCATCTTTAACAATGTTTCTGGTGAAATGCACAAGATTGCTTTCGAATCATCACTTCGTCACAGTTGTTTAGAATAGAATGTAGTAGTATAATGCACTTCTTAAAGTTAATAATTATCTTTAAGAATATCAGAGATGGCAGTTCTATCTAAGAGAATATTAGAGAGTCATTTTGCCCGGGAATGGCTTTGCGTCGTTAGAATCTACAGTCGAGCATTTTTACATTTCAGAGGTTTTAATTAATAATAATACATTTCAATTGACATCACAAACACTGGGTTTACATTACTTGATACTTGATACATCGGGTTCTTAGTCTAATCAAGGGACTAACAAACGTACCTCGGATCCAGACTTCTGCCTTGCCCATTGAATTTTTGGTCACACAATCTTCTCACATCCGTCCATGGAGCGAGTTCAGACAAAAGTGCGGGCTTATTAACATTTCTGATGAAATAGTAATATATGTTAATTATGCCCTGGCGCGAAGGCGGGTCACGTGTTTCTCCCATCCAATGGGGTTCCGAGCTTGGTCTGATGAAATCTTTCTAAGAATCCACGTCATTTGTCACTTGTTCAGTTCCAGTTTCGATGTTAAGTTTTAAGTCCCAATCTCCATTTGCGTTTGTGAAGTCAATTTCTTTTAATGTTGTTTCCTCTTTTTGCGGCAGGTGTTGATAAATGAATAATGTTGGCTGCGTTATGCCACATGGCCCCACTCCAGATTGTTCTATGGTATGGAACTATGTTTCCAACATTTTCAGTCATCAAGTTGTTCCCATTTTTCCTCCCTTGTATTCTCTTCTGCATCTGATTGACCTGGTTCATCAGGCACTGGGTGTCGACTCAGGAAGTCCGCTCCCACATTCATTTTCCCAGGAACATACTCAACCTGGAACGAGTAAGGTTGAAGAAGCAGCGACCACCTCATAAGTCGGGCATTCAGAGTCTTAGATGCTGCGAGAAACATGAGTGGTTGATGGTCACATTGCACTGTGAAGTGTCTGCCATATAGGTATGCTTGAAATTTCTGTACACTCCATACGAGCGCAAGACATTCTCTCTCGATAGTACTGTAATTTCTCTCTGCTGCATTCAATTTCCTGCTAGCATAAGCTACAGGGAATAGCTCTGATGGTACATCTCCCTTTCTCTGCAACAGCGTTGCCCCAATTCCTATGTTACTGGCATCGGTGCGCAGCACGAATGGTTGGTCGAGGTCTGGTAGATGTAAGACTGGATGAGCAGTTAATGCCTGCTTTAATGCTGTGAAAGCTCTCTCACAGTCAGCTGACCAAGTGACTTTCTCTGGTTTCCCCTTTTTGGTAAGATCCGTTAAAGGTGCTGACAGAGTATTGAAGTCCTTGATGTATTTTTGATAGAATCCACATAAGGATACAAATGATCTTACATCCTTCTTTGTTTTTGGACGAGGTGCTCTCTGGAGTTTGTCCACATTTCCCTCTTGTGGAGTTATCAGTCCATGAGATATCTTATGACCTAGAAAGTCCAATTCTTGGAATCCTATCTGACACTTCTTTGGTCTAGCCGTCAATCCAGTTTCTCTGAGGCGCCTGAACAAAAGATGCAGGGTTTCTACATGCTCTTCAAATGTTTCAGTTGCGATCAGGATGTCATCCATGAAGTGACTGATGTCTGGATGCTGTAGTGGGTCAAGTAATTTTCTCATCATACGTGTAAAGACGCTGGTAGCATTACTTAATCCGAATGGAAGAACGTTGAACTCATAGTGTCCTCCAGGCGTGCTGAAAGCTAACCATGGTCTAACTTCCGGTTTTACAGGAATCTGGTAATATCCCTTACTGAGATCAATCCTAGTAAAGTACTTAGCTCGGTTGAGTGCTGTGAAGAGTTTATTCTGATCCGGCAGAGGTTCTGCTTGGAATTCAGTAATAGCATTGAGCTGTCGATAGTCGATGCACAATCTATGTTCTCCGCTTGGCTTTCTCAATAAGACGACGCTAGCACTGTAAGGTGATTCAGATGGTGAGATTATTCCTGCGGTGAGCAGCTGTTGTATTTCTTCCTCTAAAGTCTTTTGCTTTGCATAAGGAACTGGGTAAGTCTTGACTCGCACAGGCACTGTGTCATTTAACTTCATGTCAAATTCCTCCAAATCAGTTCTTCCTGGCTTATCAGTAAGTACTTCTGCATATTTTGCCATAATTTCCCTAATCTGCTTTTGCTGATCCTTTGTTAAGTTGGGATTGATTTCCACATCCTTAAAGGTCTCTTTGGCTTGCAGTTGGCACTCGACTCCCATTGTTGATCCTTCTTCGACTTCAGTAGCCACACTCATGGCCATCAGATGTGCAGGTTCGGTGGTTGAGGGTCTTTCATGATATTTCTTCAAGAGGTTTATGTGAAATACTTTCATCTTGCCTTTGACTGAAATTCTGTAGTTGGTACGTGAGATCTTCTCCGTCACTACATAAGGTCCTCTCCATCCTATTTGCAGCTTATTCTGACTGGTTGGAAGCAGCAACATCACCTTCTCTCCTACCTCTAACTCTCTATCCTTTGCCTTGCGGTTGAAGTTACGAGCAATTCTTCGTCTGGCTTGACGTAGATTGACATTCGCTTGTTTCCAACTGTGTTGTAAACGATTTTTCAACTCGGCAACATATGTAGATGCAGTCACGACTGTATCATCTGTAGTATTATCAGTCCACGTTCGAAGTAACGCCTCCAGTGGTCCCTTGATTGGTCGTCCAAACAACAGTGTGGCTGGAGCAAAACCTGTTGAGTGATGGGGTACTTCCCTGTAAGCGAATAAAGCTGCGGGTAAATACAAGTCCCAATCCTCTGTCTTCTCCTGGGCAATTTTGCGCAGGATACTAATCAATGTCCCGTTCCACCTTTCCACAAGTCCATTTGACTGAGGGTGATATGGTGAACTGAAGATATGGCGTGCATGAAAAAGTCTGAAGGTCTCTTCCATGAGCTTACCACGAAACTGTGAACCGTTGTCCGTCAAGATCCTTTGTGGGAATCCTAGACGTGTGAATATTCCTAATAATGCATCAGCGACGTGTTTGGAGTCACAGCTGGGCATAGGAACTGCTTCGGCCCACATGGTTGTTGTGTCCACAAGCGTTAATATGAATCGGTTTCGCCTCTTCGTTGCTGAGAGAGGTCCGATTATGTCTACTGCCACTTTCTCAAATGGAATTCCAGTGATTGGCGATTCACCCAACATTGCCGGTGGTGTCCGGTGTTTTGGTGATACTTTCTGACACTGTGGGCATGATTTTACAAACCGTTGTATGTCTGAGTTCATCCCTGGCCAAAAGTAGTGAGTGGTAATCCGCTGTGTAGTAGCGTTGATACCCATGTGCCCACTGAATGGTAGACTATGACCCATCTCTAAGATCTGAGTCCTGTATTGAGTTGGTACAACAAGTTGATTAAACTCTTGTCCAGCTCGTCCTGCTTTTCTGTAAAGAAGTGCTGACTTCATGAACAGATCACCTTTACGTAGAGGTAAATGTGATTTTGGCAGTTTTCTGAAGCAGGGTTCCAAGGTGCTGTCGGCTTCTTGTGCCCTCTTCAGTTCCTCCGTTCGAGGGATTGGCGTAGTTGTTTCTGGAGTTTTTGTTGCCTGGGATCGAGTGGTCATGGTCGCCATCGCCACAGGTTGAACAGGTTCTCCTAGAACGATAAATCTACAGCCGAGGATTACAGGATATATCGGATCGTCCAAGATTGCTGCCTTGATTGTCCCAGTGACATACCGCGAGGCTATGTTCACTTTTGCCACTGGAAGAGACATATTTGTTGAACTCTTCAGTGGTCCCTGTAATTCCACTATTTCCTCTGTCACCTGTTCAGGGTGAACTAAGGATGATGAAACAACACAGTCATACGATAATCCAGTATCATATAAACAGGTCGTTTGGAATCCATTTAGCAAGATGGATTCTACAACCGGAATACGAGATGATGTGTCTTGATGAGGTGTCTGTTTGGACGTTTCACCAGTGCTCACTTTTCTCTCTTTTCGGTTGGCCAAACATGCCGCTGTGTGTGGAGGTGGCTTCTTCCTGCAACTCTGAAATGTGTGACCTCTAATTTTGCAATGGGTACAGAATGGTTTGTCCTCCTTCGGCGCTGTTTGGACTGAGTTTTGAGTGTTTTTCTGGGAATTCCCCTTTTTCTTGGTGGCTACAGTGTTTTCACCCTCTTTTGGCTGTGGAGTTTTGTTTTGAGAGGGGGTGTTGTTCGAACGTCCCTTTCCTCCCATCTCCCTCTGAGATTTCTCAAATCTCTCTGCCAGGATGATTATAGTTTCCAGGCGGTCAGCCCCGTTTTGGGTTAAGAATGCCTTCATTTCGTTCTGCATTTTCCCCTTGATCTGATCAATGATAATCATTTCACGGAGTCCTTCATAATTTTCCTCAAATCCTCCCAAGCAAGTCCATCTTTGTATGTATGACTTCAGTCTTTCCACTAGTTGTGCGTAGCTCTCACCCGGTTCCTTCCTTGCGGCTTTGAACCTGAGTTTATAAGATTCGGCGTCCACTTCGAATCGGCTCAAGAGTGCCGTCTTAAGTGTTGTGTAGTTCTGTTGTTCCTCTCTAGTGAGTCTTGAGAACACTTCATACGCCGTGGATCTTAAGGCCTGCGCTAACTTCGTCGCCCATCTACTTTCTTCAAGCCCACAGCTGACAGCCATTGCCTCGAAGCGTGATAAAAATCCTTCGATGTGGTCAGTCTGTTCATTAAAGGGGTCCAGAGGAAATGACATAGCTCCTGAATTAAGTTGAGAGACGTGAGGAGGTGGTTCTGTCACTGGCGATCCTGATGAGGTTGAGGGTGTAGGACCACTCCCTTTCTCTATTCTCCGGATCTCCACTTCAATCTCCATTCTCCTCAACTCCAGTTGGTGTTGACGCTCTCTCTCCTTATCTTCCATTTCAGCCTGTAGTCGTTTCTCTTTCTCCTCCAATTCTGCTTGAAATCGTTTCTCTTTCTCCTCAATCTGCTGAACGTTCCTCTCAATTCAGCCTGAAGCTGTTTTTCTTCTCAGCCAATTCAGCCTGAAGCTGTTTTTCTTTGAGAGCCAATTCAGCCTGCAGTCTTTCTCTTTTGTCAAATGCATCCGAAACATAGTTAGCTAGCTCAAGGCCATCTAACCCGCATTCCCTACCTGTTTCTGTTATTTGGGCTCTAAACTTTGCAGTTTCCGCCATGTCTATAATTTATTGCTTTGCTCTGCCTAACAATATAATTGCAGTTAGTCTGATCCGCGTAAGCTTGTCAGTCCCTGATCTGCAAATATACAACAGAGCATGTGCAATATTAAAAACACCCTATGTTATGTCTGTCTGTCAATGCTGGAAAAGCCAAAGGCAGCAGGCACTGAAGTAACCACAATTAATTCCTAGTAAAGAAAAGAATCTGAAATTAGACAGAGTTTTCCCAACGGATAAGATTTTCCGGTGGTTGATGAAATGCTGTTAAGTTCAGACTCCACAGTAAAGGAACACCTTCTCTGAAGAGAAGTAGTGTTGGTAGAGTAGATACACACTATATATTTCACCTGGAGCACCTCTTTCTGAAGTATAAGCCTATTTGAACATGGCCCCCTTCTCCAGGAGTAAAGATCAGTCACCTATCTTATTTATCTATAAATGTCATTCATATCATGTGGCTGTCAATCAATACCCCACATGGTATCTGTTAAACATTCTAGAAAATGACAATGTTCAAAATCTAAAGATAACCTGTGTTCATGTATTTTGTGTGATTGTTTAAAGGTTAATATATGGGAACCATCCAGGACGTAGCCCGCAATATGTCATATATTTTTGAAGGGAGTGGGAGATCACTGTAGTGCATGCCCCATCTCTAACAAAAGATGTAGAGCCCCATCCTCTTCTATCTTCAATAACCCCAGAATATGAACCTTGAGTTATCTGCAGGTCTCGTTCTATTAAGTATTGTCTAGGAGATATAGATTATGGCCCTGGTGAGAATGGTAATTACTAACTGGGAATCTGCCCCTTCTCCAATGATTCTGATAGCTCTGGAGCCCCCTTTTAGTTTATCAAATCTGAGGAAAGTCTGGAGAATTTTCTCAGCCTGATTTAGATGAAGAAAACATGGATGTTGAGCAGTTGATAGATCTAGAGTCTTTTTATTTCCCCCTTCAGTAAGTCATTATGAGTTAATTTATCTCCAAACAATCAAACACATAATCAATCACATTAGATTCTGACAACATGATGTACAAAGAAGTTGTTGACACAGATAGGTTTGAACTGACAAATTAACAGAAGGTCAATTCATGTTAATCATTTATTGACTGGCCTGAGCCTTCTGGTCAGTACATACATCTCTATTGTGATTTACACAAAGTAATAGAACAGTTGCACATTGGACCATTGTCCCAGACAATCAATAACAAGCATCAATATATGAGATGTCAACAAGTGTGAAAACATAGTAAACATTTTGATGTTGTACATATTAAGTATGATGGTGATGTCTCAACCATTAAATATCAGTTTTCCTGAAATTGGGTGTGGTGTCTACCAATGAGAAAAGTAACCTGGTGACTGGAGGATTAGGTAAGCCAGGGTCCATTGACTGATGGATCCACTTCAGGTCTGCCCGTATAGCTCCTCTGAAGGCCTCCCCATGCTCTGCTCATAGCCAAGTCATCCTCCATCTCACTTGTGGTTCATCTCTTTCTCTCG
Source organism: Cepaea nemoralis (assembly GCA_014155875.1). Lineage (NCBI taxonomy): Eukaryota > Metazoa > Mollusca > Gastropoda > Stylommatophora > Helicidae > Cepaea > Cepaea nemoralis. Next base: position 35,202 of record JACEFZ010000947.1, read on the forward strand.
GCTTCCCTCCCTCAGGTCTGATTTAGGTGGTTAATTTGCTGATGTGTTGGGTGGTTGTTGGTATGTAGCCACCAAGATCACTGATGAATATTCACATAAATATATACATTCCTACCAATACAATAATAAGAAGTAGGTCGGAAGAAATCTAAATTCCTGAAGTAGGAACTAGTTCCCCTCCCCCTCTTTTTCTCTCTAAGCTAGTGTTGGGTTAATTTGGGGTGGTCAGAGTTTATCACACTGTGTACGCCTTGTATCAACTTGTTCCTGCTGTATGTAAGTCTCATTTGACCTGGGTCAGTGAACGTGTACAGTGAGACAATGACAAGAGTGAGAAGGTGTCAAGATGCATGTAAATAAATGACATACATTTATAACATTTCTTCTACTCAATGGTGTTTACAATGTGTATAAATAATTCTCTGTGTTTTCCCAATTAACTACTTCTTCTTCTTGTGTCTAATAACTCTCTTCCATTACCTGTTGTTGTTGTGATGTTGAGTGTTGTGTTGTGTGGTGATGAGTGGTGTTGAGTGGTGTTGTGTTTTAAGTTATGTTGAGTAATGAGTTAAGTTCACTGCGCGTGATGGTGTTCCGCGAAGCACAACTTTCTCATGTATTGCAGTTCATAAGTGCTCTTATCTAATTAAATTTGACATAAATATAAATATTTATTTCGCCAAACCCTATTAATTCTATAGATAAAGGAGAAAGGAAAGATTGATTTCACTTTCAGCTTTCTAGATTGTAAATAGGCATAGATAAGTCTGTTTTAGAACAAGGCACTTGTTCTAGTACACGAACTGTCATTTCAGCTGTAGGTAGTGATAGCATCTTTAACAATGTTTCTGGTGAAATGCACAAGATTGCTTTCGAATCATCACTTCGCACAGTTGTTTAGAATAGAATGTAGTAGTATAATGCACTTCCTAAAGTTAATAATTATCTTAAGAATATCAGAGATGGCAGTTCTATCTAAGAGAATATTAGAGAGTCATTTTGCCCGGGAATGGCTTTGCGTCGTTAGAATCTACAGTCGAGCATTTTTACATTTCAGAGGTTTTAATTAATAATAATACATTTCAATTGACATCACAAACACGGGTTTACATTACTTGATACTTGATACATCGGGTTCTTAGTCTAATCACGGGACTAACAAACGTACCTCGGATCCAGACTTCTGCCTTGCCCATTGAATTTTTGGTCACACAATCTTCTCACATCCGTCCATGGAGCGAGTTCAGACAAAAGTGCGGGCTTATTAACATTTCTGATGAAATAGTAATATATGTTAATTATGCCCTGGCGCGAAGGCGGGTCACGTGTTTCTCCCATCCAATGGGGTTCCGAGCTTGGTCTGATGAAATCTTTCTAAGAATCCACGTCATTTGTCACTTGTTCAGTTCCAGTTTCGATGTTAAGTTTTACGTCCCAATCTCCATTTGCGGTTGTGAAGTCAATTTCTTTTAATGTTGTTTCCTCTTTTTGCGGCAGGTGTTGATAAATGAATAATGTTGGCTGCGTTATGCCACAACATGTACACCGCTTTATCGCAGTTCCGCTAATTTTATTGAGACGGTGTGGGAGTTACATGTACACCGCTTTACCGCAGTTCCACTAATTTTATTGAGACGGTGTGGGAGTTACATGTACACCGCTTTACCGTAGTTCCACTAATTTTATTGAGACGGTGTGGGACTTACATGTACACCGCTTTACCGCAGTTCCGCTAATTTTATTGAGACGGTGTGGGAGTTACATGTCCACCGCTTTACCTAACTTCCGCTAATTTTATTGAGACGGTGTGGGAGTTACATATACACCGCTTTACCGCAGTTCCACTAATTTTATAGAGGCTGTGGGAGAGTTAGAGTAGTTGGTTCGGAGCTCTGCTAATACTGTGGACATAAGTTTGATGCCAGTGCTCGCCGCTAGCCACGAAAGAGAGAGAGAGAGAGAGAGAGAGAGAGAGAGAGAGAGAGAGAGAGAGAGAGAGAGAGAGCGAGAGAGAGAGAGAGAGAGAGAGAGAGAGACCACCAGTGCCACCATGCACTCAGGCTTACACATTGTGATTGTTTTATCTCTTCACAGACATATTGCAGGTTCCTGCGTGGGACTTGTTAGTTTAATACATCAATTATTACTGAGCTGCACTTATTACTAATGATGATGATGTTGGTTATGTTGATGACGGTGATAATGGTGATGTTGCTGATCGTGGTGACGATGAAAACGATGCTGAGTTAAATACATAAACAAATGCAGACAAGATAAGTTACTTATTATGAACGAGTAAACAAACCGACATTGTCAATGTTGCCAACAGCCCACATAATGTGATAATGACCCTGTCTCCCACAGAACACTGTAAGCGCCTCTATCATGTCACGTCTAGCTATCCTGTAATGTATATTTTGCTCCAGGCCAGGGTATATATTCAAAGCTGTGACATGTGCGAGAAACAATAAAGTAGAAAATTAGACGTCTAACAAGGCAGGATGAGAGGGTGCTTCTGTTAGCCAAATGCCTTTGAATACGGCATCAGAAAGATAAAATAACCGGAGTTCTTACAGCTCATCATCAATATCGTGATGTGGAAGGTACTTTTCCAAATGTTGTTCTCATCAGAGTCCGAGGAGGAAACTCTAGATCTTTCTACAATAGAGTGCATTATTGTTTGGTGGCTGTCTTCGTGTTGGTCGACACCTACCACTTCGTTCAGGAACTATGCATTTCATTACTGTACTTTCTAAACTTTTTCGACCTTCAACCTTGTCAACGTATTAGTGTTTTCACGAAATGATAGGAGGTCAGCAAGGCCGAATGGATAATAGCGCTCGGTGATAAATTTCCGCTGTGCTGATGTCAAGGTAGCGGCTTCAACACCCACACCGGTCAGCTCAACTAAAATGTAGACTTATCATCCTTGAGTCTGGGACGTAAATTACAATTAACTTAGAAATCTGACTGGGTTCACCTGATGGCGAGGGACACTTGTAATAGGGAAAGCTAATTCACACGCAAAAATCAGTCCATTTCATTGTAAATAGTAACAAGTGCATGGATTATGCTTGAGTTCAAAGCGAGCGAGTGCAAAAAGAAAGAAAAAAAGAAAAAAAAAAAAAGAAACGATACTGTTTTGAAGCACATTGAGAAATTCCCTTACATCTATTGATAGAAACTCATAGGAGTAGAGGAATAAAGTACAGATTAAAACACACATCAGACAGTAAGAAAATGAAAGCGTTAATGCTAAGCAGGAATTCGTATCAGCCATCTCCAAGGGTTTCATTAGATTGCCATCTAGTGTCTAGTGAAACCACAGCCAGGGGAATTGTCTTGGTAGAATCAGCCACATAGGAAGACCCCGTTGAGAGTGAACTCTTGAGCCCGAGTGTTAAATAACACAGAGAAATCTTTTGATAATATCTGGTTATTTAACCAGTCTGAACAGCTGTCATCTAAGGCTCTGGAGACTGTGGAGTCGTTAAAGTAGTTGGTTGGGAGCTCTGCTGATACTGCTCTATGCCTGTGTTCGCCGCTCGCTACGAGAGGGACAGACTGGCTATCTACGTCTCCATGCACTCAAGTCAACAAAGTGTGGTGGTCCTATCACTTCACAGACACATAGCAGATTCCTGTGTGGGACTTGTTTGTGTAACACATCAATTAGTACTTATTGATAATGATGATGATGATTATAATGATAATGATGATGATGATCGTGGTGACCATGAAAATGATGCTGGGTTAAATATATAAAAGAACTCAGACACGGTGAATTACGTATTATAGAACAAGTAAACAAACCGACACTGTCAATGTTGCCAACAGCCCACATAATTTGATAGTGAACCGTCTCCCACAGAAAGCTGTAAGCGCCTCTATCATGTCACATCCTGTAATGTATATTTTGCTCCAAGCGAAGGTCTCTATTCAAAGCCGTGGCATATTTGAGACCCAATAAAGTAGCAAACTAGACCCTAACAAGGTGGGATGGAAGGGTGTTTCTGTTAGCCAAGCGTCTTTGACCGCAGAAAGATAGAATAAGTGGTGTTATTACAGCTCATCGTCAACATCATGATGTGTATGGTACTTCTGAGAACGTTGCTATCATTACGGCACTCGGATCTCCTGATCTGTTGCTAACTCGCCTGTGTCAAGGATTTAAATGCTCTGGGTGTCCTAAATGTTCAGTGCCTACCTTGTTGTTGGTCGATAGCTGCCACTTCTTCCATGAATTGTGAATTCCATTAAATCACTTAATAGGCCTTGCTTACAGCCTGTAGGTTGGCTGTGTCAGAGAATTGTTTCACACTGATTGACATTTCATCGTCATTTGTAAATATGAGTGAAGTGATTGAAAATTGAAGCAGAGTAATCCTAATTTTAGCCGTTCTAGCAGTCCTTGCCGTGTGGCGCTGGAGATCATGTCTATCCACAGTCCTCTATCTCATGAGACAGGTGGTGGATGGCGATGGGGAGCAGCCGACGGGTAGTTGTTGGTTCTGGTCTCAAGTTTCACGATGGTTTTCAATCTCTTTATATAGACAATAGCTGCGGTCAACTACTAGTTTGGTCCGTGCCAAGAAGGGATGTAATGGCAATGCCTGGCACATCAAGTCATCTCTTACAGCAGGTTGCATTATACAACATCCAGACCTTGATGCCCGAAGTACGAGAGTGAGTCAATAAGTAAGTCATACAGTTCTGTGGGATGGCAGATAAATGTAGTTTGTGTTTTTTACGGGTGTCATTAGGTGACAGCAACATCGAACTTCATATTCCCGTTCGTCAGGTGGCTCTAGGTGTCTCATGCGCATGCGCATCGCGTAAACAAAATGGCGACTGTACTTACGGAGTGTACAACCAAAGAGCAACGTGCTCTGGTGCGTTTTTTGTGGGACAAAGAACTGCTGCAAAGGACATTCATAAGGAAATGCTTCCTGTTTATGCTGACTACCAGCCCGAATCAAAGCGTGCTTCGATGCAATGGAAACATCCTTCTTCGCCTTGTGTCCAAAAATTTCAAAGTTACGCCATCAGCAGGGAAGGTTATGCTGACAGTGTTCTGGGATTGTCATGGGGTGCTTTTAACCAATTTCAAGAAGAAAGGTGACAATATGAATTCTGAATCGTACTGTGAAGTTCTATCGATACTTCATTATATAATTCGATGAAAACGTCCAGGACTGCTGACTAGAGAAGTGTTACTTCTTCATGACAATGCCAGACCACATACGGCTCTATTAAATCAGGAGAAAATCAACAAACTAAGGCGGGACGTTCTGGAACATCCACCTCACAGCCCCGACTTAGCCCCTAGCGATTTCTACCTTTTTGGTCCACTGAAAACTCACATTGGTGGGAGACATTTCGCGAATTACGCCGAAGTTGAATGTGAAGTAAAAACGTGGTTTAGAAAACAGGACACGCAGTTCTATGCAGCCGATTTAAGAGGGCTGATAAAACGATGGGATAAGTACATCAATGTTGGTGGAAATTATGTTGATAAATAAAGGGACAATGTATGTATACAAATAACTAGTTTCAAGTTGTTATCATATTCAGTTATTTTTCTACAGCCATGTGTCTTACTTATTGACTTCCCCTTGTATTTAGTAGTGTGTCTAAGTGAAAGGGTTCCGCAGTAGTGCAGTGGCTAGCAGGCTTGCCAACCGACCCGGTGGTCATGGGCTTGCATTTGCACCGAGGTGGATTATTAAATTTGACTTGGGATCAAAGGTCAACCCAGCCTAAATACGTCTTTGGAAATAAACTCGGCGGAACAGTATTGACCACATCACCCCCCTGGAATGCAGATTGATCCATGGGAAATATGGAGCTAGCGCCATATGCCCAATAAGGCTCAAAGCATGAGAAATTATTTCTCTATTTTGATAACTTACAATAACTAAAAGTAGTACCGGCGTAGTGGCTGGTCGCTCTGTTGTCTGATGGTGGTCATGGGATTGATGGATTCTATAATTCATCACATCAACCGCTCCCCCACGCCGACTTAACCTACAAATAGTACCAGGGAATACATTTCGAAGTAACGGCGGTGGTGTGGTACTGATCACATTACTCGTCTAGTGCCCGATGGTCCTTAAAATATGGGTCTGGCGACAGATCTCCAAATGCCTTGAATGTGTGGAAAGGTCCTTTACTTATTGGGGTAACAGATGACAATTTTTTTCCCACGTTTCCATCCTGTTTCAAGATATTGCGGTCAACATCAGCATCTTTCAGCTGTATGTTGATTCCTAGGCTAGATTACGCTCTTCAGCACGTCACAACTTTCTGGGCGACCGGCTCCATACTCACATAAGTCACTGGTGCGACTCGAACCGCTTCCAATTCTCGTGCGCTCACGTCAACCACGAGAGCATTCGTGGTTACGGAGAAAGCTGCTAACACCTCGGCCAGGGAGACCGATGACATAGGCATACTATTTCCCGGCGCAAGAATCCGAAAGTTATGTTGTCTTGCCACCAGCAACTTTTCTAGAGTCCTTGACTCGGCACAAAACGCTAATATTGCATATGATGGCTTACACTTAATCAACAAAATATACATATGTTGCAGGTGTATGCATATTGAAGAATATAACGTTTGGGCATATTAAAAGTCATAGTGTTTTAGATAAAACGGCAATCGAACAATGGTTTCTCGAAGAAAAGCCTGGGATTGATCAACACCACCGCTATCACTGAAATAAACAACAACAACAACAACAAACACCATGGGATTGAATTGTTCCAGCTGGTTGCAATGAGAGCGACGTTCTGCAAAGGATTTGCCACATGATGGCGATGATAGCATGTAACGTAAGCTAACTGGATTTGTTGTTTGTTTGTTTGTTTGGTAGATTTGCTTTGCGCTCTCTCACTGGCTTTGAACTCAAGCGTAGTCTATACACTCTAGTGGCACTGGGCTGAGCTTTTGCGTGTGGATTAGTTTTCCCTATTACCAGTGTCCCTCGCCATCAGGCGAACCCACTCCAACTTCAGAGATACTTGTGATTTACGTCCCCAAGTCAAGAACGAGAAGTCAACAGCGTGATTCAACTGATCGGTGTAGGGGTTGAACCCCTTACCTCGGCATCAGCACACTGGATGTTTAAGAACGTACGAACGTATCCATCGGCCATACTGACCTCCCAAATGAAGATTATTTTCATAACTGTGTGACGAAGAGGTTAAATGGCGTAATTTGCAATCACGCACACCGCTTTCGAAAAACAACTGCTGGCGATTTGGCAACAGACCGCCTTGAGTTGGATTTTATACAATGGTATAGCCTGTAGTTCAGAAGACAATGGAAGGCAACACAGCGTAAATTTGCCAAGAAATCACAAACAGCAAAAACACTGGGGTTGATTCCGACGTCCTGTACATGATATGCAAGTAACTAAAAATGTTTTACATCAACGCGTTTTAGAAAGGGTTGGCATAATAGCTGTCATGTGGCAAACGACAGTGATGCAGGCAATTGATGAGTTAGCGCATCAAAGAAGAAGATAAAGGGTGTCACAAATGGTGAACATTGTGACACCAACATTGAACGCAATTTAGACGTCATGATAGGACGTCACCTAACGCCATAACGGCTTAAGCATTAGTTTGTGTTCCAGCTGACAAGGTGATAGGATGTGTTTCCCATACCAGTCTCGGGAGTCAAACCGTTACTAATTCATAAGTCACCAAAGGCAGCGCTAGCTGTTGGAGTTCGATTATGGTGAGCTCCGGTTGAAGGTAGGCAAGTAGAGTTGATTTGCATTATAGGCGGCTGGCCCTGTTCCCAACACTTTCACTGGTCTGTGGAGATGATTTCTGATTGAAGAGCTGGAGAGCATGGAGAGAGAGAATGACTGAAGTCGGCATCAATCCCACACTCATCACCGTAGTCTGAGATCAGCTGTAGTAAATACATTGCAGTTCACTCCATCAGTATATGCGTTGAGTCGTTGTTGTGGAGTTCAGATGGTTACCCTGTCCTTTGTGGAGTTCAGATGGTTACCCTGTCCTGTGGCAGAATGCCTCAATATATGCTGTCATGTACCCTGATGCCCAGAGCCACATAGATCTTGAGGTGAGCTCGCTACATTATAAAGCCTGAACTCTTATCATTGTAGAGGAAGCAACCTCACCTCTTGACAATAGCTAGAATCATCAATGCCATCAAGTGTCATCTATTCATCGAAACTCGACAGCAGTCAGCCTTACATGCACTACGTAGAATGACAAGAATATAATTGTTGGTGCTTCTCTGTATCGATAAGGTTGGCATTGGGGTAGTTCAATGGGCATTCCAAGTCAGTGAGACAGGTAACGTTTATTAGCGTTGTAATTTACTCTAGGAATGGAGGAAGACATCAGCCAGTATTAGATGAAGACATCAGACAGTATTATATGAAGACAACAGACAGTATTAGATGCAGCCATTGGACAGACAGACAGACAGACAGACAGACAGACAGACAGACAGACAGACAGACAGACAGACAGACAGACAGACAGACGGACGGACGGACGGACAGACAGACAGACAGACAGACAGACAGACAGACAGACAGACAGACAGACAGACAGACAGACAGACAGACAGACAGATGTTGCGTCCTGTACACATTGACTCCATATAGAAACATCGTTATTTTTAGTGCATGTTTTCTACATTGCACTTGTATGTCTTCTAAAGCAGTGCTCATTTATGTGGTATGCTGTATTTGGATACTGTTTCTGCATTTCTGTGTTTAAGCACTATTAAAATGCATGCGTTCTCCGGGAAAGCGAACTGCCACACTTAATAGAAATCAATAACAGTTAGGAGAGAGAGCAAAAGATAAAGTGAGAGAGAGAGAGAGAGAGAGAGAGAGAGAGAGAGAGAGAGAGAGAGAGAGAGAGAGAGAGAGAGAGAGAGAGAGAGAGAGAGAGAGAGAGAGCTCATAGGTAGAGACAATCTTCAAAAGAATAGGCTATGCATCACGCAGAATGAAAACGGCAGAAACTGAATAATGGCAGTAACAAGACATTCTTGCTGTCACAGGCAATTTGTGCAGTCTTAGTTCATGCACCGGAACTGTTGCCAGGAAAGTTCTCAAAATTATGTCCACCTGTTTGTTACCACCAGAATTCTTTCATTATTTACCTATCCACTTTCAAGTATCATAGACTTATTGTAAGGCATTGTGGGCCAGGTAAATATTATAGTTTGCTTAAAGTAAAGATTAATTGTCTCGTAACGTATTCACTCCGTAACTTAATTACATCGGCATGGCTATAGGAACAATTACGGCATATTTGGGGAAACAGAAATAAATTAAGTTTTCGACGATTTAAAGACATTCCTGCCTCTGTTTTTCAGGTTTAAAAGATGGGTTTAAAGGCAAAAGCGCGATATTTAATGCCGCTTACCCGCGCTCGAAACACAGCGGTGATCAATTTGGCAGCAGACCGTGTGGTGCTGGTTTTAATGTGTTGGTATGGGGGACTGTCGTTCAGAAAGCAATGACAAACTACTGAACGTACAACTTGCGAAGACATCACCAACGGCAGTAAAATGCTGCTATTGACTGTAACATTCTGTAAAGAATATGCAACTTTAAAAGAAATCGACTTCATTACATAGGGTTGTATCTCATATGGCTCTGTCTCTTTCCTCAAAGAGGCCTGTCAAAAGTGTCACCCAAAGCACGAATTACATAGCTCCTTCAACGATTCCCGGAAGTCTCACAGAAAATTACATCGTCACCAAATGATGGAATTCCGACAAGAATTCACGACATTCGGAGCGCCAGGCATGCATCTTAACCACTTCATCAAAAAGCTCGCCAGTTTCACACGCATAGAGAAAAAACATGTCATTGTTCAAGCTTATACATCCGTAATCACTCCATTGGTCCAGCTGAATAAACCATTGTATGTTTGAAATTAGCCGGTTGCGCAGTTTGGTTTCATTTAGGTAAATTGTGTGGATGTATTCAGTCCCGTACATGTTATGTCCAGACTGCATTCGATGGTCAATATCTTCATGATTGTACTAAGCCATCTATAATAGCCTAGATCTGAGTTACACATGTTGTGAGCCTGGGTAGATCCAAGAGTTGGTCTTGGCGGGAAAGATTCAACTCTACCATTACTGCCGAATGAACTAATGGAGAGGTTCACTAATCATTCCGAAGTAATAGTCTATGGAGAGATGACTCACAACTGAACAAAGAATCTACTTGGAAAGAAATTCAACATATTCTTTCCAATCCAGCATTTGCCACAACATCAATTTTTCTAATCCACTCAGCATTTGTCAACCAAACCTGCATTGTCTATCGCATCCAGCATCTTCTATCCCACCCAGAATAGCCAGATGCATCCGGCATCGTCTAACCCATCCAGCATTTTCTAATCCATCCAGCATTTTCCATTCCATCCATCATCTTCTAATCCATCGAGCATCTTTTCAAGCTGCCTAACCCTGCATCACATACCTTCAGACAACCAGCAGACAATCATCTTATAACGTGACCAAGCCCTGGCGATTGGTTTGTTCTCGTGTGGGGAACCAGCGACAATAGAATGAGCTGAATAGTAACATAGTTAGGTATGTGCCTCCTCCACCTGAAAGACTCAAATACTAATGTATATAGCCGCTCAATTGATTCGTGGTAAACTGCCAAAAACAAGTAAACACGCTGCTAGCTTAGTCATGTGCTTTGAGAACAAATGAATATTGCAAAGTCACGAGAGATTTCAGTCTCTCTTCGTCAGGCCCTATAGAATGAATTGAAATACATATGTGTTTAAACATGTTTGGATTAAACGTGCCTGAAAGGTTACGGTGTGTGTCCCAAGCTCAGAAGATACCGTGTTCGATTTCAGCATAGTGCCGGGAAGTTTTCCAAAAACCATAGGTATAAAGTAATAGCACTAGTCCATCTTGATCTCTTGTGTTGGGAGGGGGAAAAAAACAAATCACGGGTAGATAGAGCCGGTTACCTTGAATGGAATATCTCTATAAGAAACAACATTTACACAAATGCATACCGAATTCGAGCATGGACATAGATTTCGGACGTGAACATAAAATTCAGACATAGAATTTGGACCTTTTAGGTGCATAACTATGTGCACACTCATTTCGATAGAGAATTGACGAAGAAACAGAAATACATAATATGATAAAAGCCAGGAAAGTGTCCATATTTATGTGTCCGTAGTGTGACTGTATGTTCCAGCATCGTCTTAAATTATGTAATGGAAAACTCACAAAGCTTAATTAAACACTTCTGTCAAGAAACCAAATATTCATGACCTCTAGATTCTGTCTTTCCATTGTTTTCAGAATAAATCAATCACAAGTTTACGGTAGTGTCCCGGATTCGAAGTTTTAAAAAGCATCTGGACGACCCAGCCTAAACTGAATATTATAAAATATCTGAGCAAATACAGACTGTCGGCGTGATACCGGACACATCACCCACCAAATGCAGCTTGGTCTATAGAAATATAGGTTTAGCACCATACACCCAATATACCTTAAGGATTGTGAAAGAGTCCCTTATTTACTATACAGTAGTGTGGGCAGCACATCACTCCTTCTGTGTGAAGGGTCTCTTATACAGAACATGCTTCGTCTAGTGGAAAGCCGCCTTTAGTGGATTATTCCCCAACGTCAAAATCGATTTTAAAATGGTGTAGCCAAGGACGTAAAACCACGATAACATGAACGCACTTTTAAGACAGCCTGACTGTTTGATACAAAACTGTCAACCTTTTTCCAGTTAAGTGATGCAAACAATCCACCTTTGGAATCGATCAATGTAACAGATTACAAGCAGAGTCCAGACTTCCGGCCTGTGGACCTTACTTGTAATTTAATGGCGTGGACTGAAGGCAACAGGATCTAAGAAGATTTAGTACCTGGCTGTTTTCATCTACGTGCCTTGAATAAAGATTAGACTGTTAATCTCAGGCTATTTTCATGACGGAACATTGAGACGTTTGTAATCGCACAGAATGTTTATGTGCCGGTTTGAAGAGGGGATTGGGAGTCCATGTTAATAGCACAACTAAAAATAAACTATTGTAATGGATATGTGTACAATGGCCATTTTAGTTTGGAGCTTAATTATAAATGGCGAATATCGTGGCCCTGGCCACCTAAGTATAGACTAGGTTTCGTATTTTACATCAGGTAAAATGGTAATGGACCCTGCTCCTGTCCATCGTCGCAGATTGAGGATAAGTGATGGGCCCACTGTTTCCTCAGTGATGCTGTGGAGTAGTTGTTAGACGCTCGCCTGCCACCCCTGTAGTTGTGGGTTTGATCCGCATCGTGTGGGATACAAATTTTAAAAATTGGCATCCGCTCCCAGGTAAACCCAGCCTAAAATAGGTACTAGAAAATGTATTGGGATGTAAAATCAGCCGACATGATGCTGACCTTATCACCCACCCAGTGACTGATCGTCTATAAAATTATGGGTTTAGCACCATATGCCATTTGCACTGTAAAGAGTGTCATAAAGCCATTTTCTGTACTTACTATAATGAGTGTAATAAAGACATTTTCTGTACGTACTTACTGTCAGCAGGGCGAACACCGCGGAAGATCTTGTAAGTGCAGCACGTAGCCAATGACTGACTGTGTCTAAACATTTTGGTTGTCAGGTCTAACATCTCATTATCCTTTATAACATACTGTATAATGTGTAACTGGGTCCACTTCATTAAGAGCCCACAGGGCTCGCATAACACCAGGACAGCTGATACCTTGACCAGTCCGCTACAACAGGTAAAAGCTTCCATGTATAGGGTATTTTACACAAAATATGCTTCTTTAATGGAAATAATATTTTGCGGGGATTATTCTGATTTGTTCATCGCCAAAATCAATTACAAAATATCTAGCCAAAGACTTAAAACCACGATGACATAAACGCACTTTTACGACAAGCCGGCGGTGAAAAACTAAACTGTCTACTTTTTTCTGCTAAGTGATGCAAACAATCCACCTTTGGAATCGATCAACGTAACAGATTACACTCAGAGTCCAGACTTCCGGCCTATGGACTTTACTTGCAATTTAATGACGTGGATTGAAAGAAACAGGATCTAAGAAGATTTAGTACCTATCTGTTTTCATCTACGTGCTTTAAATACAGATTAGACTCGGAATTTCAGAATACTCTCATGTCGGAACAATCAGACGTTTGTAATCTCACAGAATCTTTATGTGCCAGGTGGAGAAATAACAGTCCATGTTAAAAGTTCAACTAAAAGAACCAAATATTTATGGAGTTTTTGTACCATGTCTAGTGAGCGCCAAGACACTGGATTGGACACTAACTATAAGGGTAAGTTAATATGTAAGTCACAAAAGGCTGTAGAAAAATAACTAAAGATGATAACAACTCGAAACCAGTTTTTTTTGTGTTTTTAATACATACATTTTCCCTTTATTTCTCAACACAATTTCCACCAACATTGATGCACTTATCCCATCGTTTTATCAGTCCTCCCAAAGCCACAGCATAGAACTGTGTGCCTTTTTTTTCATTGACCTGCCATCCCACAGAACAGTGTGTCTTACTTATTGACTCCCCTCGTAACGTTTTCTACCCAGCTATGCACCGCTTTACGGGACAAACATTTGTCAGCATAAACAGGAAACACACCTTGGCGGGAGACATTTCGCTAATGACACCGAATTTGAATGTGAAGTGAAAACGTGGCTTAAAAAATAAACAGATCACGCGGTTCTATGCAGCTGGTTTGGAAGGATTGATAAAACGATGGGATAAGTGCATCAATGTTGGTGGAAATTACGTTGAGAAATAAAGGGACAATGTATGTATAAAAATACACTGGTTTCAAGTTGTTATCATAGTTATTTTTCTACCGCCATTTGTGACCTACTTATTAACTTACCCTCATATAAAGAATTATTATCTGTTATGTGACCACTTGTGTGCAAACTAGTTTCCTAGCCAGAACGCTACCTCGGCTCCCTGATGATTAACGTGTTTGGTTTAATTATTCTTGCGCGCCTAGATACTTGGCGTTTGATTATGCAGGACGGTGACCTCTTCTATGATGACCCGTGAAAGAGTAGTTTTCCTATGCTAAAATGTTTCGTGCCATCATCTATATTAGACATAAGTCATAGACCTATATTTTCTTGGCCAGATGATACCCTGCGTCAGCCGCTTGATCCCACTGACCATGCCATAGCAACCAGTTTATGAGATTGGGTTGTCAGCAGAAACTTGTGATGAAGAAACAAATCCAGTCTCGAGGGGGGCACGAGAGAATAACCGGAAACAATACAGAAATAGTTATATTCCTAAATCGCTATACATTGAGCATGCAATTCTGGCTTTACTGCTACCCATATTTCACATGCTAATTGTATATATTTAATATTATACAGTTCAGTCAATTTGGCCATAACAATGTATGAAATTTAAAGTTAGACACGATGCAGATTATATATAAAAATGTGCACTTTTTTTCATATCCCTTACAGGACGGTGCAGTCAACATCAGCATTTTTCAGCTGCTGTTGGTGTACTAGGCAAAATTACGCTCAGTAGTTTGCAATTTCCTTCTGAGTGACCGGTTCACATACCCCGTAAGTTACCAACCGGGCGAGAACCGCTACAGATTCTCGAGGGGGTTACGTTACTCACGACAATATACGGGATTAAGGAGAAAGACATTAACACCTAGGCCAGGGAGACCGGCATAGCACTCGATAAATAGATATACATATACGTAGTGAGAAATACAAGACAAAGTAACTACTGCAAGTGAAATAACAGTACAATTACAAATGCCATGGTCACGATAAAATACGAAAGTGAATTATGGACAATTTGAATTTTAAAGTGACTAAATACGAAAAGGTCGGTCTCCCTGGCCTAGGCGTTAACGTCTTTCTCCTTAATCGCGTATATTCTCGTGAGTAACGTAACCTGCGCGAGAATCGGTAGCGGTTCGTGTCGCGTTGGTAACTTACGGGGTATGTAAGCCGGTCGCTCAGACAGCAATGGCAAACTACTGAGCGTAATCTCGCCTAGTACATCAACAGCAGCTGAAGAATGCCGATGTTGACTGCAATGTCCTGTAAGGGATATGCCAAAAACCGATAGAAAAAGTGAGGCTTTCAAACTGAAATTTTACAGAATATTCTTCTGTGAGAGAGAAGAGCAATACAAGACCCGAGCATGTAATAAATCTAGCTGATAGACATCATCATGTCTCGGAAATGGAACTTTTGTGACCATATTACATGTAACATTGGCTTGCACGGTACAGCACCGAGAACTCTGCCTTATAGTTGGTCCCGACTCAGGAAGCTATTATGGGTCTATGATGTGATAGGGACATTACATGTTGTAGGCCCGAATGAATTGAGGAATAGGTGGTCAGTAGTTTTCTCTGTTAGCGAGCAACGAACGCAGGCCATCGATCACTCATCCGACCGCGCCCGTGATACAATAAACGTAATCCCATATCAACTACACTAACATAACCAGTCCGAGATAAGACTCACAAGACATGAATTAGGGTAAATGAACCCACAAAAACCACGGACCTCAACAATAACCACAGCTGAAAAACGCAGGTTGAACGAGGCCGAATTTGTAATTTTTTTTTAGAACATTGAAATTGGAATTGGAACTACACTAACATCGTCTGTAAATCATTAACATATGCTACAAGGGAACTAATCTATGTTAATAGAGACGAGTGTCTGTCTGTTTGCCTGTCTGTCTGCCGGCACGTACCCGGCTGGCTGCCTTAATGCTTACCTTGCTGGCTGCGTGTATGTGTGTACGTACCTATGAACGTGTGATTGGGTCTGTGCGTGCGTACGTACGTACGTGCATGAGTGTACGTATCCTGCATACATGCTTATATCAAACACCTGCGTTTAACTCGGTTATCACATCCTTTCTAATTCCTCTTGTCTTATAAAGTGACGGGGAACAGAAACACAACTAATCATTATCTTGCCCTGATGTGGAACATCTCTTTGTTAACTGGTCGCTTGCGGTAATTGAATAATGGATTTGATAGGCGGACAGAATATGAAGGAGAAATGCCCGTCTATATGGAATGTGACTGTACTCCACGACCAAGTGTTTAAGTGTTAGAGACGAGTATAGAGTCGGAACGTTAGGTAAGTGTACTGAGGCTAGCTAGTGGTTCGACAACCGGGACAGAGACTGTCGTATAAGGTTGCTAATCTTGGGTTGTATGTTGTACGTGTCTAAATTAGAAATTATTGATGGAGCCACATTCAATGTAAGACTTGATTAGCCCAGACCGGATCGAGATAGCTTTATTGATACATTTGCTTGAACGAAATATGATCCGATCTTACTCTGCTTCTGCTGCTGCTGCTGCTGCTGATGTGTCTTTTTCCTCGTCCCCTTCTTCTTCTTTTTCTCCATCCTCCTGTTCTTCATCTTGTTAATCTTACTGTTGGTGTTGTTGTTGTTGTTGTTTTTCTTCTTCTTCTTCTTCTTCTTCTTCTTCTTCTTCTTCTTCTTCTTCTTCTTCTTCTTCTTCTTCTTCTTCTTCTTCTTCTTCTTCTTCTTCTTCTTCTTCTTCTTCTTCTTCTTCTTCTTCTTCTTCTTCTTTTCTTCCTCTTCTTCTTCTTCTTCTTCTTCTTCTTCTTCTTCTTCTTCTTCTTCTTCTTCTTCTTCTTCTTCTTCTTCTTCTTCTTCTTCTTCTTCTTCTTCTTCTTCTTCTTCTTCTTCTTCTTCTTCTTCTTCTTCTTCTTCTTCTTCTTCTTCTTCTTCGTCTTCTTCTTCTTCTGCTTCTTTTTCTTATTTTTCTTCTTCTTTTCTTCTTCTTCTTCTTCTTCTTCTTCTTCTTCTTCTTCTTCTTCTTCTTCTTCTTCTTCTTCTTCTTCTTCTTCTTCTGCTTCTTTTTCTTCTTTTTCTTCTTCTTTTCTTCTTCTTCTTCTTCTTCTTCTTCTTCTTCTTCTTCTTCTTCTTCTTCTTCTTCTTCTTCTTCTTCTTCTTCTTCTTCTTCTTCTTCTTCTTTCTTCTTCTTCTTCTTCTTCTTCTTCTTCTTCTTCTTCTTCTTCTTCTTCTTCTTCTTCTTCTTCTTCTTCTTCTTCTTCTTCTTCTTCTTCTTCTTCTTCTTCTTCTTCTTCCTCTTCTTCTTCTTCTGCTTCTTTTTCTTCTTTTTCTTCTTCTTCTTCTTCTTCTTCTTCTTCTTCTTCTTCTTCTTCTTCTTCTTCTTCTTCTTCTTCTTCTTCTTCTTCTTCTTCTTCTTCTTCTTCTTCTTCTTCTTCTTCTTCTGCTGCTGCTGCTGCTGCTGCTGCTGCTGCTGCTGCTGCTTCTGCTTCTTCTTCTTCTTCTTCTTCTTCTTCTTCTTCTTCTTCTTCTTCTTCTTCTTCTTCTTCTTCTTCTTCTTCTTCTTCTTCTTCTTCTTCTTCTTCTTCCTCTTCTTCTTCTTCTCCTTCTTCTTCTTCTTCTTCTTCTTCTTCTTCTTCTTCTTCTTCTTCTTCTTCTTCTTCTTCTTCTTCTTCTTCTTCTTCTTCTTCTTCTTCTTCTTCTTCTTCTTCTTCTTCTTCTTCCTCTTCTGCTTCTTCTTCTTCTTCTTCTTCTTCTTCTTCTTCTTCTTCTTCTTCTTCTTCTTCTTCTTCTTCTTCTTCTTCTTCTTCTTCTTCTTCTTCTTCTTCTTCTTCTTCTTCTTCTTCTTCAGCTGCTGTTTCTGCTGCTTCTGTTGCTGCTGCTGCTTCTGTTGCTGCTTCTGCTGCTTGTTTGTGCTGCTGCTGCTGCTGCTTCTTCCTCTTCTACTGCCTTACAATCGTCTTCCTGACTTCCTATTATTGGTCTTCCTGTTCCACTTCCTCTCTTCTTGTTTCCATTTGTTCTAGCACTGCCTACTATTTCCGATTTCTTTTGTTTACCGCTGTGTGGGCTAATATAAAAGGTAATGAAATGAAGCAGGCATTTATGTTATAACCAATACATGCACACGTATTGAATGCCAAGCATTGAAGCAGAGAAAACAAGCAAACGACTAGGGTATAAATTAGACAATTTTAACAATTGACATCTGTATTGTGGACACATCGGGAGTAGACCCTGCGATCTCCAGATGACTACGGAGGGTCGCTGATGTGTTAAGTGTACTTATAAGCACTAAAAGTTAGTTCCCTTTAGAAAAGGCTTCTTTATTAACTAAAGTTTATCAGCGACCTGAATCCACAACTTTGAATTACAGGCATAATTCGTATCCAGCCAAGCAAATAGCTGAGGACAGTATGGCTGAATGGATTAGATAATTCGCTCTTAAATTCCCGGTGTGCTGATGCCGAGGTTACGGATTCAACTCCTACACCGGTCAATTGGATTAAAATGTTGACTTCTCGTCCTTGACTAGTGGATGTAAATTACAAGTACCTCAGAACTCGGACTGGGTTCACCTGACGGCGTGGGACAATGGTAATAAGAAAAGATAATCCGTACGCAAAAATATGTCCAGTGCACAAGAAGTAGTAGGACATGTGTTGACTATGCTAGAGTTCAAAGCGAGAGAATGTTAACAAAATGTAAATAGCACTATAGGTATCGGAAATGTACTTCAATTTTAATTTAATTTTAACTGTCGACGACAGTGAGGGCCCTACGGGCCCAAAACAAAAAACATCCATCGATCGGTCCAGCAGTCCACCAAACACAACCGGAAAATGATTGCCGGACAGATGCAAATGAGGCTCGAAGGGATTTTTCTTTGTTTGCGGGTTTTGCGGTGAATTAAAATTGAAGTACCGAAATGTATGCTAACCATGCATAGGTCAAATTGTTGTTGGTTTGCTTATAGCAGTAAATCACAGAACGTCAATGAAAATATTAGGAAGAGCTTAGAAGTGACAGAGATGTTGGTCGTGAGACGAAAGCTTCGAACACCTTGGACGGTTACAGTAACTAACAACGATTGCCCGGGAGAGACTAATGAACTGGAATATTGTACAACTGTAAGAAAGAGACAAACAGCATTATGTGCTATGTGATGAGACGAGAGCATTGTAGTGCATTACGACAGCATGAAAGACCAGCGTGGAAATAGGGAGACACAGACCAAGAGCAATTATACTGGATGAACAGGAAAAGAGGTTAATATGTCTTCAGAAATCCTTGAGCAGTCGATATGTTATAAAAAGCCGAGACAACTGCGTTATAGCTGTCATAAATTTAACACAGAAAATGTGCTTCGTATATGGAATTCGAGACATTAGCAATTAGGCTGTTCCAGACAGATTTGTGAAAACATAAAGATGTCATTGTCAATTTTCTATTATTGTTATGATAACTAATACTCCACATATGAACAATGTCAGTTACTATGAGTTTGTAAGTATTCCAGTAAAAGTATAATACATGTATTCACTTCATATGATATATGAGAGATGAATAACATACTGACCAATAAAAAGATGTCAATTGAAACGAGAAAAAGAGTGTTGAGATGCTACATAGAGCCTATACTTTTATATGGATGTGAAGCTTGGACAATGAGCAGTCAGGCTGAAAAATATCTGATGGCTGTAGAAATGTGGCTTCTGAGGAAAATGCAAAGAATACCATGGACAGGCAGAAAGACCAATGAACAAGTTCTTCAAGAAACAAATGAAGATCGTAAACTGATTAGAGTCATTAGACGTAGACAGTCACAATTTTTTGGGGATGTTATGAGAAGAAATGATTTGGAGAACTTGGTGACAACTGGTAAGATCGAGAGGAACAGACCAAGGGGAAGACCTAGAAACAAGTACCTGGATGGCTTGGCCTTGTGGCATGGTCGAGGCAGAAACACAGAGCTGATCCACGATTCTGGTGATCGAGTGAGATGGCAGAACATGACCGCCCACGCTTACCGGCATGGCACATGATGGATGGATGGATATATAACTCTGCGGAATACACCTGACGAGGTACAGCGAAATATGCCAGGCATAAATCGGGCAATATATTGTTTATGACTACTGTGGTTAAGTACTGCTTAATGTATGTACTGAATATATGTTACTTCAAGAATTGACAAACTATTACCACTCCATCTATCCATCATGTTCCATGCCGATAAGCGTGGGCGGTCATGTTCTGCCATCTCACTCGATCACCAGTGTCGTGGATCAGCTTCGTTTTCCTTTCTCGACCATGCCACGTGGCCAAGCCATCCAGGTATTTACTTCTCGGTCTTCCCCTTGGTCTCTTCCCTTCGATCTTGCCAGTTGTCACCAAGTTCTCCAAGTCATTTCTTCTCATAACATGCTCAAAATATTTTGACTGTCTACGTCTAATGACTCTAATCACTGTTAACACTATGTGTTATTTATATACTTTACAAATTTACTAAACGGTCATGTTTTAGTTCAACAATTCACTTACTGTTATTATCACTTATATATCTGTAATGTTTTCTGTCTGTCAAACAATATTTTAAAATGTTGCCACAAGTTCTGTGACTCTTCACAACAAATGCCAGATGTTACAAACGGTTTTCGTGTTACTTAAAACACTTGATAAATATGATATACCGGTTCCGTGTCTCTTCTGTAACTGACAAAACTTATCTTTTTACCTCTTCTTCGTACCTCTGCCGAGAGAAGTACGTCACATCTAGTTATGTCAAAGGTCAGTGTTTCCGATTTCAGCATGCATTTGTGTAAGGTTTTCTGCTCTCAGTGGTTCTCAACCGGGGGGGGGGGGGGATTTTATGGTGTCCAAGGGGGCGGGGGGGGGGGGGAAATTAATATCAATTCAAGATCGCGTTAATACAAGAACCGATTACTTGATATTGTTTTTCCTTCCATTCTTAATTGTTCTATACTTCTCGCTCTTCTGAAATTCGTTTTATAACGCAAGTAAACCCGCAAATCACGTTTTATGTAGACTCCAGACTTGCTCAAGTATGTGTTATTAAATTTCATCTTTACGTATACTGTGTAGGAGAGGGAACATTTATAGGAAGGAAATACTAAAGGGAGAAATGGCATTCTGAACATACTGTGAAGGGGTTAAAAAAAAATGTTTGCATATCCTTTACATGACATCGCTGTCAACATCAGCATCTTTCAGCTGATTGTTGATTTCTTTGGCAAGATTACGCTCTGTAGTTTGCCATTGCTTTCTGGGCGGCCGGCTCATATACCCCGTAAGGTACCGACGCGATTCGAACCACTGCTGATTCTCACCGTCGTCACGTTACTTACGAGAGTATTCGAGATTACGGAGAAAGGTTGCTAACCTCTAGGCCAGGAAGCCGGCTTGTGAAGGGGGTGCATGGGGTAAAAATGGTTGAGAACCATTGCTCTAGGCTGATTCCATCCAATGTAACGAGCTCAATGTGCCCATGTCTTTCCTAACAATTTTGCCAGGGTAGATGTCGTAAGTCCTACTGTTTATAGTATGCAACCTCCGTGCAAAGATGACCTAATTTTCCGCCCTCATCCCAGACATCCTTGTATCCGATCTCACTACCCAAAAATCAGGTGACTGTTTGGTACCATTAGATACGAGTGGTTCTTGGACACAATGTCCCGTCCTAAACTGGGATTTAACACTGTACCTCCTGAACCTGAGGCGGACACCGTAACCTCTTAGCCACTGGATTCCCCCAATTTAGCTTATAATTAAACGCGATTGTTGCTTAAGGCACGAGCCACTGTTATTGAAGGACTTGGCATATCATGTTGTAACTTGTACTCGCCAATCCCTTAACGCATGTATTATATGTACGGTGCCTCGGGCTAGTATTGCTGGTTTTATTTTGCTCACATAATAGACACACATTGAGTACCTGCGTCATCGTTACTTACATAATTGAGTTATAATTATGATACGCCTACTGAAATATTGTAATCAACGTATAGTGGTATTGTGGTTAGTGCGTTTGAACATCAAGACCGTAATCAGGGTTCAAGCCTTAGGGGAATACAAAAGGTGAGTGTGGGGGTGTTATTCTTCTCCAGACATAGAGGCTCTAGATTCCATATAACATCATAAAAGTGAGTACCAGGTAATTATCTGAGTTTTCTTATATTTGTCTGAGAAGAAAACGTGGCGAGGCTTGGTACTGGTTATCCCACCTCATATGTCGGTCCTTAGAATATGTAAAGGAACTTTAACATTTTACATCCCAAGAGCAGTATCTGTAAATGGGTACCACGTAATTATCAGAATGAGAATTGTCTGAGAAGGAAAACCGTTGAAGAATGGAAGTGGAAACCCAACCGCATGTCTTGGCTTAGAATATGTAATAACTTAACACTTCACAACCAACAGCCAACAGCAGTATCTGCAATAGGTCCATGTTTCCTTTAATAACATGACCATTTGGCAGTGGAGAACATGTTAAAGATTTACAGCTTCAGGGAGCTGCAAAAACTGGATTAAGAACATGATCAAATAAGGATAAGCACAACATGACAAGAACAGACGGGGTTAAGCAATAAGTCGTAAGAACAAATGGGATTAAGCAATAATTCGCAAGAATAAACAGGATAAACAAAACATAACAAAAGCAAACTTTCTGATACAGAGGTTCACTCATGTAAAACACAATTCTAATAATTCTAAGTTACAGTGTGAGAATCTGTAAATGTACACAGTACTAAGAGTATCAGACATACACATCATGGAATAGCAAACGTACAGCATCTGTGATGAACGCTGAATGTTCAATGTGAATATCCCTAATTTCTCGAAAGATACGAGTAAGTAAATAAAACGTAGGCATCCATTAGATAGTTAGTTAGTTAGTTAGTTAGTTAGTTAGTTAGTTAGTTAGTTAGTTAGTTAGTTAGTTGGTTGGTTGGTTGGTTGGTTGTTGGTTGGTTGGTTGGTTGGTTGGTTGTTTGGCTGGTTGGTTGGTTGGTTGGTTGGTTAGCTAGTTAGTCGCGGTTTCAACTTGACGGGAAATGGGCGTCCCCATTATGCTCCGTTCCTGTGCCAGTGAATATCAAACAAAATGCTCCACAGTGTCCACTGTGAAAAGTGGAATAGACAGGAGTCTCAGCAAGCCAACAAACAGCCCGAACATGTATACTGTGCACAATGCCGCCGCCAGAATGCAACACGAAAATTACTGTTCATCGTCGATGGAATCCGCAGTCACCAGAAAGATTTCATTGACCCGGGTTTTCTCACATGGCTCGGTCTCTTTCCGCAAGGCGACCCGCCAAAAACGCCGCACAAAGCATCCATTATTTGACATAACAGTAGATTAAGACTACATACAGTAAGACAAACCAACTCATTGCCAACAGTAGTAAAGACAACAAAAAATGTTTAAACAGTCGCTTAAAAGTCGACAGGGTCGACTTCATTGCACCGGGTATTTATCCCATATGGCTCGGTCTCTTTCCGCAGCGCGGAAAGCGTAGCACAAAGCATGAACTCCGTAGTTCTAGCGACGACCCACACGAGTCTCCGAAAAGTTTCACTCGTGAACCGAAGGATGCGGCCCGGAATCAAGCCCACAACCTTCGGAGCCCGAGTCGAACGGCTTGATTACTTCGCCACGAAGTTGTTCCGTCCACCATTGTTGGAAAATTAAGCAGGTAACATATCTTACTTCCCGCCGTACCTTTATGTATCAGTAGATAGTAAAAAGCACTCTACAACAGAATCTTCATACCAACTCTATGTTACCAATCAAACCTGGACAATGACATAATTAGAGAAAAGAAAAATTAGAACAACAGACATGAGATTCCTGCGAGAAATACTCAAAGTATCAAGAAGAGAGAAAAATCAAACATGATGAAATCACGACTTAAGGGATGAGGGGGTAGTAGCGGCGTTAGATTTCATTAGAAAACTGTCATTGACTGCCAATATAGTACCTTGCGGTGTATGGCAAGGGGTGGGGTGGGGGGGGGGGGGGGGTTTGAGCCTGGGGAATTAAGATCGCCTGGCTAGTGCAGTCGCCGCGAACTGTACAGGTTAGGATTTTCTTTTTGTCCCCGACAGAAAAAAAAATCCCACACCTTACCAAGGATTCGAACCCGGGTCTCCCGAAGGAAAGCCACTCGGCCAGCCGCTTCTCTCATTAGAAAACAACAAGTCAAATTGTTCGGCCACGTAGCAGTTTATGTGAGTCTCGATACACGAAGCCCATAAACGGGCACACTTCCGCTGTTTGTGCTTCACCTCGACACCAGAAGGTACAAGAGGAACAGGATGACATGATGGACGGGCACTCTCCCGAGGTTTAAGCTTCACCTCGACACGGCAAGGTACAAGAGGAACAAGATGAGATGACCGTATATCCTGGATTCTAAATCAGCCGCAGACCATTTGAAAGCAGGCAGCTTTGCGCTCATTTACAAGGTATGAGCGTCGGTAGATCAGAAATTAAATGGAAACTTTTTTTTCGCATATCATTTACAGGAGGAGCGGCTGGCCGAGTGGCTAGAACACCGCACTCGGGAGACCCGGGTTCGATCCTTCGGTAAGGTGTGGAATTTTTTATGTCGGTGGCGAAAAGATAATTCTAACCTGCGTAGTTCTCGGCGACTGCACAAGCCAGGCGGTCTTAATTCCTCAGACTCAAAGATCCCTCTGCCATACACCGCAAGGTACTATATTGGCAGTAAATGACAGTTTTATTTACAGGACATCGCTGTCAACATCAGCATCTTTCAGCTGATTGTTGATTTCTTGGCAAGATTACGCTCAGTAGTTTGCCATTGCTTTCTGAGCGACCAGCTCACATACCCCTATCTCACCAACGCGGCGAGAACCGCTCCCGATTCTAGCGCAAGTTACTTTCCTCACGTGGGTATACAGGATAACGGAGAAAGTCACTAAACCCTAGCCAGGGAGACCGGCAAACGCAACTACTGAACGTAACAATTGCCTAGTACTTCACGAACAGCCAAAACGTGTAGTGGTTGATCGCAAAGATCTGTAAAGGACACTCAAATAACTATAAACAAAACAAAAACTGTATAACCTAATTATAACCCAGAGGAGTTGAAAAGAATATTATATTCTAACAAAAAGATGACTAATTAATGTTTGAAGCACTTACCTATCGCTCGACAATGTCATCTGCGAGACGATGTCCTTGAATGAGATCCACGCTTAATATCCCCAGATTACAAACACAAGCTAACCAAAACAATAACACTGTGACAATCAATGAATATCACGTAACATCAGCAAAGCAGCAAAATTCTCTGACTCTGCCAATGTAAACACCACAGAACTCACTGTAAAACTGCAACAGATCACTCGTGACGAATGGCAACGGGGAAATTTTGCCACGAGCGCGTTAAGTTCCATTTGTGCCATCAACGGGTTAGTCCCTGGTGTATACATTTGGCACTCCCAGACAGGCATCAGGCCCGTGATGACGAGCCACGCGAGAGAATATATCCCTGGACCGACCTGCTCATGAAAATACGCTATGAAGTGTAACTTAGTGGTCTCTTTCATTTTCTGTTGAAGAATGTTACATCCTACATAAATCTTGTTTTACGTTCCTTCATTATATTTCGTATTGATCGATATACGTCGTTACGTGTTTGTTAGTTTCTTGCTCTTTATGCCTATCGGAAAATCGATTTGTCTGCCCGCACGTCTTTCTTTCTGTCAATCTATGTCATCATTATGTAGCGGATCCATTGATGAACGTCGCATGTCTCACGGTCCGCCGAGAAGATCACAGATCTCGTGCCAGATCATCTGCTTCAGTAGAATTAAACATGTCTTGAAGAAGGAACCCGCGGTAAGTTTACGAAGTGAGAGGGCTATCCCATTATGTAGGCCTGAATGTCAGGTATAGGGTGTCGTTTTAATGATGCAGTGTTTGAAAATATTGCCGGTCCAAGATTTGTATTCACCCTCTGTAGAGGTCATGCAACATAATAGGTAAATACAAAACTTTGACCCGTAATATTTTCAAACACTGCACAAACATTAGAAATACAATCGGTAGAATAGATGGCCAGTCCTTCCCACACATAGCCAGACGACGAACGTGGGCGTTGATACCTCCTTCGACCTCGGTCATGACGCAGCTCCTATCAACTACGCTAAAGCGCCCACCCCTGCCTCAGTGACCAACTCACACAAGATACACCTGCGTAGCTGTATATGTTCGCTTGTAGATTGTATGTTGGCGGATGCTAAGTTTTAATTGTCCTGTACTTGGCCAAACGACACAATTCTAGGGAAGATCGTCGTGAGAAAGTTCGAAATTCAAACGCGAGTAATAGCGAGAAAGACCAGAGAACACATGAGGATGACAGTACGTGAGACCAGAGAATAAATGTAGATGATGGTGTCACGCCGTTTTGAAACTTCCTGCTTCACTCATACACGTGCTGAGATGACAGGCATGCATCACCATATTGGACCTTCATTCGCCGATGAATATTTTATAGGTTCCATCCCTTCATTGATCAACCAAATACAAAAAAAAAGAAAAACACGGATAACAGAAAGCTGCACCTCTTTGGTGAATGTCAAAAGTGGGGTGACCATCTTTACAAGGTCCTTATGACGTCACTGTGTTCGTCTGCATCGTTTTGTCAGTGCTTAACACAATTGACATCTCTAACAATAATATTGACAGGTTACAAGACAATGTCTTGGTTATTGTAATTTCTCTCACACTTTTAATATTTCATTAGAATCCCCCTCGTAGGTCCATGTTGTTCATTTAGGGCATGCACATTTGACATTGTTAGTGGGATTTATAGATGTGAAAGACCTTGCAGGTGTTAAATATTCTAGGATTCTGAGACAGGTGGATGTGATAGCCCATGCAAGTATTGCAAAACACGAAAACCAGACAGATGGCTCGAGCGGGAATAGACGACAGTGTAATTGAGGAGTCGCATCTGTTTAACTAAAGGTTAAACATGGATTCCGAGATAAGACATACAATTCAGAGGGGAAAGACATCGATAGTGAGAAAGAAAACAAAAACTAGCAAATGATAAAGATATCTTCCAAGAAGAAGAAGAAGAAGAAGAAGAAGAAGAAGAAGAAGAAGAAGAAGAAGAAGAAGAAGAAGAAGAAGAAGAAGAAGAAGAAGAAGAAGAAGACGAAGAAGAAGAAGAAGAAGAAGAAGAAGAAGAAGAAGAAGAAGAAGAAGAAGAAGAAGAAGAAGAAGAAGAAGAAGAAGAAGAAGAAGAAGAAGAAGAAGAGGGGAAAGACATCGATAGTGAGAAAGAAAACAAAAACTAGCAAATGATAAAGATATCTTCCAAGAAGAAGAAGAAGAAGAAGAAGAAGAAGAAGAAGAAGAAGAAGAAGAAGAAGAAGAAGAAGAAGAAGAACAACAACAACAACAACAACAACACAACAACAACAACAACAAGGGCAAGAGGACCACGAAGACGACGAAGTGTGATTTTATAAAAGTGTTTTGATTCTTCGTGTGCCAGGTGTAGCCGCTGTTGAGTTGTTCTTTCTTTCTTTCTTTCTTTCTTTCTTTCTTTCTTTCTTTCTTTCTTTCTTTCTTTCTTTCTTTCTTTCTTTCTTTCTTTCTTCTCCATCCTTTTCTTCTTCTGCCTTTCTTCTGTTCATTTTATACATTTCAGCTGCAGATTAAGAAGAGCTGTCCTGATAAAGCCTTTGTGTGCGATACGTACATGCCGCTTCTGCTTTCCCCGTAATCTGGGTCTGGGTTTTGCTCGTATTCACCACTTCCAGACATACACAATTCCCTTGTTCACAAACACTTATATTGATTACAATGTACATTACCTCTGAATACGCTATAATGAGAGTATTCGTATAAATAAGTCTATCCAGATATTAAGACCTATTTTACATTATATTTACATACTGATTAAATTGATTATTTGGTTGTTTCGGGATTTAAAATTTAAATATTGAGCACAACCCACTACTGGCTACGCTGATCGTATTCTGGCATGAACCTAAGGCCTATCCACGTCAATATGGAAGCACTAGACTCGAGTTTCGCTCTCGTTTGAGCTCGTCAGTAGTGCATATCCCTGACCGGATCCTGAAACAAGCCCCGGATACTGATTAAGTACTGGGTGTATTTTTAATGACTGTGCAGCTTTTGAAAATATTGTCGTTCCAAGTTTTGTTTTTACCTATTATGTTTCATGAACTCCACAGAGAGTGAATACAAAACTTGGAACGGCAATATTTTCAAAAAAAACTGCAGTCTTTAGAAATACACCCTATTCAAGTAAATTGCTCTTTTACAAGCTTCTTCGTGCGTGAGTATATGGTGTTGTACCTGTATGTGGCGAAGGAGTTACGGACTGAATTCGAAATCCTGCATACCGCGTTGGAAACACAGCTGCGGTCGATTTGACAGCAGGCCGCCTTAAGTTGTGGTTTTTTTTTTACGAAATGGTATGGGTGCCTGTCGTTCAGAGGGCAATGAGAAACTACTGAACGTAAACTTGCCATGAGATCACAAACAGTAGACAAATGCTGCTGTTGACTGCGACGTCATGTAAAAGATGTGCATCTAACTTTGTTTAACCAGTATACTTAATGACCATTCGGCACTCGATATGTGATGTGGTCAGTATTTTGCAGGCTTCCTTTATGTCTCAGGACATTTCCTAGTACTAATTTAAGGCCATGCGAACCTAATAGTTTAGGGAAATTAAAACACATAATCGTGCCTAATTTCGAAACCATGACTCAGAACGGGCACCAAGCGTCTTGCAATCATTCTACCGCGGTTCCCTTGTTGACTCTACAGACAACTTGTCTTTCGATTGGAATATATATATATATATATATATATATATATATATATATATATATATATATATATATATATATATATATATATATATATATATATAAACATACCATAATCAATAACTACCGTATAATCTGTTATAGGTTGACACAGTTAAGATGCATGTAAGTTCAATGCCCATCTTCTAAGGAACACTTTTACTGACAGTCCAAATCTTATTAGTGTTTGCTAATGATTCCTACACTCATATTTTCACAAAGACACACACACGTGAACCGTTCCACTGACTTCCTGTTTCGTTTGATTTCACGGATTTCCGGTTTCATTCACTTCCCGGAATTCCTGTTTCATTTCGCTTTCCGGACTTCCTGTTTTGTTTCACTTCCCGGATTTCCTTTAATTTTTGTTTTAATTGTTTCATTTTATATTTTCGGTCTAATGTTTATATTATTATTGTCTATTGTGATGTTTCTGTCTACAGCTGTGTATTCTTGTCTTCCACGTTATGGCTGTCTAATTTTATTTTATTTATTGAAAACGACAGTGGTCGAAACGTTTCTCGCAATTTCTATATGTCTTTTGTTTGCTAGCCTACTGGTCATAATTAGAGTTCATTAGTTTTCAACATCCACATAACAATGTCACAAATTATAATCAAATCTTCCAGGTGCCGTATGCTAAAATGGGGTTGACTGATGTCTATACTGTAGTGAAATCCGAATGAATGGTTTTTGCTTTATGTATTTATTTATGTGTTGTTTTAAATTATGTTTCGCTTTGTTTATTCTACACCTCTTTCTCGGGGCAACCTTCCATATTTTGCTTTGAAGAACAGGTTCGTCTCTTGATGTGCATATATATTAGCTTACTTTTCTAAGATTGTACTAGCATTTGTGTTTTATTATCCTGATAAGTATTGTCTGTTCATTCATAAAGACGCTGTTCGAAACGATGGCTTGTATATATGTTTGCGTTACTTTTCGAGCTTCCTATTTACATCGTGTGAGTGGTTAAGGCAGAGGTAAAAAGACCACCATGTGAATGTGGAAGGCAAGGGGAAATCACCACATTATCTTCTCCAGACTTCATGGCAAAACATATTTCAAAGTTAGTGAAGGACGTTAATGGCTGTCTTAGGGCATCCTCGTCCGGTAGGGACAGTCATGAGCCACAGGTGACACCAGACCGTCATCCAGCTACTGATGGCAAAAACTTAACTAAAATAAATAAATTTAGAGTAGGAACATGGAATGTTAGGACATTAAATGAGCTAGGAAAGTTGACCAATGTTCTAAGAGAGATGGATAGCATGAAAATGAATATACTAGGCGTTAGTGAGATGAGATGGAAGGGATCGGGCAAAATTATAGCTGACAATCACACAATAATTTATTCTGGAGGGGATACACATGAAAAAGGTGTAGGAATAATATTAGACGAAAAAACAGCCAAGTCAATTAATGGATACTGGTGTATTTCAGATAGAGTTATTATGGTAAAAATCAAAGGCAAACCAATAGACATAAATATTATACAAGTATATGCACCAACAGCAAGCAGTAGTGATGAAGAAATACAACACTTTTACGACGAAATAGAAATGGCGATGGCTCAAATTGGATCACAAGAAATAAAGATAATACTTGGTGATTTTAATGCAAAAGTAGGAAAGGGAAAAATGGAGGATGTAGTGGGGAATTATGGTTTAGGTACAAGAAATGAAAGAGGGGAAAAGCTAATAGAATGGGCAAATATCAATGATATGATAATTGGAAACACATGGTTTAAACACCATAAAAGACGACTGTACACATGGATAAGCCCTGATAAGAAAATACGCAACCAAATTGACTACATACTAATTAATAAAAGATTTAGAAATGCTTTAATTAATGTAAAGACAATGCCTGGTGCTGACTGTAATAGTGATCATGTACCACTATGTGGACAAATAAAAGTAAGATTAAAGAGAGGGAAAAAAATGGTTAAGAACATGAGTCTTAATAAAGAGGTTCTGAAAATAGATAAAGAAATGCAAGAACAATACAGAGTGACTGTGAAAAATAGGTACAATGCAATAACTAAAATACAGAGTATAGATGAACAATGGGAA
This sequence comes from Cepaea nemoralis, assembly GCA_014155875.1. Classification (NCBI taxonomy): domain Eukaryota; kingdom Metazoa; phylum Mollusca; class Gastropoda; order Stylommatophora; family Helicidae; genus Cepaea; species Cepaea nemoralis. The sequence goes on from JACEFZ010000947.1 coordinate 66,060, forward strand.
ATGTTAAGGGACTCCATTCATCAAACTAGCAAAGAAGTATTACCGGAGAGAGGCAAAATAGCTAAGAAAAAATGGATGAATGAAGATATCTTAAAACTGATGGACAAAAGAAAACAGAGTAAAAATGACAAACAAGAATACGCTAAGATAAATAAAGAAATAAAAGATAAATGTGGGAAGGCTAAAGAAAGTTGGTTAAACGAGCAATGCAAAAAAATTGAATTAAATTCCATTAAAGATACAAAAAATATGCACAGACAAATCAGTGAGCTTACAGGAAGAAAAATAAGAATAAATACAGGGTGTTTGAAATCAAAAACAGGAAAGATAATATTAGAGGAAGATGCTATAATGAAGAGGTGGAATGAGTATATAAGAGAATTATATGAAGGAGAAAGGGAAGAATTAACAGAAGATAGTAACTTAGAAGGTCCACCTATTCTGAAAGAAGAAGTCGCTGACGCTATGAAACGTATGAAGAAAGGAAAAACAGCTGGGCCAGATGAAATCACAATAGAAGAATTAGAAGTATTGGGAGAATTTGGAGTAGATATATTAACCAAAATGTTGAATGATATTTACAGCAGTGGATATTTACCCAGTGATATGCTGAAATCTGTATTTATAGCTATACCAAAAAGACCAGGAGCAATTGATTGTGAAGATTTTCGTACAATTAACCTTATAAACCATATCACTAAGCTTCTACTCAGAATCATAATGAGAAGAACCAAAAAGAAAATAAAAATGGAAATTAGTGAAGAACAGTATGGATTTGTGGAAGGAAAGGGCACAAACAATGCAATTTATACATTACGGACACTAATAGAAAGGTCAATAGAGAAACAGAGAGACATATATTTGTGCTTCATAGATTATACTAAGGCATTTGATAAAGTAAAACATGATGAACTGATTAAAATGTTGGAAGATATCAACACTGATGGAAAAGATTTAAGAATAATAAAGAATATTTACTGGAACCAAGTAGCAGCAATTAAAATGGGAAATAAAGAGGGTAGTTACGAACAGATAAAGCTAGGAGTACGACAAGGGTGTGTCTTGTCACCAGATCTTTTCTCCCTGTATAGCGAAGTAATAATGAGAGAGATCAAAGAGATGCCAGGAATACTAGTTGGAGGTTATAATATAAATAATATACGCTATGCAGATGACACAGTATTGGTGGCGGATAATTCAACAGACCTACAACAATTATTAGACTGTAGTAGTAACAGAGAGTGCAAGGAAATGACTCTCCTTGAATATCAAGAAAACAGTAACAATGGTAATATCAAAGAAAATGGTGACACCAAAATGTGACATAGAAATAGAAGGGAAAATCCTTAACCAAGTTGATAATTTTAGATACCTAGGGGCATTTATAACATCAGATGGAAGATGTACAACAGAGATTAGGAGCAGAATAGGGCAGGCAAAAGCCGCATTTCAGAAAATGAAGAGTATCTTATGCAATAAGTCACTATCACTGAATGTAAGAAAGAGAGTGCTGAAATGCTATGTAGAACCAGTTTTGCTGTATGGCAGTGAATCTTGGAATGTAAATGAACAAATTAAGAAGAAATTAGAAGCAACAGAGATGTGGTTCCTGAGACGAATGTTGCGAATTCCTTGGACTGCCAGAGTAACTAACGACTGACTGAAACAGGCTAACGAAACTAGAACATTATATACAACAATAAGACAGAGACAAACAGCTTTCCTCGGTCATGTGATGAGAAGAGAGGCATTGGAGAACATCGTAACAACTGGAAAGATCGAGGGGAAGAGAGGCAGAGGTAGACCAAGAGAAGTGATGCTGGATGGATTGAGACGGTGGCATGGAGGAATATCAGCAGCAGAGTTGATCCAGAAAACCAAAGACCGAGATCTATGGAGAGCCATGAACGCCTACGCCAGCCGGCACGGCACTTGATGATGATGATGAGTGGTTAAGGACATGCAGAGCTCAATTTGGCAAAGAAATCATAAATGCTTGTGGTCCCGCACATGCCTATAACATTTGAAGGGAACAACTTTTTAACCCAGGACTCCAGTCCCTTCTCCAGGCACGTACAAACTAGGGCATTACTATTGCTGAAGTCGACCACGTTTAGACTGGTTAAGAACGCAAGAGTTTCCGGCAGGCGCGTTAACTTCGTGTTCCGAAGATTCAGTTCTATCAGTAATGGAATGTTCTTGAAGGCGAGTGGGGAGATTCTAGCAAGTGGGTTGTTATTTAAGTGTAAGAATTTTATTTTAGAATCTTCAGGAAAGCTCGTGTCTGTTAGCTCGGTGATATAGTTAAACGCTAACTCTATAGTAACAGTGTTTGGGGGAAATTCATCTCCTTGGATGTTTCTAATGGCGTTAGAGGGTAGAACAACATCCGTAATAAACATCAAATATGACATGAAGCGCGGTACAGCAGGGAGAAAGTTGTACCCTAAATCCAATGAGAAGAGATTGGGCTGCACGGCTCCTGAATAGATGTTGTTGAGTTTGTTGTTTGAAAGATCTAAGCTTGCCACTTGTGTCAGGAAAGTTACATTGGGAATTGAGGTCAGCAGGTTTTCTTGTATATACAGATTACTCAGAGAGTCTCTGAAAGGTAGGATGGCGCTGCTCAGCTGCCCTGCATCAGATATTCTGTTAGTCTGCAGAACAAGTGCAGTTAGCTTGCTCCTCTTTGGAAGCCATGTTAGATTTGAGATCGTATTATTTCCCAGATTCAACTGTTGCAAGGAAGTCAAATTGGAGATGGCTTCTGGAACTTCACGAAATCTGTTATTGTAAAGATACAGCGCTGTCAAGCTGGCAACCTTATCCAAAGCCCCGGGTGGTATAAATGAAATGGACCCACCAACTAACGTCAGCTGTTGGAGGTGAACGAAATGCTGAATCCAGTCAGGCCAAGTGTTTAAACCAACATCCTCCAGATACAGTGTGACTACAGTTTGGGCCAACTTCATCATAACCTCCACGTTCCAATCGACAACAGTTGCTTCATATATTGTTAGTGTCGTTAGGTTGTTTAGGCAAAGGAGGGCATCAGGAATTCGAGTAAAGTGGAAGGCTGAGAAGGTTAATGCCGCCAGGGTGTTGGCTGATCCATTAAGCGCTGAGTCTTCCATGGCTGTGGTAGGGTTGTTTATGAGGGAGATGCTGACCAGGTTAGATGGCAGACTACCAGATGGTATTCTGGTGATATTGTTCCCCTGTGAATAGTAGCAAATGTTAGCAGATAGTAACATATGAATAAATCAAATTGCAACTATAATTGCGTTCCCTGTGAATAGTAAAATATATTGGTATATACAGTGTGTATGCTTTATGACTGTGGGATTTTGAAAATATTGCCGTTCCAAGTTTTGTATTTATCTCTTTTGTTACGTGTGTTCATATAGGGTATTACAGACCTAGGAACGGCAATATTTTCAAAAATTCCAGTTATTAACAATACACCCTATAGTAGCATGTGTTTAAATGTTACTGATATATATATATCCTACTCTGAGGAAGAATTGCAATGTCTACTATCTGCATTCTCCAATGCTTGTTCTGAATTTTGTTTAACAATTAGCATAAAGAAGACACAGATTATGTCACAAGGTGCACATGGGGAACCATCAATCTTTATTGGCGACGCCGAACTAGAGATGGTAGACCATTTTACATATCTAGGATCAGTGGTAAATAGCAAATTATCCCTATATCAGGAAATCAACATCCGGATTGGTAAGGTAGCAACTTCAATGAACAGGTTAAGAAAAAGAGTCTGGTAGAACAGGAAGCTTACTGCCAAAACAAAAGTCCTTGTCTATCAAGCTTGTGTCCTTAGTACTCTTCTTTATGGCAGTGATACCTGGACAACTTACTCACACCAAGAGAAACGTTTAAACAGCTTTCATATGCGGTGTCTGCGTAGAATTCTTGGTATTAAGTGGCAAGACAAAATCACAAATACTGAAGTATTGGAAAGATCAGGTTGTGTGACGGTTTATTCCATGCTCAGTCTTCGTAGACTTAGATGGATAGGACATCTTAGGAAGATGGATGATGGTAGAACTACCAAAGGACATCTTTTTTGGTGAATTACAGATGGGTAAGAGATCTCAGGGTCGGCCTCTACTACGATACAAAGATGTGTGTAAGCGGGACATGATTGATACGGCATTGATAATGCACATTGGGAGCAAGTCGCCGCTGAACGTGTTGCATGGAAGGCAAATATCAGAAATGGAATAAAGACAAAGGAGAGAATTATTGCAGATAAGTCACACACCGAGCGTGTGAGACGTAAGATGGTGCATGATGGTGGAAATGACCACGTGTTCACATGCACCCACTGTGAACGGACATTTACAGGGCGAATTTCCCTTATCAGTCACATTCGCTACCGCTATAGGTAAAAGTTATTATGTCTTTTTAAATCACAAACTATCGTCTGTCAAGACGGCAAGGTGTCAATGGTCATATGTATATATATATATATATATATATATATATATATATATATCTATATATATATATATATATATATATATATATGTATATGTATATATATATATATATATTATATATATATATATATATATATACATATATATATATAATATATATATATATATATAACCACTCTTATTTGTCTGTAAACACCAGCATATGTGTAAATGCAACTGGTGGATATAACTGTTGCACTGTGAATATTAGAAGATCGTTCTCCTTGTTTCTGACCAATATAGCAGATTTAACGTCAGAATTAAGTATTACTAGTTTGGGCAAGTTTTAATATGCACTATAACATGGAGACAATATTCATATATAAAATACTGCATTTGTATGTCATGTGAAGTACTGAGAACATGGTGTTAAGCCCATATGTTTAGACCATTCATCACTCTATGGGTAATATGGTTGTCAGCAACTTGCTTGCGACAGGTATTTCAGGACTCCCCTACTTTTGCACCACACGAAACAATAACTCGTGTCATTTGCAAAAGGTACAATTTATTTAGAGCTGATTACAAACAAGCTCCGCGAGCGGAATACTTCATTGACAATAAACATCATGGTACGTTACACAGATGCAATGAAGAGGTGATATAATGATACTATTAATCACTAAATGGAATCTAAAGCCTAACAATCACTATTGTCTATAAACTTATAGTATTCATAAGGAACACGTCTACTCTCCAGTCGTCTCAGTCTCCGTCTGAGCCACGCTTCTAGTTGCGTGTTCAAACACGGACGTTGGATCCTCCGTGCTCTGACGAGTCTTGCGTGCATGGTGTCCCAGCACGCTGGTCAGTTAACTCGAGTAACCTGTACTCCATGGTTACTCGTCGAGGCTAGTTTCCTAGTGTCTTGGGAAACCCTCGCTCACTTGCACTCAACGCCCTCTTGGTTGACACAAGTGTGTCCCGTTGTGAAGCTATTTATAGCGATGGTGTCTCTCCTGTCCTGGTGTCCTTTAATAGTCTCTGTCTTAGCTCTATTACTTATATTCTTAACTCTGTAAACTCCTATTTAGATCTTTGACAATGGTCACTATCATACCAGTCGGCTTTAACTTTGCAATAGAATTGTATGTGTCACCCAGCTTACGAAGCTACATGTGAACTCTTATAGTCCATGACTTGTGGCGTTGACGGTCATGTCTGTTCACTTCCTTTCTGTCTCTTGTGCTACCAGTCGCTTCTGATGCCGATGATCCTCCATGTCATGGTGTCAAACTGTCCAGCATCTTCTTTCAGAGCCATGTACAATCTCCTCGCCTATGGGGATCTGAACTTCGAACCACCAGGCCGCAAGTGAGTGCTCAAGCCAATACGCTATACACTTCATGTGAAGAAAAAGTACTTACGTCTAATGTTAATTCTGTAAAATCAGTGAAGTTTGTAGTAATCAATGGCGGCATTGCGGTTAAACCTCTCTCTTCGCAAGAAATTGTCGTTTCATAACAGTTGCATATCTGTAAGAAACACTACTGTAGTTTTTACACCTGTAATCTCTTAGAAAGAACAGTAATGGAAGGTATAGTTTATGATTAAATAAACACGGATTGGGTAACACATCTGTGAACATTAGATATTAAAGACAATCTTAATATGAAAATGCAAATGGCGAAGGAACTAACGAAGAATATAGTCTTTTTATTGATAATATTTCGTTGCTAGTGTCGTAAGCCGGTCTCCATGGCCTAGGCGTAAGCGAATTTCTCCGTAATCCCGTATACTCTCGTGAGTAACGTGACGACAGCGAGAATCGGAAGCGGTTCTAACTGCGTCGGTAATTTACGGGGTATGTGAGCCGGTCGCTCAGAAATCAATGGCACTGAGCGTAATCTTGCTAAGAAATCAGCAATCAGCTTAAAGATGCTTATGTTGACAGCGATGTCGTGTAAAGGTTATGCAAACACGTTATTTTTTTTTTTTTAATTGTCATATCTTAAATGCGCCTTCAAGGCACACAACAGTGGATGATGGAGATCCATTGTTGTCGACCTACAACGCGGAGATGACACTTAAAGAAAATAATTATATTTAGATTGACATCTGACAATACGACCTGCTTCCGTAACAACTGAGAAGCAGAATAATTAAGATTTTACTAAGCGTGTGTTGGTAGGTACGTAATAGCTGGCGAAGTTGATAGCTAACTACACTGGTAATATGATGAGTGTGTTTCAATGCCTGGGCCCATCGCTTGTCAAAAAGAGGGACAAATTGGCCACCTGTTCCTCTTTGCCCTCAGGCCAACAAAATGTGTGGCCTGCTGAAGGAGTCACACAAAGTGCACGAACTCCGTAGCTACAGCCAGGATCCTCAGAAGTTTCCAAGAAACCTGCACTCGTGTATGATGATGCCCAGAATTTAACCATCACCATTCGAAGCGCGAATCACTTTGCCTCGCAGACCCTAACTTAATTGTCCAAATGGAAACACAAGGTAGAGATATTATTGCAATGTAATATAATAGGATGCATAACATCAAACGGAAGGTGCACAACAGAGATTAAGAGGCAAGCAAAAGCTGCATTTCAGAAAATGAAAAGTATCTTATGCTTTTAAGTCACTATCATTGAATGTAAGAAGAGAAAGAGGGTGCTGAAGTGGTATATAGAATTTGATTTGCTGTATGGCAGTGAATCATGAAATTTAAATGAATAAATTAGGAAGAACTTGTAAGCAACAGAGATGTGGTTCCTGACACGAATGTTGCGAATATCTTGGACTGCTTAGAGTAACTAACAACGATTGCATGAAACAGGCTAATGAAACTATAACATTATATGCAACAATAAAAAAGATAAAAACAGCTTTCTTTTGTCATGTGATGAGAAGAGAGGCATTGTAGAACATCGTGACAGCTGGAAAGATCAAGGGGAAGAAAGGCACAGGCCTAACAAGAGAAATGTTTCTGGATGGCTGGAGGCGGTGGCATGGAGGAATATCAGCAGCAGAGTTAATCCAGAAATGAAAGACCGAGATATGTTGAGAGACATGAACGCCTATGCCAGCTGGCATGTCAATTGATGATGATGAATATAATACGGTTAGCGAAAAATCTTAACTATTTATTCATTTCTGTCATGTAATCTTCGTTTAAGCTTCGTAAAGTCGTTACAATTTCTAGTGACATGCCCGGTAACACTGGCATTTATAATATTCTTTGCTTTTAACACAAACACTACTGATCGTATCTAATTTGCCCGGAGAACAAATTCAGTCTGACCCAGTGCATTGCGTCTCTGATACTGCAAATCGTTATTAATAATGCGTTACTGTTTCTATTCTTGCCAGTCCACATCGAATTCAGTGTGCCGAATTATTTGTATACAATTACTTATAAAAATAGTCATTGTCCAAATTAGTCTTAGTTATTGTGTTAGTTGTATGTCGTTTACAGGACGACGTAATCAGTCCCAGAATTTGCTTGGCTAACTATTATTTACTAGGCAATGTGTTTTTTTTTTTACTTTTAGTAGCTTGCCATTGCTTTCTGAAAGGCAGGACGCTCATCAATTGAAATCAACGCAAGGCAGTTTGCTTCCGAATCGTCTAAAGCTGATTTCGATCCTTCTACTAAGTATGTTGAGGAATTGTCAAACTCGTTTACTGCTACTAAGCCACAGGGCCGGCAGTTATTGCCTAAGAAACGTCAAATCGTTTAGTACATAATGAATCATCTAAAACAATGCATACTATAACATTGAATGGTGTTGTATTACCTGATAAGGACAATTCAACCCGCAAACAAGGACAGGCATTATAAATACACACACAATGTGTGAAGATGAAAAATGGGACGTGCTCATCTGAAGCCCTGACAGACTGTTAATTCTGGTTGAAAATGAAATATGATTATTAAAAATATATTTTCACAACAGTCTTCTTCATTTTCTCGTCTTCTTTATTTGCAAGAAGGTGGTTCGATGCGATGTGCCTGGTTAAGGTGAGGCTGTGACAGCTGCTCTTTTTAGCGACACATCATACTACAGTAGGGTTTTATTTATGTGATCTTTATATGTAGGGCTTCAAATTAGAACCTTAAAAGTGTAATAGAAATTACAATAACCATGTAATTGTCTTGTAACCTGTCAATATTGTTGTTAAGGATGTCAAAAGTGTTAAACACGGGACATCGCGGAGCAGACGAACACGGTGACGTCAATAGGACAGTTTAAAGATAGCCTTTGACATGCACTAGAGAGGGGCAGCGCTCTGTTATCCGTTTATTTTTTAAAAATCAGTGTCCTCCACTTTCAGTGTTTACTAAATCAATTGTATTCATCAGACTTAGCCCTAAGTGATTTCCATCCTTTTGGACAATGGAAAGAGTTATTAGGAGAACATACTTTTTCGGTCCTATGAAGAGGTACAGCAGGTGGTAATGAGGAGGTTACACACGTGACCAAGATCATTTTTGTCTACAGGAATCCAAACACATTGTCTGCGCTGGAAGCCTTGCATTGAACGTAGTGGTGATTGTATCGAAAAATTATACGTTTATTCTTTACTTTTTCAGAATATATTCACCTAAAAAATAGCATTTAAGGTTTTCACTTGATACCCCGCCAAATTTGAAATGTGCCCCCCCCCCCCCCCGACCACCAGCATTATTTATGCGGCTGTCTTGAGTGCAATCATTCTTTAATCGGCCACTGCCAACCATCTACATTCTTTCTACGGTTTCTCCTTCTTCTTTACACATTAATCCCCTTTGGGACATAGACACTCGATCGTCTTACTCTAATCCCTCATATTTTTAGCTACCCCATGCACCTCTGTCAATGTCCTCCCTGTATTATTCATTTTTATTTCTACTTCTCTTCTTCGTGTGATTTTAGGTCTTCTTTCGCCCCTTGGATAAAAGACCTTTCTAGTTATGCTGTTCTCAGGTTTCCTCAGTATGCCTTATCCCAACGCCAGCATTTTGTCGTCACTCTTGGACCACTGATGTTTGTCTCGGGATATTTGGAAGCAGACCGTCTTGCGTTGATTTTTATTAAATGGTATGACAGCCGTTCGTTCAGAAAGCAATGGCAAACTACTGGTCGTAAATTTGCCAATAATTCACAAACATTCAAAATTCACAACAAAAATTCTTCGGCCCTCCTGACCATCTACATTATTTCTATGGTTCTCCCCACCAATTATATTCTTCATGAGGCTGCTATATCCGAATACAATCTTTATGTGATGCACTTCTCACCTACTACTTTCATTCTTCTGCCTCACTAACCAAGTAGTATATTTGTAGCTCGCCTGAATAATTGTTTTGTTTAAAAGTTCTGTTGACAAATTACATTATTTATGTAGCTCTCATCAACAACAACTTTGTTCCTGCGACCCCAGCGCTGTTGCATTAAATAAATATATCCTTTCAACCGAATGTTGTTTCTCTCATATGATAACTTGCTTTTACAATTATTCACAGCTGAGAAGCTTTCTAAATGATTCTACAAAATGTTTTCTTTGTTTAATTTTTAGTTGTCCAATCTGTGAAAATTTACATGAAAAAAAAATGCTTTCAAACCGTATGTTATAAAAAGAACATTTAACAGCTAAGGTAGTCATAGTTACAGCTAAATATGAAACAAAATCCATGGCAACAATCCATAGCCCTGACGTAAGTGCTTCCGCGTTTGCTCTCTCCTGCAGTTTCCTATTTATACTCCCTCATATGGATCATCTCTGTCTTTAATTCTCTTCTCCAAGTCCTTTAGGTCTTCAACTATTTCGTTTGCATTGCTGCTTCTAGATAAGGGAGTGTCTAGTTGTGCTATCTTCAGGTTTTCTCAGTGTGTGTCCTATCCAGATCCAACGTCTTTTCCGCACCTCTTGGTTCACTGGAATTTGTTTAGTACTCTACATACGCTCCGCATTTGTGATTATGTCATACCTTTTAATTTCCAGTGTTCTATGGAGGCACAAACTTATGAATGTTGTAAGAAGTCTTCACTTTTAGCAAATATAGAATGTTTGTAAAGTCTCACTACACTTTGTATGTTACTTTTGGCAAATACAGAGTGTTTGTAAATTCTCACTACACTTTGTATGTTGAACAGATTTGACAAATCAAGTACATGTTGTCAAAAAAATATGCTCCACAGCCCATCGTAAAGCATTATGCAGCAAATAGCTGGAGTAATTCTTTGCACCCCAAACAGAATGGTTTTATCAACGGGAGACAGAATTTTTCAAATTTGTTCTACTTACAAAATATTGTGAGACTTTACAAAAACCCGGTATAAGGAGACACCGATATGAGTTGTTTTTATGCCGCAATTCTATGGAAGACCAGAACTATATGGAACATTATGCGCCATCCATTCATATTGTTATGTTGGTCAAACAACAACAACAGTGTGAAACTGAATTGAAAAACATATAGTTACCTGCTCCAGCGTGATAGTGGCGTTCTTATCATTTTGTTTATAGTGTGTTAATCTAATCTGCATAACTCACTTGTTCCCTAGCCTACATACAGTAGCATATAATCTCGCTTCTCATCGAGTGTGGTATACTAAAGTGTACATGCTCGGCCAGAGTTAACATAATTAGTATGTCAGATAATACACAATACTTTCTCGAGTGGCATATGTGATTGCGGCGTGATAAATAGATGACATTCTATGACTGTTTGCCTTTAATCTCCATTGAAGCCTGGGTTATCAAGCAACTCAAGCCACCTATCCCATCTCTTGCTCTCTCCTCAGATCATTCATCTATATTTAACAGATTCAGCGCCAAACGAACAGTACGTTTGGACCTGACATGGTACACAATCACACGAACAAGCATTATTATGTAAATTCTCATTCACAAAACGTTGCAATAGCGAAAGATACTATGAAACAAACTATATATTAAGATGGCTAGTATGACTATATATCGTCCTTCTTTCCTAAAAAGAGATCATATTTGGCGATATATTATCCTCCGGCACTGGATCAGTTAATTCTCTTCTCCATGCGTTGTTAGATAGTCCACTATTTCATTAGCCCAGTGGGTTCCGCAGCAATTGATTGTATAATTAGAATGTTTTTTTTGTTTATTTGTTTTAACACATCAACTATTAATAAGAAGATCGACGGATGAAAAACACACACACAGATACACCCGAACAATTCCACCGAATTTGGTATCATGGGAACAACAAGAACTAAGCAATGGAACACAGAGTAACACAAGAAGTACTGACATCGACATTTCAGAGGTAGTCAGATCTGCTAAACTGGGAGCGTTCAGTTCTAAAGCTACCTTAGGGTACACTCCCTATCTTCTTTTTTTCCAGAATAATCAGTCAAAATAGCTTGCGCTCGTCTTGGGCGTTGCGAGATAACAAAAACGGTGTTCACTTAAAAAATTATGGCATTCTTGTGTGATACTTGTGGCAAGAAATTTGCATTCAAAAGGATACTTAAACGCCATGCTGCAACCACCTGTGGAGTCATGCTGCCAGATCTAAAGGAAGAGCAGTGATCTGGTCACGATAGGTTTTATCATTTCTGTTTTCAATTTGCTGAAATGAACGTCCAACACTCTATGCTTACAGGACATGTTTTCCCTATACAAGGAAAAGGCGCTTCCGTCCATCCTCTAGCCGACATGACAAGGTGGAATACTCGTTTAGTCCCACTCCAGCCGCCAACCAGGATAACGTGATACATTTGACCAGGTGGTGGATTGAGACTGAGAGCATCGAGAAGTATTTGTTAGTCAAGATCTCAAGATCGTGACCGTAGGCAGGTGATCTCTTTATAGCGACTGGCTGCGGTCACCAATAAGTATACTCTCTTCCAAGATAAAGAACAATGACATACCTCTTTACAGATGACTAGCAAATAATGATTCTACAGATGATACTACTTCTCCATGGAGAAGTTGTCAAGCCGTCTGACTCGGGCTCAGAAATTTGTGGGCTCGATTCCGGGCCGCGCTCTTCGGTTTATTAGTGCATTATCTCTGAGACTCCTGAGGGTCGTCGCTGGAGCTATGGGGTTCGTGGTTTATGCAATGCTTTCTGCGCTGCGGAAAAAGTCTGAGCCATATGGGATAAAATCCCGGTGCAATGGAGCCCTGTCGACTTTTAAGCGACTCTTAAGCGATTCGACGGCTCATAATGTGACAGGCTGTGATACCATCTCTTAAAGCTGTCTTTACATGTGTGTTACTGCTTACCTATCTTTCCTATCTTTCACTATCTTTCGCCTTGACTCTCCATTGTCACGTGTATGTGGGCGGTGGGGTACTACCGGGATTGACGCTGCCGGCTCCGTAGTCATGTGTTCGAATACGCATACTTTTAGGGATTAATTGAAATTGACCTGGGTTCTCAAGTAGAACCAGTCTTTAATGCGTACCAGGAATTGTTCCGTAGATAAAGGCAGCCGGCGTGATATTAACCCCTTCGCCCCTCGATGACTTATTGGTTTGTTCAATATGGTACTAGTAATGTATGCCCTGGCGAAGAGGTTAATGACGCAGTTCGTGATCCCTCATACAAGCTTTCGAAACACTGCTGCCCTCGATTTGGCAGCAAACCGCGTTGCGTTGGTTTTGTAAATATTATGGGTGCCCGTCGTTCAGAATGTACTGTCAAAATACTGAATGTAAATTTGCCAAGAGATCGCAGCCGGTCTCCCTGGCTTAGGTGTTAAACGACTTTCTCCGTAATCCTGTTTATTCACGTAGGGTAACGCAGCACGCAAGAATCGGTAGCGGTTCTCGCCGCGTTGGTGACTTACGGGATAAATGAGTCAGCCGGTCAGAAAGCAATGGCAAACTACTGAGTGTAATCTTGCCAAGAAATCAACAACAGCGTTAGAATGCTGCTGTTGACAGTGATGTCCTGTAAAGGATATGCGGAAAAAAAAAATTAACTATATGCCTAATTCACATCAAGGCGTGTAAGAAAGCCCATCACTTCAAACACGACCATATGCATCATCCGCCTCGAGGCGTGGCTAAAAGCACACCACAGTACATTTGCTATGATGTGTTTAAGGGTATAGTGTCATTTATTGTGGGCCGGCATTTAACTGTTCTCTTGTTAATATCTTCCGTAAGCTCACGTGTCTATCCAGCTTGTCTACACCACAAGGTAATCACATGGCAAATACTGCCGTAAGTATGTGAAGGTGAAGCTATATTCTAGGCCATGGCATATGAGCTGGGTGGCCAGTTCCATTCTTCGTCACATTTGCTTCCCAGACAATTGGCAGAATATTTTGGCAATCGTCTAGGTAAGCAGTTATCTGAGTTTGGGTGGTCAATGGAGCCGTCTCCCCCCCCCCCCCACCCCCACATATCCTATTTACAGAACACCACTGTCGCCACCAGCATCTTTCAGCTGATTGTTGATTTCTTGGCAAGATTACGCTTAGTAGTTTGCCATCGCTTTCTGAGCGACCGGCTCACATACCCGGTAAGTAACGGTCGCGACGCAATCCGCTACCGAATCTCGCGCGGCTGCGTTACCCTACGTGAATATGCGGGATTACGAAGAAAGATGTTAACTTTTTAGCCAAGGAGACCGGCCAATGGAGCCGTACTGATGGGAAATAAGAATCCTGCCAATGCTGAGTATTGAATTCTCGCCACCGTTTGGTATATGGAGCTAGCTCTCCTTGTACAGACCAATCATGTATCGATGAATGCTGTGGTCAACTCGTAGACTGTCTTTTGTTGTGTTCGCATATCCTTTATAGGACATCGCTGTCAACATCAGAATCTTTCAGCTGATTGTTTATTTCTTGGCAAGATTACGCTCAGTAGTTTGCCATTGCTTTCTGAGCCACCGGCTCACATACCCCATAAGTTACCGACTCGGAGAGAACACCTACCGATTCTCGTAAACGTCACGTTACTCACGAGAGTATATGGGATTACGGAGAAAGTCGTGTAACCCCTAGACCAGGGAGGCGGCAGACTGTCTTTACTCCCCTAGATGTTTCCTGTTACACATTTGAGGCTTGGTCGACCTAAGAGCACAGGTCACTTTAACAATAATTTGCTTCGATGGGGATTTGAACACATGACGACTGTGCCGGGGTGGGGGAGGAGGGGCACGTAACCTAGATACTGCACTACTTTCAGCTTCCGAGATGAGGCTGATTACATTATTATTGTTTCCTGCCCAGCTTTTTAAATTTTCCATTGGCTTCCGTCTAAATATTGCTAGGATCACGTGATTAGTATTTTCCAAAGCCACCTAGACAACCAACAATGGTGTCATCATTAGCCGGATCTAGCCACCACCTGATCTCAGACATATGGATTATTTACAGAAAGTGTCAACATCAATAGATAGCTTCCTGTGTTATGGTAACAAACTGGCACGTCTGAGGACTCTCTTTAAAATAGCATGATAATAAATTTAGTATATTGATTAGCACTCATATATGTTTAAAAAGTTCGTGACTTATCCTTTACCAGATATTGCAATCAACACCAGAGTTTATTGGCTGTTTCTTATTTACTGAAACACCATCAACTATCAGCACTGGCCCTGCATCACAGAATATCGGCTACGATATTCCCGCAAAGGGCATTCGGGAGTACAAGGAATGAGCGGGCTGACAAGTTCGCATTAAGGCTACTGTGGAGGGCGGACGCTCCATGAACCAGGCTGACATTCTGAATGCTCTACGAGAAGTACGACTTTCGCGGAATCAAGTGACGACTGTGAATCTACAACCATGGCCAGACTGCGAGAACAGCAAATCAAAAGAGGTGTGGCCAAACAAGAACACTACCCAGGAAGCCAAAGAAGATTGATAAACCAACACAGAACTGGTGTGGTTAGCCGCTACACGCTGCAGGATTTGCTGAGGAGGGGATCCGAGCACTTATGGGCTGAATGGTTCTATATGCAATGAGGATGATCTGTCGACTAACCAACTATATCGGCTACGAGAGCAAGAAGATGCTTCAGAAGAAAATAGATTGACGACATCAAAGACATTGTACCATCGCACGGAATTTTAAAAAATATGTCTTACAAGTCGAGAGGATCGATTTCATTGCACCGGGTTTTATTCCATATGGCTCGGTCCCTTTTCGCAAGGCTGCCTGCCGACAGTGTCGCACAAAGCACGAACTCCGTAGCTCCAGCGACGATCCCCAGGAGTCTCCAAAAAATGCACTCCTGAACCGAAAGACGTAGCCTGGAGTCGAACCAACAACCTTCGCTGCTTGACTACAATCGCGGAAAGACGCTACCAAATGCCACCCATCCGGCGCTAGGGCGCCAATTAATCCTCCCCACAGACGCTTAACGGCAAAAGTGGAAGATGATGATGATGACGATGATGATGATGATGATGATGATGATGATGATGATGATGATGATGATGATGATGATGATGATGATGATGATGATGATGATGATTTTGATGATGATGATGATGATGATGATGATGATGATGATGATGATGATGATGATGATGATGATGATGATGATGATGATGATGATGATGATGTTATTTACTAGGCAAATTTATTTGAGTTATTTGCCAATGCTTAATGAACGGTAGGCGCCTTATACCATCGAAATCGTCGCAAAGCGGTCTGTTTCTAAATTTCCCATGGCTGATTTCGGACTCCCGACAATTGTGAAACAGTTTCGCAATCGTTGACGCAACAACGCCGCAAATACTAACACACGTATAGGGGGTCGTTTCTGCAGCTACGGAGTCCGTGTTTTGTGCGACGCTTTCGGTAAGGCCGCCCTGCAGAAAGAGGCAGAGGCGTATGGGATAAAATCCGGGGCAATAAAGTCGATCTTCTCGACTATTAAGCATTTTTTTCAAGAGGAAAGAAATAGAGATTAGAGGAGTATTGTCTAGAGTGTCATCCAATCTCTATTTCTACCATCTACGTCTACACAAGAGGTAAAAATGGCCAAATGGATCAGAGCGCTCGGTCTTAAGTATCCGGTGTGCTGATGCCGAGGTAAGGGGTTCAAACCCTACACCGGTCTGTTGGACTAAAATGTTGCCTTCTCGTCCTTGACTTGAGGGACTAAATCACAAGTACCTTTGAAGCCTGACGGCAAGGGACACTGGTAATAAGGAAAGCTAATTCATACGCAATGATCAATCCTGTGAACAAGAAGTAGTAGCATGTTTATGAACTACGCTTGAGTTCAAAGCGAGCGAACGCCAAATTTAAAAAAAAAAAAAATCTACGTCTTCGAGAACCAAATCAAAACCTGCGAATTTGTCCAAGGCTATTTGAATGGCCTATATTGTGCCCAGACATTTGGTCTTCCCATGTTATGGTTTGAAAAATAATGAAGCAAGAGAGGCACTGCACTCGGGAAAGCTCATAAGCACACAGTGGATTGTGAGGACAACAATAACTACCGCTAGAAATGGGATTCAATGGACTCGGACAAAGCGGCTTGTTGATCCGGATTTAGCTGAGGATATTGTTCTCCTCGTCCATATATGAAATCAGATGCAAGATAAATTAAGCAAACTTGATGGGAGGTCATAACAATTATGCGTAAAATGCATTGTGGAAAGACAAAGATAATGAGGATAAATCAAGCCAATGATAACTCGATATCTCTTTGTGAAACTAGACATCAGAAGGTGTAATAAACAAAAAACTAATTTGGTAGCAACCACACCCACCCACCCACACACACACACACACACACACACACACACACACACACACACACACACACACACACACACACACACACACACACACAAACACACAAGAGGAGCCTGATGAGGTGAGATGAAATTTATATTAAAACGAAGAATAAAAAGGCAAGAGAAGCTATCACGGCGCTATGAGATCTGTTTAATTAAGGTGTAACAATAAATTAAAACTTGTCCCAAGCCTAGAATATTTAAGTAACTCAAACGTTAAATCGATCGTGTTGTATGGTTCAGAAACATTAAGAATAACTAAAATAAATACAATTAAACTTCAAATATTCATTAACGATGCTTGCGGAGAATATAATAATAGACTGCAATATTAGACTCACTAATATAAAACAGACTTCGGTGAATCTAGTAATGGGGGAAAATCGCTGACGGTTGTAAGTAAAAGCAATGAGAACACCTAAGATTAGTTTAACCTGAAAGTCCTTTCTCTGGATCCCACGGGCAAACGGTATAGTTAACTTGCATATCCTTTATAAGCAGTCAACTCTAGCATTGTTGGACTGTATGTGATCCCTGGGCAAGTTTACGTTCAGCAGTTTGCCATTGCTTTCTAAACGACCGGCACTCATAATATCATATGGAAACCAACGCAAGGCAGTCTGCTTCCAAATCATCCACAGCTGTGTTTCGAACTCGGTATGCGGGATTACGAACTGCATTTGTAACTACTTCGCCACAGAATCGGCTAAAATAAGGGATAAACGACATATAGGGATATATACAACTTATGAAGAAGAGAGAAACAGATATTTACTGTACGAAGAAGACATGGGGCAAGCACCGGGGGTAGGCAACAGAAAGGACGGTTTGGTGTGAGTTGGCGGAGAGTCTCTGCTGCAGAAGAAGGATAAAGGGCAGAGGAAGAAGAAGGTAATAGAATTGCCCAACAATTGATATTTCCATTCTCAGAATATGATTATTATGCAGTTTTAGTGTCACTTGCGCTCTGGGTAAGTCCATAAATGATCAGTGTCTCCAAGCATAAATAGAAGAATGTGGGCACTGATTGTCCTTGTTGTCTGCTGATTAGCTATACCTCGGAACCGTCATCGCCTTTGGTCATTCCACCAGTTCCATAGTCTATTCCCTGTTCCATTAAACTTCATTGAGAAGATTCATTCACGAATATGCAACATTGCACGAGGCTGTCATTTATTCATCATTTTCATATGACATGTGCACAGGTATGGACGGTCATGGTCTGTCATCTCACACGTTTAGCAGTCTTAGCGTGTGTTCTTGTCTCTGTAATGCGCCGTATAATCATTATTCGCTAGTAATCTGCAAAGAAGATAGTGTGTCATTGCTCTCCATCTTGGCAGAGATTATACTCACTGTCGCCCGTAGCCATTGTATCTACAAGGTGTTTGTAAAGTCTCACTACACTTTGTAAATAAAATAAACTTTACAAATAAAGAATCTGATGTCATCAAAAATGTGCTAATAAATTCATTAAATTAGTTGCAATAGTAACAACTATGGTATAACATTGTTTTGAGGAATCTGGAAAGTATCAATGAAATATTCATTATATCAGGTGTTTGGAGTTTCGAAGAATTACTTCAGCAGACGACAGGCATTCGTTGCATATTGCTTCACAATGGACTGTGGAGCACATTTTTTGATGACATTATGTACTTCACCTTTTTTTTCAAATGTGTTCTATATAAAAAGTGTAGTGAGACTTTACAAGCATCCTGTATAAAGAGATCACCTTTCTACCGTCACGTTCTTGAGACCTTAACTAACAGCTACTTGTTGATGCTCGCAACATCAATCCACCACCTTCTGGAAGATTTCACGTTACCCTAGTTGCGAGGGTGGGACTAAAGGATAATACATCTTATCCGAAGACTAGTCGACGGAAGAAAGTACTTTATTTTTTTTACTTTTATATTGAATACTCAGACCTACATTCCCCTCCATCCTCATCTCTTACGTATTGCTGTTAGTATGTCCATACAGGGGGAGAGAACACGGGGCCGGCAGAGAAGTAAATACCTGGATGGATTGGCCACATGGTATGGTCGAGACAAGAATACCGAGCTGATCCACGACTCTGGTGATCGCATGAGATGGCGAAACATGACCGCCCACGCTCATCAGCATGGCACGTAATGAATAAATGCAGTTGCGCAGGGAAATCTCCATATGAGTTCTAATTGTGGATTAATAAGCAACATTTTCTCGCATAGACATATTATGGAACATACATACAACTTTCCGTTGCCATTGATTTCGTGGTGACCATGTTGCTAGACAAACTGGAATTTGCTCGCTATGTGCTTTCTCTGACTGAATCAATTAATTTACCGTTGATAACCTTTGACAGCCTAGGGATTAACGTCTTTCTCCGTAATCCCGTTTATCCATGTGAGGAACGTAACCCTCGAGAGAATCGGTAGTGGTTCTCGCCGTGTTGGTAACTTACAGGGTATTTGAGCCCGTCGCTAAGAAAGCAATGGCAAACTATCGAGTGAAATCTTGCCAAGAAATCAACAATCAGCTGAAAGATGCTGATGTTGACAGCGATGTCCTGTAAAGGATATGCTGGGGGGAAAAAAAAAACTTTGACAAGCATTTGAATTTCAAGAAATCGATAATTCATGAGTGTGTCTATAGAATACCTTTACCATACAAATACATCGCTCTGGCTTGCAACTTGAGTTTGTAGATATCGTGAGCCAGGAGAACTGATGAAACTAGGCGAGGTGGGATTGGTTACGCATCCTGGATGTTTAAGAGTTAACGACACTCTTTAACAAAGCTATGAAATAAATGACTTAGACATAACAGAATGAAGATTACAGAGCAGTCTAAGATAACATAAACAATTTAGACAGAGGCCAACAAACTATGATCTTTAGACACTGCGGATTCAGGGCAGAGACGAAAATGGATCTCAGAGGTTATATCACATCTGTGAAGAACGAGAGCAAACTCTGGGCCAAATCCTACAAGACTGTCAGAATTTGCCAGAGATAGTTTAGTTTTTTAGTCGACGGTTCAACATCACGGCACGTGGGTGTAACGCATAAGTTCTCCGCTCTACTCCTAAATCAAGCCTGAGTCCGGAGAATCTCAGCACAGTGCACGAACTCTTTAGCACCGACCAGGATCCTAAAAATACTTTGAGTAGATTTTTAGAGAACGGGAAATCTGTCTCAAAAGGAAAAACTCTACAACACACATTGTGGAAAACTATGTACTGTCCTGTGCGTGACCCATGTCAGAGTAGACACACAGCAAACACTGACAGCTAAAGCTGGAAATAAATAGTTTCATAATAGACGAACATGTTGGTGGAGATATATTTGCGTTCATAAATACCACCATCACCACCACCATCACCACCACCACCACCACCACCACCATCATCATCATCATCATCATCATCTAATAATAATAATAATAGAAATAATAATAAAACCCTAGTACAACAGCCAGTCCCCTTTTCGTAGGCGAGCATATTCCACATAGCTAATAGCAAGTGCCACACAAGTCATTACTATTACTGAGTCGTGTAGTATTGATTTTTCATTTTACACATGCCTTTATAATGCATATCTTTTATATTGTTGATGTTTTCAGTTAGCCGTGAACGATGTTTGAATGATATAATGTATGAAAGAGAGTAATAGAAGGGCAGAATGTTAGACGGGCCTGCGTGCCCAATTCCTAACCCTTTGAAAATAAAGTTTGTTTGTCTGTTTGTTTGTTTTGTTAATTATCATGACCTCCTTAATATATCTACATCTTTTTCTTATCCACTTGTCCGTTACATCTTCCTCCATTACTTTCGGTTCCTGACATTCATTTCTCAGTACATACTCAAAATAGTTAATTTTTATGTCTTGTATACGTCTTAATAACTTATCGTCTCAAATACTGAGCTCGTACCGGATAGATCAATACTGAGATTGTGTTGGATAGATCAATATCGTGTTCGTTGTAGATATATTAATATTCAATTCGTGTTGGATAGATCACTACTGAGTTCATGTTAGATAGATCTCTACTGGGTTCGTGTTTCATAGATCAATATTAAGTTCGTTTTGGATAGATCTATACTGAGTTCGTCTTGGATAGATCAAGACTGGGTTCGTGTTGGATAGATCTATACTGAGTTCGTGTTTAATAGATGAATATTAAGTTCGTGTTGGGTAGATCACTTCTGAGTTCATGGTGGATAGATCAAGCTTGTGTTCGTGTTGGATAGATCAATATTAAGTTCGTGTTGGATAGATCTATACTGAGTTCGTGTTTGATAGATAAATATTGAGTTTGTGTTAGATAGATATGTTTGTTAACTTTTCTATCAACTGAATTTATCGCATCTTCCTGTTAAACTCATATTCATAGATGCATATTTGTTTATCAACTGACTGGTGAGAAACCTGCATTAACCCTTCGTATTTCATATTTTTTGTTTAGCTGTGATACTGCTTCCACGGATTATTTTAACGCAATCTTTACACACTATTACATGTGGATGAAATTACGACCTGCTATGATTCAATGGTATGTAGATTTCCCATGGATTTAACAGTGTCGTATATACATTCACCTTTTCTAAAAAACACGTTTTTGTGATTTAACGATGAAGTGTTGGGCCAAATAAGCTTTATTTCGCGTCCATATATTGTCATTTGTTGAAAAGCTTACACCGATATTTGAAGAAATATATTTATAGAGAAACTGCATCATGAGATTGTATAGTTACGATTTTCATGACCATAAAGATAATACACTTCATATATGTATTTAAAAAAAACGCGACCCACGTCCTGGATAAATATAATGAAAATTCTATATGTTAAAAGACAGTCGTTCATGAATATGCACTAAATAAAAGAATACTCATAGCAAAGGTAATCTTGGCTCGTCTGTCAGTGTGCAACAAACCAGAGTTTATCTTGTCTTGTTACGAATAAATCGTGTTAGCTGGTCATACATGAAGGGAGGCACCAGAGAACATCGTGAGTCGTGTAGCGAATACAACAGTGTTCACTGGTCATACTTGAGAAGGGTGGCACCAGAGAACATCGTAAGTCTTGTAGCGAATACAACAGTGTTCACTGGTCATACTTTAGAAGGGTGGCACCAGAGAACATCGTAAGTCTTGTAGCGAATACAACAGTGTTCACTGGTCATACTTGAGAAGGGTGGCACCAGAGAACATCGCTAGTTTTGTAGCGAATAAACCAGTGTTCACTGGTCATACTTGAGAAGGGTGGCACCAGAGAACATCGCGAGTCTTGTAGCGAATAAACCAGTGTTCACTGGTCATACTTGAGAAGGGTGGCACCAGAGAACATCGCGAGTCTTGTAGCGAATATACCAGTATTTTCTGGTTATATTTGAGAAGGGAGGCATTGCAGAACACCGCGAAGACTGAAAAGATCAGCTGTAGAAGAGTTAGAGACAGACCAGGGAAATGTTGCTTGCTGTTCTAAGCTGAAGGCGTGGAAATGAACCTGAACCCCCAAAGACCGAGATCTGTAGTGAGAAACACACGCCCAAACTAATATACATTACATGATGATGAATATAAGTAACGAATTGTTGATATTATCAAGACACTCACAAATTAATGATAACACTGACAAAAGTAGTGGCATTTGTCGTCACTTAAAATACGTGTTTCTTTCTTAAATCTGTTTTTTTTTTTAAAGCTTGCGTTGTCTACCGTGTCCACTCATCTATAATTCTGTCATTCCTTCTAATAGTGACAGTCAATACCTTTGAAAGTATTTCCTAACCATTCCTATTACGCATAGACTGTTAGTACGTGAAGACTGGAATATGAAATTGAGTTGGGCAAGTAATGCACACTCCCCCCCCCCCCCTCCCACACCCTCTCCCGCCCCCAACAGTGAACGATTCTGCACAAAACCATGTCATACTCTAAGAGCTACTTCTTTATTGTCCTTCAGTTTGTCTTATTTCCACGAACTTTGTTTTCTGTTGTGAAATGAAATACGTTTAACTGTAGATCATCAATTTCCATTTAAGCATAGATCCTCAACTCCAGTTGGTGAATAGAAACTTACCCCTATTTGGGCATAGATCATCAGCTTCAATTGGTGAATAGAACCTTACACCTATTTGGGCATAGATCCTCAGCTTCAATTGGTGAATAGAACCTTACACCTATTTGGGCATAGATCCTCAGCCCCAATTGGTGCATAGAACGTTAACTCTATTTGGGCCATAGATCCGTGACTCCCATAGGTGTATAGATCCTTCCATCCATCATGTGCCATGCCGATAAGTGTGGGCGGTCATGTTTCGCCATCTCACTCGATCACCAGAGATGTGGATCAGTTCCGTGTTTCTGTATCGACCATGTCACGTGGCTAAGTCATCCAGATATTTATTTCTCGGTCTTCCCGTTGGTCTCTTCCCTTCGATCTTACTAGTTATCACCAAGTTCTCCAATTCCTTTCTTCTGATAATATGTCCAAACAATTTTGACTGTCTACGTCTAATGTCTCTTAAACAGTTTACGGTCTTCATTTGTTTTTTGAAGGACTTGTTCATTGGTTTTTCTGTCTGTCAATGTTGCTGTTTACATTTTCCTCAGAAACCACATGTCCACAGCCATCAGATGTTTTTCAGCCTGTCTGCTCATTGTCTACGCTTCACATCCAGTGAGTTCCCTTGAAGCAAGATGGCGGGATTTTTCTTCGTCCAGTAAAATGGAACGTGTTTTTTCCGAAATGTTTATGGATTAAGTGTGTTTTTTGTGGTGAAATGGAGTTCGGACCGTGCAACGGAGTTCGTGCACGCACGCCCGGACTTCCTTCGGCGTATCACCGGCGCCCGGTGGCGATAGTTAAACCTAACATGACGACCAGACGACCGGCAAGGACACAACGTGGAAAGAGGGCAGGCGCACGCAGAAGGCGTTTAAAATGTGACAGATTGAGTATCGGAAACGTTCGAGTACTGTACTGGAACTGTGCATCATTTAGTCAACGCCGACCCATTTTTGAAAATCTACTCTACGGAAACGATATTGTAGTCTTACAAGAAACACAGCTCGGCGACGGAACAGTCAATGTCGCGGGATTTCAGGGATTCTTTAACAGGCGGCACCTCGGACAGGCCATTCTGGTCCGCGACAACATACTTAGTGTCTGAGATCGATATGTCCCCTGGAACAGTGATACCCTGCAAGTGCAGGCTTTAAGAATAATGACGCCAGTGCAGCTTGTAATCGTGAACGTTTATGCGCGAAATGGGAAGGTCGACGTGCGACAATAGCAGAGTTTGTTCGATATGGATGAAAGGCATATCATCTACTGTGGGGACTTCAATGCCAGAGGCAGTCAATGGGGGAATTGCATCACCAATAGACAGGGAGAAGATCTGGAGGACGCCCTGGCATCTGCTGCCCTAATCTGTCTGAATGATGGGAAGGTCACTAGAATAGCCACTCGACCAGGTGACTCTGACAGCGTCATTGACTTGGCTCTGGTGTCGCCCACCATCGTACCAAGGTGCCGGTGGGGCACACTGGGATACCACGATAGTGACCACTACCCTTGTGTCATCCTGATCAAGAAAGACAGGGCCATGAGTCAAAGAAACAAGACAAATGCCTTCCCGTATGACAACACTGGTCAAGACGCCATAAGCAAGATCAGAAGAAGAAAACTAACTTCCTCCCGCAGGAGACAAGAAAGATGGTTGCAGCCACCATGGTGGAATGGAGAGGTCGAGAAGGCATGGCTGGGAAAGAGGCAGGCTGTCAAAGACTGGCAAAAGGCCAGAAAGGCTAACATGCCACAGGTTGAGTTGGCAAACCTGAAGACTGAGGTCGATAGGACGACGACTTTATTCAAATCCTGCGCCAAACAGGCCAAGGCCGAGAAATGGGACGAGTTCTGCAGGAAGGTGTGCTCCGAGCGATCTCTTACGACATTCTGGCGCCTCCATAAGAGCATGAACGGTGCTGCACAACGTAGGGGTATTCCAGACTTTCAAGGCACAGACCTCACATGGAAAAAGTCGGATGCGGATAAAGGTAAGGCCCTTCTTGCACGCTACATAGAACAGACTGACCAGAAAGACGAGCCCGCCAGACAGAGGACCACAACGACACTATCTCAGTTGTGCGAGGGGGTCGGGACAGACGAAGAATGGCATAATCACAGCTGAGACAATACGTGCGATGCTCAAGAAATCACCTAACACCGCCCCAGGCCCAGACGGCATCCGATATGGTGACCTACTGGTGATATCAGATGATGACATGGAAGAACTGGCCAGAGAATTCAACACCAGTATCCAGAGGGGTCAGATCAAAGAAGAATGGCTACACAGCTACTTGCTGCCGCTGCCAAAACCGAACAAAGACCACTCCAAGATAAGCGGCTACAGAATCATTACGATGCAGAACACTGCTGGCAAGCTACTGGAGAAAATTGTAGCACACTGACTTGCTTGTGACTTGGAACAGCTCGGCTGCTTCCCGCCCACACTTGGAGGGTACAGACGTAACAAAGAGTCATGGCTGAATGCGGCGGTCTTTGCTCAAGATGTTTACGAAGGATTTCAGGTCAGAGAAGAGACATGTGCGGCCGCCATAGACTTAGAGGACGCATATAACAGAGTATCTTTCGAGCACTTGATGCAAACCCTCCTCAGACTGAAAGTGCACCCTCACCTTGTACGATGGATAGCTGCAGTTCTGCTCCAAAGGAAGGTGGTGCTAAGATGCGGGAGTTGGTCTTCTGAGCCGATAACGATATGTCCAGGATTGCCGCAGGGTTCACCACTGTCACCAGTACTATTCAACGTGTATACGGTGCCGATCACTGAACAACAGTTGGACGGGAGGGGTAGGACTCTGTCATTCGTTGACGACATCCTCGTGTATCGACAGGGTCGAGATAGACAGGCGGTTGCCAATGATATGCAGGGCGAACTAGATCGAATTTCCTCATGGTGTGCTGATGCCGATGCCCTTGTCAACCCTGCAAAGGCATCGGTTACATGGTTCTCCCTAAACAACCATATTGTGAAAACAGACCTGCCGGCAGTAAGAATGGATGGGAGCATTTTGAGTAGAACCCAGTCAATGACATATCTTGGCGTGAGGCTTGATCGTAGCCTGTCCTTCAGAGATCATGTCGATTATGTCATAACGAAGGCTCGAAAAGGTCTGTCAGCAATGAGAGTCATGGCGAATGCCAATATCGAGCAAAGACTGCTAATACTTCTGTTCCAAGGACTTGTGCTTTCACGCATCGAGTATGCCCTGGCCATCCTCACTGTCAGCCCTACACAGATTGGAAGACTTGAAAAGGTACAAAACGAAGCTATGCGCATCATTTTGTGCTGCACGAGAGACACCAGCTGTGTAGCAATGAGATACCTCCTTGACTTCCCGACAATGGAACACAGGATCAAGATCTGGAGAGCTCGTGCATACTTAAAAATAAGTGCAGATGAGCAGCACCCTCTTCATGACGCTTTATTCAGAGAAAAGGGTGACAGGCTAAAGAGGGGCAAATCATGGATGGGTCGGGCGGAAGATGTCGTCAGACAGGTCTGCAGTCTTACCAGTATCAACCCCGGCAAGGAATGGGTGCCGGTGCCTCCAGCTTTTAAGTGCACTTTCTCCTGCATTATCACACTCGACAGACGGTGCAGAGAGCAGAACCCTGCCGCTGTCAATGCAGAGGTTAACGCGCTCATCTATGAACACTCAGATAGCCCCGAAGTGCTCATCTATACAGATGGATCTGTTGTAAAGCAGCAGAGAAGTGCGTGGGCATTTACAGCCCGTTCAGCGGGCCGAACCGTTCAAGAATCCAGTGGTGCCCACTCTATGACCACGAGCAGCATGACGATGGAGGTGATGGCAGTTACACAGGCTTTCATATGGCTGGAATCACAGCATTATACCAACGTGTGTGTACTAAGTGATTCAATGAGCATGATTCAGAAGGTCGAAGCTGGATCTGTACGTAGACAGTGGACTGAGTCTCTGCGGAAGTCTGTTGTCCATAAAGTCACCTTCATCTTCATCCCAGGACATGCGGGAGTCGAGGGAAATGAACGAGCTGATAAACTGGCTGGCTCTGCACCCCCTGTAGATGGCCAGCCCATGGATCGTGCCGATGTTATTAACGTCCTCAAAGATATGGCGAGAACAGAGGACTTTGACGTCAGTGATTCCACATCGTTGTCCAGGATGAAAGACTTGGGAGTAAGAATCGGCACGGCCAGACGCGAGAGGTACATCGGGAAAACAAGGCGCCTCGTCAACCAACACAGAACTGGCACTATTAGCCACCGGACGCTGATGCATATGCTGGGGGGAGGATCTGAGCACCTATGGACATGTCCGGAGTGCAATGAAGATACCCCAAATGATAACTGATAACTGAACTGAAAAAAGTATAGGTTCTATATAGCACTTCAACACTCTTTTTTCTCGTTTCAATTGATATCACATTATTGGTCAGTATGTTTTTCATCTTACAAAAGGCCACCTTCGCAATGGCAATTCTTGTTCTAATCTCTTCAAGGCATCTCCCATCAGATGTTATAACTGTTCCGAGATAACTATACCGATTTACTTGTTCCTCTTTTATCATCAACCCTATTTGGTGCATAGTTTCTCGGGGCCAATTAATGCATAGATCCTCAACCCCCATTGAACCTTATCCCTATTTGGGGCATATTGTGGCATAAATCCTGAATCATCCTTGGGGCAAAACCCTGAACCAACTCGCCCTAAGTCGCCGTATCATAGCTGTTCCATGTAGCTCCGTCCGTGTCCTTTCCACAATATTCATGTCTGTTCCTGCTGCTCTTCCCCAAGTGTTTTGATGTCTTTCTCTATTTCTTTTGCCCTTAAATGAAAGGAGAACTTGGTGGCAACTGGCAAGATTGAGGGGAAAAGAACAAGGTAAAGGCAAAGAGGTAAATATCTGGATGGCTTAGCCATAGGGAATAATCAAGACAAAAACACAGAGCTTCTCCACGACTCTGGTGATCGTGTAAAATGGCGAAGCATGACCGCTCACGCTTATCGGCATGGCACATGATGATGATGATGATGATGGCGACGTCTTAAAAGGACATGCAGTTAACTTTAACTATAGTTCTCATCATCATCCAGTGCCCTGGCGCTAAACAACTCTATATGTTTCTCAACCCATCATATTATACTCTGACGTCATCTCCGTGTTGAGTTCTTAATGTTCTTGCTTTCTTTATAAACATCAATTTATTAAAGGACTGTGCTGCTTGAAAATGATGGATATCGATTTTAAAATTAGACTCATATCTCACAAACTGGTAACAGGGCTAATTTGAACTACAAGGAGATTTGAAAAATAAGCTATAAAGACAAGCGCCCGAACAGGAAGTTATCATATTTGAAGTAGCGCTGACTGAGTATTAGATAATTCAATCCTTAGGTCTTGAGGGATGAATGAGGCTCGATGTGTCTGTGGGAAACGTCTTTCAAATTATGTTGTTGTGTTTTTGTTGAATCGTCTGTATTCCGTCGGTTATGAAATGTGCTGGTTGTATAGGCAATATGCCTCATTTGTCTGTCTGTCTGTCTGTCTGTCTGTCTGTCTGTCTGGTTATCTATCTATCTATCTATCTATCTATCTATCTATCTATCTATCTATCTATCTATCTATCTATCTATCTATCTATCTATCTATCTATCTATCTGTCTGTCTGTATGTCTGTCTGTCTGTCTGTCTGTCTGTCTGTCTGCCTACCTTGTATCCCCGAAAATGAGACCCGGTCTTATATTATTTTTTTGCATTTTAGCTTTAAAAAATACGCTAATGCATGTGAACTGAACATGTATGTTTATTTATTTAACTGTTTCAGTGGCCTCAACGGGTTCCCCCCCCCCCCCCCCCCCCATTGATTTCCTGTGTAATACGTGTACAGCATTAGAACCGACCGATCATTTCTTTTCTTTAAATGTTTGTTAACATACTGGACACAGCATTTACGGTCAGATGTGTTTGTGTGTTTGTTATTTGACCTATGCTGGTGTAACGTAAATTATGAGACCTATGGTGCAATCTCAATGGTTTGATACGAATTCTGACCGTATTCCATAGTTGTTGTTTCATGTGTATGATAGACATGACTAATGAAGACTCTTTTTTGGAGTGTCTAGTTGGTCAATCGTCAAAGTACACTTGTTCCTCCGGCGAGGCGCTGTCGTCATTTGGAGGTGACAGGTTCGGATCCCGGTCGGTAACTATAGCTTTCAAATTGTATGTTGTATTTCATAGTTGTAGGTGTGATGTATGATAGACATGACCAATGAAGACACTTCTTTGTAGTGTCTAGTTGGTCATGCCTCGAAGTACACTTGTTCCTGCAATGAGGCGCTGTCTTCGTAATGCATTGGTAACTTTATTTCACACGAGTGAGTATTGAATTATGAACCACATCCGTTCATTATCAAGTGCGCACCAGAGGCGTCTGTACTCCGACTGACCATTCGACCTAAAGTCTCTCAATTGTAGCTGGCGATCTTACCTAGGGCTTATTTTACAGGTAGATCGTATATTAAAAGCATCCTGAAAAAATCGTGCTAGGGCTTATTATAGGAGTAGGTCTTATTTTTGTGGAAACACGATATCTATCTCTCTATTTATCTCTGTATCTACCTCTCTATCTCTCTAGCTCTACTCTCTGTATCTCTACTCTCTTTCATATACACACACACACACACAATATCTCTCTCTCTCTCTCTCTCTCTCTCTCTCTCTCATCTCTCTCTCTCGTCTCTCTCTCTCTCTCTCTCTCTCTCTGCCTATAAACTACCACTTTCCCGTCACGTCACCTTCTCTTCATTCCCTCTTTTTTCGCCGTCTCTCTCTCTCTCTCTCTCTCTCTCTCTCTCTCTCTCTCTCTCTCTCTCTCTCTCTCTCTCTCTCATTGCCTCTCCTTCAGTCTTCTCTCTCTCTCTTCCTGTCACCCTAATATAACAGAGTACCATCTCTGTTAGTAGTTTGGGAGATAGTTGGTGTGAAATAGAAAAGGGTTTGGGAAATGAATAAGTGATAAATGATGCACGCGTGAGCACAATTGAACGAGTTGTTAGGGAAGCTCACGCGTGACGTCAAGGATAAACATAGGGCAGTTCCAACTCAGCATTCAACTTAGCCAGAAGTGTTTCAACTTATTGTATACGTTTTTATACCTGGACTAATAAACGGACACATATACACTTTGGTCGGAGCCTTGACTTCATGTATTACAGTTGCCTTCAGTTATATTCAGACTCCGTGATCTAACAGTCTGAAATGGGGCCCGTATACCAGGATACTGATTTGAGCTGTCGCGGCCACAAGCGATCATAGAAGTCATCATCACAAAGCAGAACAATGGATGTCTAGAAGGTAGAAATTATCAAAGGCCACGGAAACTTGAAGTCGTGTATTATTAAGAAGCCAACAAAATAGAATCTGCAAATCTTTCTGATGGAGCTGATGTTCGTTAAAACCGTCACACGAAGTATAATATTCTGAGTTGTGGAACAGAGCTGCCATCGTCATTGTACAGCCTTGGGCACCTGGCCGTTGTTTTGTTTTTTTGGAACGTCAATATGCTGTCTTGAAATCTCGTTTTGCAGGAGCCGTTATCGTCCTCATGTCATTGAACCTGAATTTGACCTTGGTCGCCTGAAGTGAAGTCAGGAGCCGTTATCGTCCTCATGTCATTGAACCTGACCTTGGTCGCGTGAAGTGAAGTCAGGAGTTGTGAAGAGTTCATCCTTAAGCACGAGAGGTTGGTGGTCAACGCTTATACTGAACCAAGCCATTTGCTCATTCGTTTCGATCGTTAGCTCAAATTAGGAGGAAACTCTACTTCTTGCGAAAATCAACTCCAGTCGAGCTTGGTCATAAATGCAGCTATCTTGAACTCTGGCTTATCAAAATGTTACTCAAACAAAGCGATAACGTTAATGTGGAACCTTCGGAAGTGGGTGGGCAAACTGGGTTGCCGTCCTGCTGAAGAGGGGACCCTAATTAAATCGCTTCATCAAGCTAGAGCCGTTTCCAGACGTGCCCTTTTTCGGGTGAAGTCGTCCAGAAGTGCCCTTTTTCGGGTGAAAAGAAGCCACAAGTCTGGGGTGCCCGACCATGGGTGAAATCAAGAGCTCAGAAGTTCTCCTTTCGTTATGGTAGAATAGAGGAACACGACACCCTCGTTTTTTTATACAAAGCCTACAACTGTCAAGTACAATCATCCGTCGGCATATCTGGACTTAGTTCACCGTGGGACCCGTAGAAGAGGTAGTTCACCCATAACTGGTAGTTAAATTAATGTAAGACTAATATCACATAATCTGGTGTGTTGGATAGGATTGATTAATCTACTAGAACATTTGATCTTTATAAGAAGAACAATTACTTGCGTTCCTCCTATAATTTAAATATAGTGGTATACTTATTGATATTTATTAATTATAATTGTCAATTTGGTTATATAAATTGTGTAGTAAAATTATTTCAGCATATTTCAACATGGCAGAGGAACAGGTTTTGTTGACACAGGTGTTAACTGGAGTAGGCACGGCAATAGGCAGACTCAACACAGCAATAAAACAACAAGGAATAGGGACAGAGATTGTAAAATTTAGTGGACAGGCGAAGGATTTCAAGAAATGGATGACTTCGGTAGAGAAACATGCATTTTTGGTGGCGGCAACGGATGAGGAAAAGATGAAAATTGCTTATCAGGCCACTATAGAACCAGTTTCAGATCACATTCGAAGAAAATTAGAGGCAAAGACTGATGAGACATGGGAGCAGTTCAAGGATGACCTTGGCCCGCAAGTATGCTGAAATCACAGATCCGCAGCATGCGTTTTCAGTGTTAAGACAATCCAAGCAAAACACTGGAGAAACTGTACAATTATTTAGTGATAGGTTGATTAACCTAGCTGAAGAAGCATTCCTGGGACAGAACGTACGAGGGGAGGAAGTGGAACGAATGTTGGTCGGGATTTTTGTAGATGGTATAAAGTCAGATGGACTGAAATTTAAATTAATGAGAGAAACCCCCGAGAGATTATCACAAGCTGTGGATATAGCTGTACAGGAAGAGAATTTGAGACGAAGATTTAGACTGAGAGTAGGACGAGAAATAGGAACTAGTCGGGAAGATAGGATTGAAGAGCCCATGGAGGTAGGACAAACAAGGTTCGGATGGAATAGAAGAGGAGGAATACAGACGTTGCAGGGAGGTAATGTAAATACTTATGATAGAAGAAGACAAATGAGAAATCCTATAAGAGAAACAGGTAGGTAACACAAATATAGTCTGTTGGGGTTGTGGTCAACACGGACACATTTTTAGGTTCTGTGGTAACAGGCGTGTCCAGGCGAATACACAAAATAGAAATGTCAATGACAGATCAAATAGGAATTGTGAAGGTAGACAGAGGAATTTTACAAGGCCAAGAACACAGGAAAACTGAATCCCACCTATTGAATAGGACCTGCGGTAGGAGGGAAGATAACAAGGTCCCAAGATTTAAAGAATATTTTAATGACAGGTATAGCAGGACGAGTAGAAAGTGCTCTCAACTGGCTGAAATCAAACAATTTTCAGTAAATAAAACGGACCCCAGTTCATGCATAATAGAAATAGGGAAATATAGAATCGTACATTAATTGATTCGGGAGCTCAGGTTAGTGTAATCAAAGAAAATTTTCTATACAAAATAATGAAAAATTGCAAAATATTCATGAGTCACGATAATCTTCACTCTGTTACAGGACAAAATTTACAAGTAGTTGGTCAAACAATGATAAATCTCAAATTAGCAGGAATCAACGTAAGACATCTTTCTCATGTAGTGAAAGACTTAAATAGGAACATGCTAATAGGTAGAGATTTCTTACTAAAAAAATGGTGTAAGACGTTTTTTTGATCTGCACAAATTAAGATTCAAGGGCGTGTATGTAGATTTAGAAGAGGACATGCACATATCAGCACTGGTTAGAGTTAAAATGTCCACGACTTTAAAACCACAAACGGTTAATCTGATACAGGCGAAAGTGAAAAGAAATCCGTATTATTTAGTAGGACATACAGTTAGAATAACAGAATTACAAAGGGAGGTAATAGATGAGCCTGGTCTAGAAGTTCCAGATGGAATAATGACATTAGATAAACACTTAACTTTTCCAGTAATGATTATTAACAACACAGGCAGAGAAATTAAATTGTATAGAGGATGTGTAATAGCCAAAGTAGAACATGATACTAACAGCGTATTAGCAACAGATAGAGTAGAAATGCCGAAATGTTCAGAAACCCATATGGAAAGAATCAATACCAGGAATAGACGTGGAAGAAGATGGAACGCGCAGAATGATGAATTGATCCATCCATTCAGAAAACATACATCTCAAATATATTCAGTAGACAAAACAACAAGAGAACAAGAATTGTTAGCACAGTTAAAAGCTCCACCAGAAAATAAGGAAATATTAGAAAAACTTATAAAAGAGAATCAAGATGTTTTTGCAATTAACGACTTAGAATTGGGGAAGACCAAAACAGTTACTATGGAAATAGATACTGGAGATCACCCACCAATTAGTTTGAAACCGTATAGAACTCCCTTAAGGAATAGAGAAATTGTCGAAAAGGCAATAGAAGACATGTTGAAAGCAGGAATAATAACAAGATCGAAGTCAGAATGGTCATCTCCGATCGTCATAGTGACCAAGGCTGATGGTTCACATCGATTCTGTTGCGACTACAGGGCGTTGAACAAAATCACTAAGAATGTAGCTTACCCATTGCCGGTGATAGACGATATTTTAGGCTTACTTAATGGGTCTACCTTCTTCACTACATTAGATGCAAGGTC
The DNA here is from genome assembly GCA_014155875.1 of Cepaea nemoralis. Lineage (NCBI taxonomy): Eukaryota > Metazoa > Mollusca > Gastropoda > Stylommatophora > Helicidae > Cepaea > Cepaea nemoralis. Next base: position 100,151 of record JACEFZ010000947.1, read on the forward strand.
AGGATTTTGGTGTATTCCTATGTCTCCAGATGCTCAAAAGAAAAGTGCTTTCTGTACACACGCAGGTTCGTACGAATTTTTACGAATGCCTTTTGGCGTTAAAACTGCGCCTTCTCACTATATGCTATTAATAAATCAAGTATTAGAAGGCATGCAAAAGTTTGCATTAGCATACATAGATGACATTTTGATCTACACAGCAGGAGACGTACAGGACCACCTGAAACATGTAAAATTAGTATTTGACAGATTAAGAATACATGATGTTAAATTGAAACTCAGTAAATGTGAATTTCTAAAAACAGAAACTAAATACATGGGATACATTATTGATAGAGAAGGAATTAAACCAGATCAGGATAAAGTAAAAGCTATTAAAGAATTGCCTCCTCCAACCAACGTAAAAGAAGTTCGTGCTTTTATCGGTACATGTGGGTACTATCGTCGTTTCATTCCAGGTTTCTCAAAAATAGCAGAGCCCATCACTAACCTGACTGGCAAATACGCTAGATTTAAGTGGAATGATGAGTGTCAAAGAGCATTTGAGTTTTTAAAAAATAGCTTAACAGTAGTGCCACTATTGACACATCCAGATTTGGATAAACAGTTAATTTTGTATACAGATGCTTCAGATAATGCAATAGGAGCATGTTTAGCACAACCATATGAAGGAGAAAGATCAGGAATACCAGGAGTTAAGAATGAAAGACCAATTTATTATTTGCCACACAAACTTAGTAAATCTCAGCGAAAATGGGCGACTATGGAGAAAGAGGCCTACGCTATTCACTGTGCTCTTCAGAAACTTAATTATTATCTACATAACGCAAATTTCATTTTTAGAACTGACCACATGCCTTTAAAATCTGTACTAGAAGCTCCAGTGCAGAACAGAAAAATACAGACATGGGCGTTAAATTTGCAGGGGTACAACGCAAAGATAATAATAATAATAATAATAATAATAATACGTCTTTATTTTCAAAGGGTTAAGAATTGGGCACGCAGGCCCGTCTGACATTCTGCCCTTCTTCTCTATTTCCTCTCATACATTCTTTCATTCAACATCACTTATGAAGCAACTTTTGACAACAAAAGAACATTAAAACGCATGAAAAATAATCAATAACAAATGACTCACTGAGGCAGTGTTTAACATGGGCATTATAAATACCTAAGGAGGGTGTAACGTGCCATACATAAGGGAATGTTTTTTTGGCTAGTTGTCGTTTGAGATAAGTTACCATTATTGTCTTTTTTGTGTTATTGTTTATGGGGGCATGTAGTCTGTACTAAGGTAGTGTTCAAACAGGTTGCGAATGTATGTATCATGATTGGTGGTGTCTTTGATTTCTTGTGGAAGATTGTTCCACAACTGAGCGGCAGAGTATGCTAAGCTTGTTTTATATAAGTCTATCCTAGGTTTAGGGACATGAAGTATATTTAGTCGTTCGCTATGTCTAGCGTTATATTTAAACAATGGCCAAAGGTAGCTTGGAGCATTTTGAAATAGGATTTTGTGAATTAGTTTGGTCTTATTAAAAAGCAGGCGCTTGTGGAGTGGCAGTAACCGGAGACGTTTATATAGGTTAGAATTGTCGGTAAGCTTTTCACCATTAATTAAACGCACTGCCCTTTTCTGGAGTGAATATAGGCGTTTTGTTATTGATTTGGAGCATCCATCCCAGACTGTGGAGCAGTAATCAATATGTGTTTGTATATGAGAAGTATAGAATATCTTTCTTGTGTTTTCGTCAAGGAAATTTTTAATTTTGGCAAGTTGGTATACTTTTTTGGCTATTTGTTTAACTAGAGCATGAACATGTGAGTTAAAGGTTAGATTTTGATGTATGATAACACCCAGTGTCTTGTGCTCGGTGACACTTTCTACAGGCGTGCTGCCAATGTGCAGCTGAAGAGTTCTCTGCGAGTTTAGAGTGTGAAGTCTTTGCCTGGTTCCTATTAACATAGACTTTGTTTTAGTAATGTTAATTTGCATGCGGTTTGCATGACTCCAGTTAACTACACTATTTATTTCCTGTTGCAAGGATAATTCTAGCACATTACGATCAACAGCGTTTGTATATACCGTGCAGTCATCTGCAAATAGATCGCACGACGACGACAGATTTAAGGGAAGATCATTTATATAAATGGCAAATAATAGAGGGCCAAGAATAGACCCCTGAGGTACTCCAATATTAATGGTAATGGCTTGAGATAAAACTTTATTGTGTGATACTACTTGCTTTCTGTCTAATAAGAATGATTTTATTAATGTCACTATATTAAAACTTACTTTCATTGTTTCTAGTTTTTTAATTAGAATAGTATGATCTATCATATCGAATGCTTTCCTAAAGTCTATAAACACCGCTCCACATAGAGTATTGTTGTTAATATTTTGATGCCAGTTTTCTATCATGTTTGTTAGTGCCGTATGGCAAGAATATTTTGGCCGAAATCCTGACTGACTGTCAACTATCAGTTTATGGCGAACTAAGTGATCTAGTGTTGTTTTGTGGATGTGCTTTTCTAGCGGTTTGGATAATGAGGATAATATGGAAATTGGTCTATAATTACTCATGAGACGATCGTCTAGAGGACCAGCTTTTAAATGAGGATACACTTTAGCGATTTTAAAGGCTGATGGGAAGTGACCTTTGGTTAGACATTGATTATATATAAAAGTTAGTGACTCGCAGATCGCCGGTGCAGCATGGCGAAGGATCCGATTACTAATTCCATCTAGTCCTGATGAGTTATTGTTTTTTAGATTACGGAGATGAGTAAATACTTCAGTTGTCGTCATTAGCGGTATGTTGGAGGAAATGTGTCCATAGCATTTGTTCTCACAGAATGATGATAATAAAGATATGTCATGAGGCGCATCTGGTATTGCAGCCTTCAGTTGGTTTATGTCGGACTGAAAGTATCTACTGAATTGATCACATGTAACCTGATTTGATGGTAATGATTGTGATGATTTGTGTTTGTTTGTCAAGGTATTAATTGCTTTCCATATATCTTTAGTGTTGGTTTTATCTATTACTATGTTCTTAAAATAGTTTTTCTTTTCCTTCCGAATAACATATTGAACTTTGTTTCTCAGACTACGGTACATAGTTAGATCTCTATTTTTGTGAGCCCTGTCGCGATCTCTCATAAGGTCAACTACCTCCTGTGTGATCCACGGGGGCTTTGTGTGATGTTTAACACGAACTTCCTTAAATGGAACATGTTTATCAAATATACTTAGAAAGGTCTTTAGCCAGTGGTCCAGAGCATCGTCTGGGTCAGGAAGCTGGTAAACATAGTCTAGAGATGAGTTGACCAAATCTTGTAAGAAGACGTCTCGATTGAAATTTTTGTAATTTCTATATTTTATGCTTATATGTTTGTGTTTGGGAGTTTTGGTGCCCCTTTTCGACCACGTGCAACATACTGGATAGTGATCGCTCATTGCATTGATAGGTACAGTACATTCTGTGATGTTATCAGCACACGTAGTATAAATATGATCTATAAGTGTTGCAGATGATTTAGTGATTCTAGTGGCTTGTTTGACTAACTGTTGGAAATTATATGACTCTATTATGTTTTCCCATGTTTTGTTTGATTTGTTAGCGTCTATGTTGAAGTCACCTAGCAATATTATTTCCCTAGCATTACTAAAGACTACATCCATCATAGTGGTGAATTTTTCATACCAGATATTTCCTGCACTGGGGTTTCGATAAAGATAGCCAACTACTAGAGGTATGCAATTTTGAAGTTTAACCTCTATCCATACACACTCAATCTCACAGGTTTCAAAGTCTAGCCTGCGGTGGGCGTTAAGCGAGTTGGAAATATAAACTGCAATACCCGTCTCTTGTTTCTGATAGGGATCTCTTCTAATCGTTTTAAAACCTCTGATAGCGATGTCATCATCTGAGATGTTGCCATTTAATCGACTTTCGCTAACGCCAAACATGTGAAAATTTTGATTAAGTATAAGTGATAGTTCGGGCAGCTTCCCTAATAGATGGCATATGTTTACATGCCCGATTCTGAGCCCATTATTCCTGAGCCAGTGTTCGTACTTATTAGACATTTCAACAATGCGTAATCACAAGTTTAAAAGCAAAACACACACACACACAAAGTGAATACAACTTACGTCCCTTATTACAAAACACACTCTAAAGTACAGAGAAACAGTAATATCTCTGTAAATATATAAAAATACGTACACAGATCCGTAAGGAAGAGCAGTGAAGACCCCCTCACTCACCGTGAAAACACAATTAAAATTATTATAAAAGCTATACAGCTAAGTACTATCAATTAATATAAAGTCAAAACCAGTCAATGTTTGTAATAACTTATAACCTAATACGTTACTAGATCAAGTTATAACCAAATATGCAGATAAACGTTTAAGGAGAGGCTCTTTCTTGTACCGAGATCCGGTGTAGCTTTGTGCTAAGATGCTAGTAAATACCAGGTTGTGTTGGTTGTTGGTATAGCGACATTATAAGTGCTTGACGAAGTGTAGCTGGGCTATACCGTGTGAGGTGCAACCATTTTGGATTACAATTAAAGGGGTACTGATGATGTCTCATGGGTATATAATGACTACCAACTAGAGCCTCTGGTTGGTGGCTAACAGGAGGTTGTGGTGGCACGTCTTTGTTGCTGACAGTTGGTTCCTTTCTGGGGACAATAGGAAACATATCTTCGTAATTATTACCCTCCTGTGTGAAAGACGACGTATTTAACGGACTTGGTGTTGTGGTAGTGTCCCGTCTGGCTTGGATTTCAGGTGCAGTGGTTATGAGTGGTCTGCACACTTCTGGCCTATTGGTACTTGATGTGATGGAAGTATGTTGTCTGGCCTGAGTTTCAGGAGTAGCTAAAAGTGTCCGGCGCGAACCTGTATTGGATGTATGGTATGTCCGTTCTGGATATTTTAAATTCTTGGCGAGAAAACTGGTGCCCAATGTAGACAAATGTATTTGATCCTTGTAAAGACTCTTTTTTGGTGCACCAGCCTGTGAAGTGAATGATGCTGTATTGTTGATGAATTGTATCTTGTTTTGAGAACAGAACTTCTGCAACATGTTGTTATTTATGTCAGCTAGACGGCGCTGGTGTCCATAACTCGGTGATATGATGGAGGAGAAGAAAATGGATGAGTTAGGAAAAGTGTGACGTAATCCGTTCAAGAGTGCCAGCAGTTGAGACCCTGTGATTTGTTGGTTGTTCATGGTGTCGGTGATGCCAATATGTACGCTTGCCCTTCTAACGCTATGATTAACAGCCAACCTGCTAATCTTGTCTGTTAGCCGGTCTACACCAGCCCCAGGCAGTGGGATTATTGAAACAATGTCTTTGTCTGATGTGGCCATCCTGTCGCTGTATAAACCTTTCATTAAAGAAGCGCCTAGTATAATATGTGTACAGTCAGGTCGTGCTGTCTGTACATGTTGGTTGTCAGCACGTCTCGACCGTTGTTTCATCCATTTCCGATTATCAGCAGTCTTTATGTCTCCTTGTGGTTCTCCCGATGTATCTTGTTGGCTTGTCTTGCCCGTTTGCAGCATGTTAAAGCACTGTAAGTTTTCTGGTGACTTTTCTTGAAGTACTTCAAACCTATTGCTTATTTTGACGTCAATGGGGTAGACTGCTTGTTGTTGTTTATCTTCGTCTGCACATTGAGGTGTTTGTTGTTTTTTATCTTCCTCTGCGCGTTGAGTTGTTTTCATAGTGATTATCTGTTCTGGGTGGGATTGAGCTTCCCCAAGATTTCCCAAGGATGAAGCGGTTGCTTTAGAATTACATGCTTCTTCGGTTTGGTTGGTAGAGGACGCATTCTGTAAGATTTGAACTGTATTTCTCAGCAGCAAATTTTCGTCTCGCAGGAGTGCGACTTCTGTCTTGAGAGCATTGTAATCACTGCTTATCTTGTTGTTTGCTTCAATGTTGGTTGAAACAGTGACAATGAGCGCCTTTAGTGATTGTTCTAGTTCCTCAATGCGCTGTTTACAGTCGCAAGAATGTCCATTTATAGTTAAGACACTATTGTTATCCGAGGCGGGTACTTCTTCAACAATGTCAACACTAGGTTCTATGTTGTTTTGGATGCGCTCCATTGGGTATTCAATGGCCAAGAGCACTGGTGGGTTGGTAGGCCTCGTGTTGATGTTGTCATGTACACTCATCGTATGAGTTAATTGACGAACATTGTTAGCTGGTGTGCTGTCGACAGCTGTAGTTGTGGGCTGCGTAGATTCGGTGAATGCCTGTATCGAGTTTTCAAGTTCAACAAAATCTACTTTTAGCCAAGAATTAATGTTTTCAATACTGCCTTGTGTCATGAGTTTGCTCTTACTGTGGTATAAGTGTATTGTAATCACTGGCGTCGTAATCAGTGCCTCAACGTGGGCCCCGCGCTTATCTTGCCTGTGTTCAATTTGTTCAAGCCTGTAGTAGTTGAGTAGGCAAGTTCGGAATGCCTCATAATGCAGTGTGTTGTTGAAGGAAACAGTAACACACTGTCCTGAGTTGGTGTGTTTGACGAGTAGGCCGGTGGGATTCGTGCACTTGGATAGCTTGTTCTTCACGGCTTTCTCTTTGTTCAGTGTGTAAGTTTTATTGACAGCCGATCGTAAACCTGAGCGATTCCTTTCACCATTCACTTCCAATACGGAGCACTCTCCTTCCCCTGACATTATTGCATAATATTACGAATAACTAAACTTGAAGAATGCAGCAATCGCATTGTTATCTAGCCACGCCGCGGGCAATTTGAGGTCCCGTGGTTGTTTCTGACACGCCTCGTGCACTTGATTGGTTAAAATTTAATAGTGTTCAACTATCACTCTAATTGAATATTATATATAACACACATTTTTGCGATAATCAACACTTGTATTAATCTAAAAACTATTTAACCACATCCACAGAATCACAACGAGTACATTGATATAAAAATCCATGATAGGTGAATTCAGCTTGCAGTAATAATAATCCGAGAAGTAAGAGATACGAAAACACGTCTTCACTCTCCGCGGGGGGGGGGGGGGGGAGCACAGCACGTGGCAGGTAGGGACAACACCTGTGCAGATTTATTATCCAGAATCCCGTATCCAGAGACGTCAGGAAACACTGAGGATGAGGGTGAACCCGAAATAGACGACCGAAACTGGCAAGTAAATATATTAGATTCTACCATATTAAATGGAGAAGATTTTAGAAGTTTACCGTCGGATCAAGAATCTGAACCTAGAACAGAAGACCCACATTTAATGCAATTTAATATGAATGAAGAACAAGAATTAGATCCGAAAGTTCTGGAAATAAAACAGAAATTGAACGAAACGGGTGAGAACAGTTATAAGAAAAATTATTTAATCTTGCAAGGTGATGGTCAGTTATATTACGTGAATGAAAGAAGCGAACAGTTGAGAAAATACATTCCAAAACATCTGGAAATTGAGATTCTAAAGGCATATCATGATGAGAATGGTCATCTTGGTCGTGATAAGCTAGTAAAAGCACTCAGTAATAAATATTATTGGCTAAACGTATTTAAAACTGCTTGTAAATACGTTGATGCGTGTGAGAAGTGTAGGTTAAGAAATATGAAAACAATCAAATGTCCCTTACAAGATACTGACATTCCACAATTTCCAATGCAGAAAGTAAGCTTGGATATAACAGGTCCTCACCCTAGAACACTATCGGGGAATGTATATCTACTTCATGTCGTAGATAGCTATAGTCTCTGGCCAGAAATCTATCCGATTCCGGATAAAACAGCAGATACCGTCATTAATATTTTTCTACAGGAGTTCATACCAAGATTTAGTTGCCCACAGATCGTACTCACAGATAATAGTAAGGAGTTTGTGAACAAGAAGTTTGAGAAGTTATTACAAGATTTGAATATAAACCATATAAAAACCTCGTATTATAGACCTTCTTCAAATGCTAAGAATGAGAGACAACATCGAACATTGTATAATATTATAGCAAAAATTGTCGATGAACATGAAAAAGATTGGGACCTTTTCTTGGGATCTGCACTAAGCGCGATACGCACAAATCAAAATGAGGGAACAGGGTTTTCACCATTCTACTTATTACACGGGAGAGAGCCTATACTACCAATTGACAATCTGTTAAAACCAAGACGTAAATATATGGGGGAGGATTTTCAGGAAGTTATTTTACAAGAAATGCACAAAGCGCATGTAAGGTTAAGAAACAATATAATTAAAGCCAGAGAAAGACAGAAAAGGTACGCAAACAAAAATACACAATGACAGGAATTTAAAGTAGGTGATAGAGTTTATTATAAGAAGCATAGAAGGAACTCCATATTTGATGCTCATTGGATTTTGGTTTCATTGGTTATTATATTTTAGAAAGGTTAGGTACTGTATCATACATTATAAAAAACCAAATCACAGGACATGTAGCAAGGGCACACGTAGAGCACTTAAGAAGAGATAATGAAGATAAGAAAAACAATAATAATAATAATTATTATTATTATTATTCAGACGACTTATATTCAGATGGACAACTCGTCAGAAGAGCTACAATACCCCCAGATTTTGGAAAAGATCCGGTACAAAGTCAATTAATAACAACACCAGTTTACGATGATACTTATGAACAGACAATACCGAAAACGTTGATGAAAGAATAGAGGAATACGTATGATGGTTGTTATGATAGTGTTAAATCTATGGAAGAAGAGGTAACCGCTCCATTCAAAAATACCAGATAAGCAGTGAAAAGGAGAATAGAAAGACAGAGAGAAATAGAAGTGAAAAGACAGTGGAGAATTAGAGAAAATTCATCAAGCGACGATGACATGCCACTACTCGAAAGATCGTTAAGAAACTATGATAGACAGATTAGATTGGATATAGAAAGGAAAAAATTAGCGGCTGCTAGCAATAGACATACAGATGAAGAAGAAGGAATGGATGAAAATTCGGAATCTAATGGAGATAGTAGCATGAAGAAAAATATTTCTCTACGAGAGGATGAAGACATTGATGCGGAGATAGAACTCATACAGAAATATCTTGAATTACTAAAGAAATGGAGACATAGTAAATAAATTGATAGAAAATACTGCAGCTAGCAGTTTAAAGAGGAAATTGATAATTGATGAAATACGGTGGCTGTGAGTTACAGATAAAGTATGGAAACAGATTGGCAAATAGCTTAATTAATAGTTGTGGTGAATTGTCTTGAGGAGTAGACATGATGTTGTATATTTTAGTAATAAGTTAGATAATATGGATGTAAATTCTCGTGTGGTCTTGAAGATGTATTTTTATTCCCATTTGATTTTAAGATTTGACTTGTTGAGTTTTCTTAATAGATAAATAATTTATTGTTAGTCCGTAAAAGTGACTAACAATGGATAGGATGTATGTCATATTATTTTAAATAATGTCTTTCTTTGAATTGGTTAATTACCTTTATTTGATATGAGGGGAAAGAAAATTTGTCTTCAAAACGTGGGGGGTATGATATCCTGTTTTGACATCGTTTTGGTTGACTCATGAATTATGATTTTAGTTGAATTGTCTTGTGTATTGAATAGTATTTACCCTTGTTTACAAATAAGTTGAAAATTGTTAAAATATTTTATTTTTTTTCACAAGCAGTTATTGTTTTGTTTAGAATAAAGACGAATAAGACGGGGCTTTATTTAGAACCCTTCGTTCAGAAAATAGTTAACAAACGACTGAGGACTAGAAGAGAGACACATTCTCCTTATGAGTAATAACTTCTAGTAAACATGAGTACCTTGTGTTGGTAAGAAGGCTGCTACGACAATCAGCGTTAATGTTTTAGGATAGGGAGGTTAATTACATAGGGGCTATGAAGTTTTGGAAACATATGCCACACTTAAATGACGGGGTTTTATAATGGTTACTACACAAATAAAAGGGTTCTGGGGGAGTTGAAATAGGAGCTGCATTAAGTCAGCATTGATTGAAGGTATATGGATTGGATGCCATATTATATTAAGGAATATACGTGACTAACGTCTATAGCGGGTGTAAAAAGAGGCTGTGATAGTTAGAAAATATAAGAAGCTGGTTAATAAAGAATGGATATTAAGGGGGCTGTGGATAGCAGTACATATGGTTTGGTACAGAGTTAGATACGTATATGAACAAGGATGCTTGTCATGGGATGTGAGGGGGTAAATATAGGAGCTGTGATAAACAGCGTTAATTAATTTAAAATATGTTCATGGAAGATGAACATTGTTAATGATTTCATGATGGGACATGAGACAGTTGAAATATAGTCATGGGTGTGGATGACAGTACAAATATTGAGTATATGGAAGAAATTTTGGATCAACTTAATTTATAACAAACAGGGATATAGGTTCATAGATCATAAGATGTGTTTTTGAAAAACTTTTATTTGTAAAAGTTTTTACGTTTGCAAGGGAGATAAATGTGATTGTTTTTGATTACTTCTTTATATCTTCATAACTGGGTGCGCACCCCATCTTTTCTGTCTATCTTTTGTTGTGTTGTTGATGTTGAGAGAGAATGAGAACTTACATAACGCATGATAAGTTTCAAAGTATATACCAACGATTTTTATGAACAATTGTACATATGAACCGTGGTTTTTTTAAATGAAACCTTGTGGGCTCAGAAACGAAGAAGACGTATCACAGAACATAGCAGTTGGCTATAAGAGACAGGTAGAGAATTGGACTTGAAGGAATAGAAAGGAAGTTTATTAGTTAGGAAGGGGAGAAATAATGTTGGGGTTAAGATTTTAATTAGAATAAGTAGGTTAGGGGTAAGACTTTTTAAGATAAGTATTTTTAAAGAAAGGGAGGAATATAACAGAGTACCATCTCTGTTAGTAGTTTGGGAGATAGTTGGTGTGAAATAGAAAAGGGTTTGGGAAATGAATGATGCACGTGTGAGCACAATTGAACGAGTTGTTAGGGAAGCTCACGCGTGACATCAAGGATAAACATAGGGGAGTCCCAACTCAGCATTCGACTTAGCCAGACGTGTTTCAACTTATTGTATTCGTTTTTATACCTGGACTAATAAACGGACACATATACACTTTGGTCGGAGCCTTGACTTCATTTATTACAGTTGCCTTCAATTATACACAGACTCCGTGATCTGTAACACTAAGTCTCGATTTCTCTCGGTCTGTCTCTATCTTTCTGTCTAACTCACTCTGTCTCTGTCTCTGTCTATGTCTCTGTCTCTGTCTCTCTCTCTCTCTCTCTCTCTCTCTCTCTCTCTCTCTCTCTCTCTCTCTCTCTCTCTCTCTCTCTCTCTCGTCTTTATATTTCCTATAAACTTTCTGTACTCGCCTTTTTCTTTTTTATCGCTCTTTCTCTCTCCCCCCACCTTCTTGCTCTGTTTCTCTCTTTTAGTCTCGTTTTATTTCTCCTTTTCTATCTCTCTCTATCTCGCTACATCAGTCCCTCTTTGTCCAATTTCTCAATTTGTCCCACTCACTCTCTTTTCCCATGAACTTTCACTTTCCGAACCTGTCTCTTCCTTTACCTCGGTTTTGTCATTCTCCCTCCCTCTACCTTTCTTTCTCTTTTTCTCTCTTTCCATCTAAGCATTAAACTATAAAGTGCCAATTTTCTTGTATGCTAATTACAACTGGACATCTTATGTGGATGTTAATCACAATAAATACATTCACAGTTATTCAGCATGGCCTAAAATATCAGAACGCGTTTTCTTAAACATCCGGTGTGATGATGCCGACGTAAGGGGCTCAATCATGTCACAGAAATCATTCGGTTCGCCTCGGGAGTTTTCGGTCTGGTGAAGTTTCCGTGACGACTTCGGGCAGCCGGGTGATGATGTACTGGTCAAAGGGAAGGAACCAGTAATTTGACACTACCGACCAGAGCCGTTGCTCGCCCTTGAAGAAGATTCCAGAACTTGTGTGGCGGAACCGGGGTCCGACACTACGGCCTGCGCATGTCTGACGCAGCCGCAGTCACTCGTCCAGGGACAAAGGTTCAGTTGGGAACGAAGCTTGCTGGCCGGCACGACATTTTGGCACAGTGCTACTTGATAGAGAGCAGGACAACGTGTCTTGATGAGGGTCGAAGACTTTTGAAATTATGACCAGTTGTAGTGACAACGCCTCTCATATCCACTGTCGTGCTCTGTGTGTGAAGGTATGTGTACAACCTTTATTTCTTAACTAGTGCGGTGTCGGTAATTTGAATTATGAGATTTCGCTGATGCGTGTGCTGACCGTTGCGAGGAAGGAGGTCACGTGTGAACATTTGTAGGTTGGTGCTTTTCGACTGTAATTTAATCCTGTGGCAAACACGTGTTTACTAGCATTGCACGGCTAAGATATTTCATAAGGTAGCAGCGCACGGCTTATTAACAGCCCCTGTAGATTGGGAAAAACAGGTTCAGAAAGCGAGACCTGTAATTTGAGTTCACACATGGCCAACTTCATAACCTCAAGCGTTGGCATGGCAAGCGTGGCCGAACCGTTACCCGCAGTGCCACCGGAAGTAGATTAAGTAGTCACTTCGGATATATCGAGTGATATATCGATGAACTCGGGCGAGTGCGACGAAGCGATTGCACCGGTCGGCCGAAACCTCAAGGTCGTATCGGGAGTCGAACTTCGTGTCACATGGTGGGGCGACCACTGGCTTTCTTCTTGGATTTCCTCACATCGGTCTTGTAGTTTGTCTCAACGGAAGACCAGCTTAATATATAGTGGCTTCCTGCGAGGGTGACAATGGGGAAAGTGACCGCTGCGACAGAATTGTTCATATTGAACATGACACCGTTCTAAAGGCCCCAACCTGGGACCAGGAAGGGGGAACGGGGTGTGGATTTCTGCTACAGGGGGATTACCCTGTATATTTGATGGGATCTAGTGGATTGTACCTACGGCACGGTTCGACATCAGATCTGGCGTATAACAGGAAGGGGTGAGAGTACTGCCATATGCCCTACTTCAGGGCCCTTCTGTCTATAAGTACAACTAACTAACTAACTATATCTATATCTATAAAAAAGGATGTATGTATGTGGGTAGGGATGTATGTGATGCGTTCAATAACGGTCCATCCGATTGAGATGAAATTTTCTACATGTTTTCTTTTCATTCCCGTGCAGCCAACTGTCATAGTTTGTTAGTGTACAATCAGCTATTTACTTACTAAAATTTAATATTTCATTTTTCATTATCATTTATATATATCGAGGGGACTTAACTTAAGAAAAGTTATTTCAAAGGTATAACGTTTAATAGCATTTCTATATATTTTATATATATAGATTGTTGCATTGTTATCAAAGCTTTATAAAATGTTTGTCTACAGTTATTTACAGGCATATGTGCTATAATATATAATGATAAAATCTTTAAGGTGTTTTCAAAGTTTTCATAAAAATAATGCATAATGCATAACATTGTAACTCATCTTTTTATGTTTAAAGAAGTTATCTACAGTCATGTAGGTGATTAAAAACAGTTTTCATTAAAAATAATGGATGGTGTGTGGAAGGACATTCTTAAGTTACTTTTTTTTTTGTTATATGAATTTAATGAGACGCTCCCCGCCAGGAGCTGGGCGAAGCCGCGCCGGGTCAGATAGATAGACAGACAGACAGATAGTCGGGAACGGGAGCTTATATGACTACTTATATGAATTTAATAAGATGCTCCCAGCAGAGGCTGGGCGAAGCCGTGCCGGGTGAGACAGACAGACAGACAGACAAACAGACAGACAGACAGACAGACATACAGTCGGGAACGGGAGCTTATATGACTATTTATATGAATTAAATGAGATGCTCCCCACCAGGGACTGGGTGAAGCCGGGCCGAGTCAGACAGACAGACAGATAGACAGATAGATAGAAGACAGACAGACAGACAGACAGACAGACAGACAGACAGACAGACAGTCGGGAACGGGAGCTTATATGACTACTTATATGAATTAAATTAGATGCTCCCCACCAGGAGCTGGGCGAAGCCGGGCCGGGTCAGACAGACAGACAGATAGACAGACAGATAGATTGATAGATAGATAGATAGATAGATAGATAGATAGATAGATAGAGAGAGAGAGAGAGAGAGAGAGAGAGAGAGAGAGAGAGAGAGAGAGAGAGAGAGAGAGAGAGAGAGAGATAGATAGATAGACAGACAGACAGACAGACAGACAGACAGACAGACAGACAGACAGACAGACAGACAGACAGACAGACAGACAGACAGACAGATAGATAGATAGATAGATAGATAGATAGATAGATAGATAGATAGATAGATAGATAGATAGATAGATAGATAGATAGATAGATAGATAGATAGATATGTCGAACGAACGAACGAACGAACGAACAAACTTTATTTTCAAAGGGTTAAGAATTGGGCACGCAGGTCCGTCTAACATTCTGCCCTTCTATCACTCTCATACATTATTTCATTCACACATCATTCAAGGCTAACAGAGAACAACAACAATATAAATGATATGCATTATAAAGGCATGGGCAAAATGCGAACATCAAAACTACACGACACAGTAATATTAGATAATGGTCTGACACTTGTTGCTAGCCATGTGGAATATACTGGCCTACCAAAAGGGGACTGGCTGTTATACTAGGGTTTTGTTATTATTATTATTATCTCTATTATTAAGGGGGAAGGTAATCCGTATTGAGATAGTGTTCGAATAATTTGCGATTATATGAAAAGGGATTGGTGATGTCTTTGATTTCTTGTGGAAGATTGTTCCACAGCTGAGCTGCAGAGTACGTTAAGCTTGTTTTGTATAAGTCAATCCTAGGCTTCGGAATGTGTAATATATTTAAACGTTTACTGCGTCTAGCATTATATTTAAACAATTGGCAAAGGTAATTTGGGGCATTCTGATGCAGGATTTTGTGAATTAGTTTAGCTTTATTGAAAAGCAGGCGTTTACGGAGTGGTAGTAACTGAAGGCGTTTATACAGGCTAGGATTGTCAGTTAAATGTTTGCTATAAATTAGACTCATGGCCCGTTTCTGGAGTGAGTAAAGTCGCTTGGTGTTTGAATTAGAACAACCGTCCCAGATCGTAGAGCAGTAGTCAAAGTGTGTCTGTATATGAGAAGTATAGAATAGTTTCTTTGTGCCCTCATCAAGGAAGTTTTTAATTTTGGCGAGTTGGTAGACTTTTTTCGCTGTTTGTTTAATGAGCACTTGAACGTGGGAATTAAAGGTTAGGTATCTATCAATGATTAGGCCTAATGTTTTGTGCTCAATTACACTTTCTACTGGCATGTTATCGATATGAAGTTGAAGTGTTGTGTGTGAGCTTAGATAGATAGATAGATAGATAGATAGATAGATAGATAGATAGATAGATAGATAGATAGATAGACAGACAGACAGACAGACAGACAGACAGACAGACAGACAGACAGACAGACGGACGGACGGACGGACGGACGGACGGACGGATAGATAGATAGATAGATAGATAGATAGATAGATAGATAGATAGATAGATAGATAGATAGATAGATAGATAGATAGATAGATAGATAGATAGATAGATAGATAGATAGATAGATAGATAGATAGATAGATAGATCCCCGCCAAGGCCTGGGCGAAGCCGGGCCGGGTCAGCAAGTATGTTATATAGCAGTGTTTCAGCATAGGACCAGCTCTGAAACACCTACCTTGGCCCAGCCCACCGTTCATCTGGGAAAGAGGCTACTGGGGAACAGCTGCCGCTTTGGTCATAGGCCTATTTGTCCTCAACTTCTGCGATCAGCCAATGATGGAGTGAGGCCCTTATGGGAAGGGTCCATCTGTCTGAGTACACGGGAGCTAATTGTATCCGCTGTTGGTAAGTCTGATTCATGTTGCTCTCACTGAGTGTTATCCTCCACAGGTTCTACCTTGATGAGAGCAGAGCGAAGATCTGGGGGACGAGTCCAGTGATACGGACTATGGCGAGTACCGGTGTTAGCAGCCTGTGAGCCCACTACCACAGCAAGAGGTATCTACAACCGAGAGTTTCATCTCAGTATGGGGCCCAGCTAACTCACCGCCCACCTCACGTCAGATATACCAGATTGTTTGCCTGACAGTAACTTATTGACTTGTTCTTGATATCACCTGGGCAAGTATCTCGATGTTGTTATTGTCCCAGCTGTGACCTTGACTGAATACCATCCTGCCAGCTAGCTATGATGTCTTCGCTACCAAGTGCCTGGTCCCTGTGGCTAATGATATTAGGAAAAGAACTGTTATCTGCTTTTGACTTTTCTACAGTGCCACTCTTCAGCGAGAGATGTACCTGCGCTGTGATACCCGCGCTACTAGTCTAGCTGATCTACTGCTGGTCGCCTGGACATTTGTGACTGCCAATACCATTGAGTGCGAGATCCACCTCTCGCTAGACCTAGCAGTGCTCTAGATACTTTCCGGACTTTTCTTCAGGAGAAGTGTCTTAGTTTCATCGCCACACGAGAGACAGTAGTTGTGCCTACCCTAGTGTGGTCCAAACTTCAGTGACGTCATCCACGGAGGTCATAAGTCCTAGTGGTTCGACACGCCAGCCTATCCTGTCCAAGGGGAGAAGCCGATACCTGGCCGGAGGCATGATATATTCGGTGAGCGTGTCTGACTTACCACATAGTGTGATACTAGAGCTCCTGACTGTGATGACACCACATTCGTGAGGCTGCTCGAATCTTGCCACGACTTATCTCTCACAGATACCGCGATGCCTATCTTGGAGTTATCATCATCATCCACATTCATCTTGTATAATACACCATATTGTTATCATAGTTAGATACCAGAGTTCTGTCATGAGTTCAGGACGAGGTTTGAAAGGGGTACCGTCCCTTGGTTGCGAGTGAGGGAGATAGTGATCCAAGGGCTGAATGGGTTTTGCGGACTGAGGTCACCTATGTCCCAGGGCTAAAGACATCCCGTTGTTAAAGTGTGATAGCAGGTTCTCCTCACCCCAGGGAGTGTTGTTACAAATCCCTACACCGGACAATTGAACTAAAATGTTGACCTATCGTCCTTGACTTGGGGATGTAAATTACACGTACTTCTGAAATCGGAGCGGGTTCGCCTGGTGGCGAGGTACACTATTAATAGGGAAAGCTAATCCACACACAAAATTCCGCCCAGCACTACTATAACAAGTGTGTATGGATTACGCTTGAGTTCAAAGCGAGCGAGCGTTAACAAAAATTTTTTTTTTAATTGAAAGCTATCGTAACCACACCATGATTCAAATCTTCCGTTTCCAAATGACAACAGCGTCTCGC
>JACEFZ010000947.1:127500-278959 GCA_014155875.1 Cepaea nemoralis
GGGTCAATCCCTGAGCTTTACGGATCGGAAAAATATAATTCTAAGTCTGCTGGTGATTAAACCCAGACTACTGTCTTTGCAAGCTAACGCACTAAGCACTATGCCACCGCGGCATATTTTGTATTATTATTACGAGTATTTGTCCCGAATAAATTTCCTGCTATGGTTCTGTGACAGAGTCCAACAGCGATCATGACATTGTCAGCGCAGTTCGCTATGGAATTCTTTAGCTCTTCAGCCATCTACTAGGCTACATACGCGGTTATAAACTAGTATTTTATTTTCCCTAGCTATATCCTCTATCAGGAACATTATTCCAAATCTGCTGTTCGATTGCATCATTCCTCATCATACTCTGTCATGGGTTATACGAGTAGAACATACCGGGTGTTTGTAAAGTATCACTACACTTTGTATGTAGAACAACTTTGAAATATGTAGTACATGATGTCATCAAAAGATTTACAAATTCATTAAATTAAACGCAATAGTCACTGTTATGGTCTAACGCTGTTTTAGGGAAGCTGGAGATTACCAATGAGATATTCATTACAACAGGTGTTGGAAATGTCCACCACGGGCTTCAAGACATGACTGTACACATCTCTTCACATTGTCAAATACATTATGCAATGTGTCTGTTGTTATTTCTTCCATTCTCTTTAGCGTGCAAGGATGCGACAGCCATTCGCTGTATATTGCTTCACGATGAACTGTGGAGCACATTGTGTGTGTGTGTGCGTGCGTGCGTGCGTGCGTGTGTGTGTGTGTGTATGTGTGTGTGTGTGTGTGAAGATCCTCTAATATTTTACGCTGTGGTATCTACAGTAACAGAAATTGTTTCCCTAGACAGTGAGAATAGTTTTAGAAATTTAGAAGATATGAGAGAAATCGACATTGGTGGACGTAACATCAACAACGTTAGGCACGCTGGCAGGCAGACAGACAGACAGACAGACAGACAGACAGACAGACAGACAGACAGACAGACAGGCAGGCAGGCAGGCAGGCAGGCAGGCAGGCAGACAGACAGACAGACAGAGACAGACAGACAGACAGACAGGCAGGTGGAAAGGCAGACGGACAAATGCAGTTCCAGTTTTAAATAAATGAAGCGGACAGGCGTGTATACAGACAGGCAGGCAAACAATTAGACAGACAAAACGATCGACAAACCGATAGATCAACATATATGCAGACAGATAGGCAGATGTTATTAAGGTCATAGGCGTGTTTGATGCCTGCAATCACCGCCGTATACGGTGAGGGAAAGATATGCCATCTATTCCTCCTTGCTCTTATAACAATGAAATGTGGAAGTCATATCAAATCACAGGCCCAAAGTAGGAATGTGTTTAGGGACATTATGTTTAAAAAATCACCTTATACACACAGCTATCAGAATCATCAGAAATAACACGGCTTGTGAACAGTATCAGAAGCCACAATCGGCCTGTCCTCGCCATGTTATGGTCCATAACTGGAACTGAAACCACAGAAGACCAGAACAATCAGATAAATATTTATACATGAACGACTATAAATATATGCTTTTTAAACAAATATATTATCAATGGATGATCGGGCGGGGACGAGCAGATAGCTGGCTGATTTGATAATATATCGATGTTTGTATATTCCCAGTTGAGAAATAACGGAATACAAATCGACACAGACGTCGTCCATGCTGACTCAGTCCCTGGTGTCGAAATAGTTTGTTTTGTTGAAATAGATTTTGTTGTGGAAATAGCAAAAGCTGTTGAAATAGCAATTGGTGTTAAAATAGATCTTTTTGTTGAAATAGTAATTGGTGTTTAAATAGAAAATGTTGTTGAAATATGAATTTTTTGTTGAAATAGTAGTAGATGTTTAAATAGTAATTGGTGTTGAAGTGGTAATTGATGTTGAAGTATTTCTTGGTGTTGAATTTGTAATTGTTTTTGAAAACAGCCTCTGGTGATGCATATTGCTACTAGCTACCATACAATTTAAGGAGAGACAATTCATCCTTGTTTACGTAGTTGAACATCGGAAACTGATCATATAGAAAAAAGAAAATAAGAAGAAGGAGAAGGGGGAGGAAGAGGAGTTTAAGAGGGAGAAAAAGAGGAATAAGACGGTGATTATGATGTCGAGGATGTAGTGGCAGGACTAGACTAGAGATAGGAGATGATGAACGTGTAGGACAAGCTATAGGAAGAAAAGAAATAGTAAAACATCACAAATGACGTTTCTTGAATGTTATCTGGTTATGGTGAACAAATTACGAGAAAATGAGATACATACTAAACATCATAGGCCGTGAACATGTATATTCTTCTCTCCATGTACTCACACCTTTGAGACACTCTCTATCACTGATATATTTGTGATTTAGTAGCGGCTCTACACATGGCGACGGTTGCGAGAGCGTATAGGCTAGACGCACGCCTGACGGCGCGGTGATCATGGTCTCGAATTCTTATGGGGGAGGGTCGAGTCTTTAAAATGGACCCGGGCTCCCAGTTCGGCCCGGGCTAAAACAGGTATCGGTTAATATGTTGTGGGAAGTACAGGTGACGTGTGTGATGTTGACCACATCACCCAGCCAATGTCGAGTAGTCTCTAATAATATGGGTATATCACTGTATGCTCAATGAGGGGTTGAGTGGTCTCGAGGTATGGTGAACGTCTCAAGTGCTGGAGGACCGTGTCAAGCCCAGGTGAGGGCCGGGATTTTCTAGTAACAAAATTTGCCCTGGTCTCTGGGTAGTGAGATCGGACACCTGTCACAGACTCGACCACATCCCCTCCACTAGGAAGGGCAGTCATTCTTGAAGAGGCCAGGAGGGGATAGGGTGCCCGAGGGAAGAGCAGGGAAGAGGAGGTGATAGGAGATGGTTAACCATTCCCTCATGAGACACGCAGGCGGTGTTCAGAGAGTTAACACTCTAATCACAATAACATCACGCCTCGTGGTAGCCATAGAGAAGTTGAGTATACACTCAACAGGCCACGTCTACCATCGGCGTGCGACGTGAGGCGACACGCACCAAGGTGAAAGTCAATCCGCGTGGTGTGTGACCGCGGAAGGGAAGATTGTCAGACGGGAGACGGGACCTCTAGTGTACACCTCGTTAGAGTAGCGATAGGGTTTTTCTTGTGTTTATTTGTGTAGAAAGTTAGCTTAGTGGTTAGCAGCTCGTGATAGATAATACTGTGTGGCTTTATGTTGTGTGTTTCAATAGCGACTGTTCAATGTAGCGAGCCAACGGCAATAAAAATGTACCATTTATTTTCCTCGCACACGACTTGCAAGTTGTCTTGTATTGGTGTGCCAGAAGTACCCGATGATGCCTGTCAGTTGAGTTGTTGACAGGCAAGGGTAATTGTGGTGTCAGAAAGTGAAGCTTGAACGAAAAGTTCAAGCTAATCCACTCTTCCACAGGGCTCCAGACTAGGGTTTAATTTTTGTAGTAACGATAATTTATGCAGACAGGAGAATTTGCGAGCTAGAAATATGCCTATCGTGACAAAATAGTGTTTAATTGTGTTTATGATACATTTATTTAATGAAATCATGTATTCGTCAAAGCTGTAAGTATTAATATTCTTATTTTCTGATATTTATTCATATATTTACCAATTTATTCTTGAATAAGCACCAAACATGATTCAGGGCGGAGCAATACATCGCCAGCCGACAATATCGATTTTTCAAAACTAAGAATAGCGCTGCGCGGTGACGTAGAGTGATTGACAGACAGTTATTCTGCGTCATTAGCATAAAGCAGTCGAGTGTTTACAAGATCGCTTAGCGGCGGCTCGCCTGAATCTGTGCTGTATATTATTTATTATTTGTTTATTTGAGTTACTAAAGGAATATATTTATTTATTTACACATTATTATATTATTTTTATTTCTTTAAAAGCAGTTATTCATTTTTTTTGGTTCTATCTTCTCTTTGTTTATCGTCACGATGGAACTATTTTTGGGCTAAGCATATGATACTTAGCTGCACAACGTTTACAGAAATTAACTAGATTAGTAACGAAAGGCAATTACTGTTTAAAACAAAGACAGGACATTGACATTTAATTTAATTAATACATGTTCTAGTTGTTCGTGAGTCTGTCATTGTCTAAGTCATTGTCCTTAGTTGTCGAGTAAATTATATCGTATAGTAGGCCTGTTTACTGCTGCCCTACATATCAGAGGGCAAACAACAGCTGTGCACATACACCGGTGTGCCAAATATAGTGTGTTACTTATGAAACGTGCCTCCACCCCAGTGTACCAAACAAGGTGACCTGTGTCGACGGAGCTTTCGTTCCCTGATTCTCGGGAACATTAAGTTGAGTATACCTATATTTTTGGCATGCATTGTGATTAATAGTGCATCTCTTTTTCAGCTTGTGATACACTATCATATTTTTGTGCTCTGATTTTCCAACATTGACATTTTGTGCAGCATATAAACTGGAAATAAAATTAATATTCCGTAACAAGGAACAAATATAGAACATCATAAAGACATAGCTAAATAAACAAAGTAGTCCAGATCAACGCTAGCTAAAGTACTAAACAGCATGGCTACTTTATCTGATTTTATAAAAGCAGGTAAAGATCTAGAATACACAGGAAAAGAGCTACAACAATATGCAGATCAGAAATTTAAAGAAGCAAAAGAGGAACAAACACGAAAAGAGAATGCGGAGAGGGACGAACGCGCACAAGAAAGACAGCACCAAAAAGAGATTGCTCAACTAGCTGAGATAACAAAACAGAAACTAGAAATGACAAACAGATTAAACATGATAAGGAGATAAAACAAAAGAATTAGAACTTAAACAACAACAGTTAGAACATGACAAAGAATTGAAGCAAAAGCAGTTAGATCAAGAGAAAGAATTAAAACAAAAGGAATTAGATCTAAAGCAAAAGGAGATAGATGAAATGGCAAGAATGAAAGAAAAACAAATTCAAGTAGAATCAGAGACACAATTAAAGATGAAAGGCATGGATGTAGACTCACACGCAGAGATCTCTGCCACTAAACTGAGAAGTCAGCAAGAAGAAAATAAGTTCAACAAATACAAAAATATTATCAAACCTTATTGTAAAGATGACTCCATATCAGCCTGGACAGAAAATGTAGAGTATCAATTTAAATATCACCAAGTTCCAATAGAAATGTGGGCCATGCTTTATATGAAGAATCTAAGTGGTGAGCCCCTTAAAGTAATAGAATCTATACCAACTGAGCTCAGATCTAACTATCAATACATCCATGATAGGATTATGCAGCACTTTTTACTTGATGCCCCTGGGTATCAGGTTCAATTCTCAAATTTAAAACCTAAACCTAGTGAAACCTTTATTGATTATGTTTCTAATGTACAGAGTGTACTAGACAGGTGGCTTAAAGCAGCTAACATAGGAAAAGACTTTGATAGATTAAAAAACCTAATAGCTATGGACAAGGTTATATCTACTATACCTTCTCCTTTTGCTAAGTTTTTGCAGCAGTCGGACATTGAGAACATCGAGCAGTTCGAAAAAAAAGGCTCAGCATATTTTTCTTCTAACAGAGAGATTTTTAAGACCTCAAGTGACTCTGAGATAGTTTCCTTTGTCAAAGACCAATCAAAAAACTATCAGGGTAACAGAAAACCTTTTCAGAAGTATGATAAGAAAGACAGAAAAGTTTCCAAATGCATGTACTGTCAACTAATGCACGACACTTATGCTATGTGCGACAAATCGCCGAATTATCCGACGCATCTTGAAAATGTGATCAAGAAGCAGCAAAGCAAACGATCTGCATACAGGCGTGCAATCAAATGTTTTTTTTGTTCCTCTTATGGCCATTATTCTAATAAGTGCCTTGGCCGCCAACGTTTGAAAGCTAACAACGCTATGTTGATTGACACCTCTTCAGATAGTGGTAGTGAGAATGAGTGTGAGATTGAAAGTGACTTACCAACTAACCAAGCAGAGGATGTGTGTGCTGCTAACGATATATTAAGCTTTGACAGCTGTGAACGATGTCACCAATTCCATGCAGACGGAAGACTAGAATGTGGACATACAGTACCATGCTCATCCGAGAGTGTAAATGCAGCACTAGCCTCCAGAGGCAATTTGGTGTTCCACAATGCAATGGTCAATAATGTACCATGCCAATGTTTGCTGGACAGCGGCAGCACCCTTATCGGTCTTCGGAAAGAACTAGTGAGTCCGGGTGATTACACAGGTGACACTGTCAAATGCCGAACCTTTTCGGGTAACATTGAGATCTTACCCTTTGGCAAAAGCCACGTATTAATTCTCCTTTTCTTTCTGGTACCTTTACTTGTGCAATACTTAACAACCCTTGTACTGATTTAATTTTGGGGTGTTTACCCCAACTGAAACAATGTACTAGTGATGAAATAGTTGCATGGGAGAAATTAAATGCAGCTAATGCAACAACCAGAGTTGACACTTCAAAACATCATGACCCATTACAAGATGAGACACTACTGATGCTTTTTCCAACCAGCACAGATGACACAAACACACAGAAATTTATACACCAGCAGAAATCTGATCTTAATGTGTCTCCATATTTAAACTTAATGAAACAAAGAGCCAAAATCACCAAACATACATCAGTGTTCTCTAGATTGAAGAATGGCATTTCAACTAGATGTCATACTACAGGTAACCATGAACAGGTGTTACCTGAACAACACCGTTTAACTGTGCTAAAGAATGCACATAAAACACCGTGTGCTGGTCATCTGGCATACAACAATAACAGGCCAGGTTTTTTCAATAATATAAAATTATTTTGTCATAATGTATTTGCTTGTAATGTCTGTCAACAATTAGTACGAAAGTTTAAGGGTGGACATCCTACAGCTGAAGTACAACCCTCTACACTGGCACCCAAGCCATTTGATAGAGGAAGGGTCAGTTCTACCACAAGCACACAAACAAAGGTGCGAAAACAAGTGATCTTGAACTTGATCAAGACAGATTTAGGCTACTTCCATACAAACGAAATGGCAAGGACCATTCAAGGTGGTACATAACCATGGTACATGTTGACGATGAAATATCGATAAACAGACACTTAGAGATATTCCATGTCAACATGCGAAAACCTCACTTTTCAAGACAAGAGACAGAAGTAGTGACAGACGAACAGAGTGCACCAACACCTAGTGATCAGACGACAGACATACAGAGCGCAACTACACTAGTTAGCGAGACTGGCAAATCCGACGAGGGGCATACATTTAGTGAACTGACAGAATACACATGAATATATCAGAATACTGATGACTGGACAATACACTTACTGAAACTGAGACATGCCTTTGACAGAGTGCGACTCTTCGGTCTCGCTGTCAAACCAAGCACAGTGGAAATAGGCCTCAAAGAAATTTAATTTTTTCGATCATGTCATCTTACATCTCTTGGTGTCATCTGACAAGGCCATGTCAAGTTAAAACTGACAATCATTACAAAAACAATTATGAATCTGACAATGCCTACCACATAGAAGCAGGTCAGAAGCCTTTTAGGATTAGTAAATTACTCAGAAATTATAATTCTATATTCCAATCTTTTAAAAGCATTTGTAAATGAAATGTGAAAGATGCATTATTAATTTCTGCATTGGCAAAAATGAAATTTTTTTTTGTAAGATTCCAATCCTCCGCTTGCCTAACCCGAGGCTCGTTTATTATCTTAGGACAGATGCCAGCAGGATCTCCATCGCTGCAGTCCTAGGCCAATTTTATGAAGGCATCTTCCATCCGATTTGCTACGTGAGCCGTAAGATCACACCTGCCGAGTCCAGATATTCGATATCAGAGTTAGAAGCCCTAAGCGTCATCTATGCAGTGAGAAAGCTCCACCGATTTCTGGCGGGGGTGCACTTCATTATCCAGACCGACAACTCTCCCATCACTGTCATCCAGAGTGGTGTGCATCGAAATGACCGGATATACAGGTGGTCCCTGATCCTTCAAAACTATACATTTAGTATAGAACATATCAAGGGTAAGGACAACATTCTGGCTGATACCCTTAGTAGACCATCTGGGGTAGAAATACCTGAAATCCCACATATAAATGTAGAGTGATAATTAGTACATGAATAGATTATAATA
Organism: Cepaea nemoralis; assembly: GCA_014155875.1. Classification (NCBI taxonomy): domain Eukaryota; kingdom Metazoa; phylum Mollusca; class Gastropoda; order Stylommatophora; family Helicidae; genus Cepaea; species Cepaea nemoralis. The sequence goes on from JACEFZ010000947.1 coordinate 135,646, forward strand.
TGCTATGTAAAATAGTTTACATATAGATCCACAATATGTGCGTAATCATGTACCAAGAACAGTGAACTGTTAGGTGTCCGTAGATATCAGGTGGAGAACTGTGCTGCTAAACTTAGATATCACCGTGTGAACTAGGACAGCTCATTTCCAACTAAGCTCCATTCCGGTGTATCATTTATGTGAAACGCAGAAAACAGTGTCAGAACAGTGCTTAATTACAGACACAAAAAGACTGAGCTACGACACCAGTGAACTCTACACGTGCACTACCGAGAGAACACTATGATGACTGTGTAATGTATTTCAGATACCCAGGCAAAGTGTGTAGATATATTATGCCTATACAACCGAAGTACAAACATGAAGGCAAATACTAACCTGTGGAAACTGAATACCATGTATATAAACTTAATGTGATATGTAAAATAATAATTTTTTTAAAATAGTTATAAATTAGAGGTAGAATTAGGTAATATAATAGTTCTCATTTATTTTAATAGGATAGTTAGTACAGTAATTAACCCATTTACTTAGCTTAGAATTAAATTAAAATATTAGTTTAGACATAAAAATAGTTAATTACAAGTTAAATTAAATTTATGATAGAAACAGTACCATTTAGAATATTATATGTCACTTAGCGTCAGTTAGTTTAGTTTATTCTAGCTTAATAAAACCATACCAGCTTACAAATATTACCATTGATTAGTATCATTCAGTTACGTCATAATAGGTTAAAAATAATAGATGAGTGAACATACATCATTTACAACATTTATGTTAAGAACATCACTCATATAATTTCTTTGTGCATTTAAAAACATTATTTAGCATAGTAGTTAGAAAAATGCATAATTTGTATTCACATCATCCATGTAATTAAGGTACATAACTCACAACACTTCCATCACATTTAAATAGTTAGATTACATCCCTTAGATTAGATAAACATAACAATTAATATAAACATATCATATAATTAAGATAACGAATTTAATAAATTAGTTAATACATAGTTATAGAATTAGTATTACTAGTTTAGAATGTAGAGTTATGTTAGTGTAATATACTTGATGATGAGATCAAGGGGACAAGCCACCAACCCTGTCTCATCTATGTAAATATATTGTAAATATATGACTTGTGCAACAACTTTCGCACAGTCATTAGGGCTCCACTATCTCAAATTGAGCCAAACCTGTACAGTGTCACTCCAAGGTTTTTAAATAATCAGAAGAATCAGTGTGGAAGGATAAAAGATGTGTGCCAGAATTAGGAATGAAAGGAGTATGACAGAAGTGTGAAAAGGAGAGCGAATGGAAAATAGACGGGAGAGAGTGAAATTATTCAGCGAAGTCTTCTGCTGCCTGGTCTCGACTTTTAATGTTTGTCTGTGTTGATGTTGGTTTTCGTTGGTGAAAATGTGTTAGTGTGAATGTGTTGTCTGTAATATAGTTTAGAACTTAGATTACAGTATTTTGGGTTTCATAACAAGGAAATGTAGTCACGAATTAGGGTTATACACCTGTTTGTGGCCACATTTAACCAAATTATGACACTTAAAAAACTGACATACATACACATAGGAATTAGAAACATAGATTAAAAGTTAAATTAGTAGAGTAATTACATCCAAACACACAAACAACCAGTAAAACAAACATATAAATTACATACACTTTTTCTAGATCAAAGGGAGATAACTTTGGGTCAGGGGACATAATAGACAACGAAAAACTAACTTAACAGTGAAATAATACTTTACGCGCGGAAGCGAAATAGGTAAAGCCTGTCGCACACACTCTTGTATAATGGTTGTTAGATATTATATGGGGGACATGAAGCAATTCATGCGTTGACCCTAAGAAAGTCAACTTTGTATGGGTAGTAAGTTAATTTACTATGTGAGGGCAGGTCTTATAAGACAACGGTCCGGTTCAGACATACCTCTAATAAGTATAATATAGCATGTGAGAAAGGGCTCACGCCAACCAGTCAAGCTTGTGGCGATTGCCAGTAGCCAAGTAAAGTTTTGCTACATTGTGACAATAGTCAGTAGAACTCTATTAGAATGCCCCAAGCCAGGTTATCTAGAGTCTTTGACAAAAATTAGAGACACTAATTTTTTTTTTGAAACCTCTTGCGTCACAACCAATGAGTGAAAATTGATGACGCAACACAAGAGGGGTGGGTGTGTGTCAAAGACTCGACCACATCCCCTCCACTAGGAAGGGCAGTCATTCTTGAAGAGGCCAGGAGGGGATAGGGTGCCCGAGGGAAGAGCAGGGAAGAGGAGGTGATAGGAGATGGTTAACCATTCCCTCATGAGACACGCAGGCGGTGTTCAGAGAGTTAACACTCTAATCACAATAACATCACGCCTCGTGGTAGCCATAGAGAAGTTGAGTATACACTCAACAGGCCACGTCTACCATCGGCGTGCGACGTGAGGCGACACGCACCAAGGTGAAAGTCAATCCGCGTAGTGTGTGACCGCGGAAGGCAAGATTGTCAGACGGGAGACGGGACCTCTAGTGTACACCTCGTTAGAGTAGCGATAGGGTTTTTCTTGTGTTTATTTGTGTAGAAAGTTAGCTTAGTGGTTAGCAGCTCGTGATAGATAATACTGTGTGGCTTTATGTTGTGTGTTTCAATAGCGACTGTTCAATGTAGCGAGCCAACGGCAATAAAAATGTACCATTTATTTTCCTCGCACACGACTTGCAAGTTGTCTTGTATTGGTGTGCCAGAAGTACCCGATGATGCCTGTCAGTTGAGTCGTTGACAACACCCGTGTGTATTGCAGCGCAGTTGGAAATCGAAAAAGAGTAGCCTAAGAGCGGTGCCCGAGCAAAATTTCGAGTTAAAAATCTACCCAAAGTATTTCAGGACCCTCATCTGTGTTACGGAGTTCGTGCACTGAGCTGAGATTCATCGGACTCAGACTTGAGTTAGGAGTAGAAGGGAGCACTTAGGGGTTACACCCGTGTGTCGTGATGTTGATCCGTCGACTAAACTAAACAGTATACTCAATGCGCCTTGCAGAGTGAATAACGGTCATTTGCTTGTTTTACTTACTTTTTACATCCTGACTTGATAATGACACTTGGATGTTTGCCCGCGGACAATACTCGAGGTGATATAGCAGAGAAAAGCATCTACATATGATGATCGTTTGTTCATGTACAACACTGAAGGTGATATAGCCAAGTAAGACATCTACATTTCGAACAAGGCTGTGTCAGTGAAAAATAGGGTCAGAAGGTGAAACGGGTTTTATCAACATCAGATGGATTCAGTACAGCCGACCGCCAGTGCGGAGAAGGTACTTACTAATGATTCATTTTATAATACACGTTGAAGCTTTAAGGGGATAACTTGTTTCCGCGTATAGAAACTAAGCAGACGTAAGTACAGAAGATAAAGACAGAGGATCAGACATAAAAAGAATAGAAGCAACAGATAACGGCGAGTAAACATGAGCAAATATGATTGACTTGTTTGTAAACACATTTCGTTCTTCAGCTCATGGGGAAACATGCTCCACAGCACACGTCACTGGATGATGACGACGACGATGATAATGATGATAATGATGATGATGACAATGATAAGCCATAACGATGACAATTAGTACCACTCACTTACTATGAATTGTAACACACCTGGCAAACAGAAGTGACACACAAGTGAACAGAATGCAATATCCTTACACAGCGTGTGTTCTTAATGCTACAGTGTAATTCAAGTGTTGTTATTGCATATACTATCTCTAATATGGTTAGATAATTTCCACGCAGCTGTCTGTATTCCCAGGTATGTTTTTAATTGAAGAAGACCAGCACGGAATTTTAGATGAAGAGATAATAGCTAGTAACTAGATGTAGGTTTATGGCTTCATGAAATTATATTGAATATTCTGAAACGCAAATATTACATTAAATGTAAGTGTTATCTATATATATAAAAGGCAATCTCCGTCTGTCTGTCTGTATGTATGTCTGTCTGTCTGTATGTCCTTTATGCGTTCGCGAACGGTCCATCCGATTGAGATGAAATTTTCTACACGTCTTCCTCTCATTCCCGCGCTGGCAACTGTCATAGATTGTTAGTGTAAAAACGGTTATTTACTTAATATTATTTAATATTTCAATTTACATTATAATGTATAGATAGCGAGGGGACATAACTTTGAATAGCATTGCTATATATGTAAAATTGTTGCATATTTCTCAAATAGGTGGACCTTTTCGCTGCAGTTATCTACAGGCATATGCGTTATAATCCTCCTCCCCTCCTCCTCCTCCTCTCCCCTCCTCCTCCGCATCCTCCTACCCTCCTCCTCCCCCTCCTCCTCCATCCTCCTCCTCCTCCCTCTTCCTCCTCCTCCCTCCTCCTCCCTCCTCCTCCCACTTCCTCCCTCCTCCTACCTCCTCCCCCTCCTCGCTCTCCTCCTCCCTCCTCCTCCCCTCCTCCTCCCTCCTCCAACCTCCTCCCCCTCCTCCTCGCTCTCCTCCTCTCTCCTCCCGCTCCCTCCTCCTCCTCCCTCCCTCCTCCTCCCTCCTCCTCCCTCCTCCATCCTCCCTCCTCCTCTCTCCTCCTCCTCACTCCTCCTCCTCCCTCCTCCTCCCCCTCATCCGTCCTCCTCGCTCTCCACCTCCCTCCTCCTCCTCACTCTTCCTCCTCCCTCCTCCCCCTCCCCTCCTCCTCCTTCTCCTCCTCCCTCCTCCTTCCTCCTCCTCCTCTCCTCCTCCTCACTCCTCTTCCTCCCTCCTCCTCCCTCTAACTCCTCGTTCCTCCTCCCTCCTCGCTCCTCTTCCTCTCTCCTCCTCACCCTTCCTCTTAATCCCTCCTCCTCCTCCCTCCTTCTCCTCCCTCATCCTCCTCCACCTCCCTCTTCCTCCTCCCTCCTCCTCCTCTCTCCTCTTCCCTCCTCCTCTCTTCTCCTCCTCCCTCCTCCTCCCTCCTCCTCTCCTCCTCCCTCCTTCTCCTCCCTTCACCTCCTCTCTCTTCCTCCTCCTCCCTCCTCCTTCCTCCTCCTCCTCTCCTCCTCCTCACTCCTCTTCCTCACTCCTCCTCCCTCTCCCTCCTCGTTCCTCCTCCCTCCTCGCTCCTCTTCCTCTCTCCTCCTCACCCTTCCTCTTAATCCCTCCTCCTCCTCCCTCCTTCTCCTCCCTCATCCTCCTCCCTCCTCCATCTCCCTCTTCCTCCTCCCTCCTCCTCCTCCCTCCTCCTCCCTCCTTCTCCTCTCTCCTCCTCCTCCTCCCTCCTCCTCCCTCCTCCTCCTCTCTCCTCCTCCTCCCTCCTCCTCCCTCCTCCTCCCTCCTCCACCTTCCTCTTCCTCCTCCGTCCTCCTTTTTCTTCATCTGTTGCTGCTGCTTTCGCCGTTCCATTTACCCAAGTTAATTGTTGGGGGAAGATGTAAAGCTCTTTCTAGTGCTCTTTCTAATGTTGTTTATAAGTTGGTCTTATATAAGGTTGTTCTAACTGCAACCAATAAATATGAATTAAATGAGATACTCCCCGCTTTGGGAACGGGAACGGGAGCAGGGGCCGATTATGAATTAAATGAGACGCTCCCCGCCATGAGCTGGGCGAAGCCGGGCTGGGTCATCTTTGTTGGGAACGGGAGCAGAGGCCGAATATGAATTAAATTAGACTCTCCACGCCAGGAGCTGGGCGAAGTCGGGCCGTGTCCTCTTTTTTGGGAACGGGGTTGGGAGCAGGGGTTGAATATGAATTAAATTAGATCCTCTCGCCAGGGGTTGGGCGAAGCCGGGCCGGGTCAGACAGACAGACAGACAGACAGACAGACAGACAGACAGACAGACAGACAGACAGACAGACAGACAGATCCCCGCCAGGGACTGGGCGAAGCCGGGCCGGCTCAGCTAGTACATTATAAAATAACACGAAGTAATGCAGCTTGACAGAACACGATTAAGAGAACATATAACGCTGCGGCTACTAACCTTCGTCGGCAAATAAATACAGAAAGCACAACAAATAAGCACGGATGAATGTAAGTGTTATAGAAGAGTAGTAAACAGTCAGTGAACGACAAGGACAACAAACAGATATAACTAATGAGAACTTAGAATTTACAAGGTTTGGTTATTAAGACACACATAAATGAAAAGATGTGAAATATTGTGGGCATGCTAGAAGACATGCATTTCTGAAAAGAAAATTATGAAGGTGTACTGGAGAAGTTGAGACGAGGAAAACAACAACGCAGAAGAATTCAAAATGTGATGGATAATTTACACATGGCAACAGCAGAAACGTGACATCTGGCTTCTGATACTGAAACGGTTGGAAACGGGGACGGAGGAGGGAGGGAAAGTTCTGAACAGTTCAGGCCACTGGATACTGGCCTTGAGAGACAGCAGTGGAAGATAAACTGAACTCTATGGACCACTGAGTGAACTAAACAAGACTGTTAGATTCATGCAAGAGACAGCATTGCAGTTATATACATATTTCAAGCGAACGAAAGAAGAAGAAATGATTAGTTGTAGTGGGAAGTCCATAATTCTCCATTTTGAGGACAGCACATGTTTGTGAGTAGTCTATAAAGCATACAAACCGTTAGATATATTGAGCTACAAGTACCGAATTGTTTGTATGCCACATTGCTATATTCAGCTGCAGCCGCTGCTTCTCTTTTTAAAAATTATGAGGCAATAGTGCAGATCTCAGCCCTTCGCTCTTTCAATCAATCAATCATGTGCCATGCCGGAAAGCATGGGCGGTCATGACTCGCCATTTAACTCGGTCACCAGTGTCGTGGATCAGCTCAGTGTTCCTGTCTAGTCCATGCCATGTGGCCAAACCATCCAGGTATTTTCCTCTCGGTCTTCCTCTTGGTCTGTTCCCTTTGATCTTGCCAGTAGCCACTAAGTTCTCTAATCCATTTCTTCTCATAACATGTCCAAAGAATTTTGACTGTCTACGTCTAATTTCTCTAATCAATTTACGATTTTCATTTGTCTCCTGTAGCACTTGGTCATTGGTTTTTCTATCTATCCATGGTATTCTTTGCATTTTCCTCAGAAACCTCATTTCTACAGCCATCAGATGTTTTTCAGCTTGACTGCACATTGTCCAAGTTTCACATCCAAACAAAAGAACAGGCTCGATGTATCCCCTCAACATTATTTTTCTCATTTCAATTGACATCTGTTTATTGGTCAGAATGTTTTTCATCTTGCTAAAGGCTACTTTCGCCATGACGATTCTTGTTCTAATCTCTTCAAGGCATCTCCCATCAGATGTTATGACTGTTCCGAGATCATTGTACCGATTCACTTGTTGAAGAATATTCCCATTTACTTGTATATTACATTGTGGCACTTCGTTCTTCCTAGTGACGACCATAACCTGTGTCATTTTACAATTTAATTCTAACCCCAGTTGCTCACTGTGTACAACAACCGCATCTACTAATTGTTGTAGATCCTGCCCATTATTTGCAATCAATACTGTGATATCTGCATATCATTACATCCTGCTTTCTGAGATGACAGACAGACAGACAGACAGACAGACAAGCAGGCAGGCAGACAGACAGACAGACAAGCAGGCAGGCAGGCAGGCAGGCAGACAGACAGACAGACAGACAGACAGACAGACAGACAGACACTTACATTTAAGAGAATATAATGACAGCAAAAGCTGGCTTTAGATGAAATTGTCACATGTGATGACAACGTATTTGTTACGACGTAAAGAGCGATTTGAATACGACATAAACCCTAATAATCCAATAGTTTTAACAATACAGCATCAACACTAATAGTATGAAAGTTCACCTAGCAATACAGATTCACTTTTTGTATGCAAAAGAATTGCAAATAATAACAAAGTAAATCATTAAAAACTAACCATATCTTTATTAGAGATCGAATAGCTACATATTCAGCATCCATAAACCACTTGTCAGCAGTCAAACATGGTATCTTGAAGGTTTTGGCCTTATCAAACATTATAATAACTTGTCCAACAATTATGCTGAATAAATCATTTGAAGGCAAACATAAATATATGGAATGTGATTGTTCACCAATAGACTTGCGCCAACATTGTCAGAATTGTATGTTTTGATGAAGATATGTAGCAATGGAAGATCTTGACTCAGAATTGTTATATTTTGATGCATATAACAATAGAAGATCTTGGCTCAGAATAAAATCTATTATAATGCCCATAACAATGGACAATCTTGGATCAGCATAAATATATCGTGTTGTCTATATCAATAGACGATCTTGGCTCAGCATAAATATATCGTGACGCCTAAATAATAGAAGATCTTGGCTCAGAATAAATGTATCGTGTTGTCTATATCAATAGAAGATCTTGGCTCAGCATAAATATATCGTGTTGTCTATATCAATGGAAGATCTTGGTTCAGAATAAGTATATCGAGACTCCTATATAATGGAAGATCGTGACGCAGAATAAATATACCGTGATTCCTATACAATGGAAGATCTTGGCTCGGAATAAATGTACCGTGGTGCCTATATCAATGGAAGCCATAATGGCACATGGGCAGGATGCTTGCCCACCGCATGGTGGTTTAGGGGTGAATCCTCATCGAGACAGATGCTTTAAATTGATCTGGGCTCCCAGGTAGACCCAGGAATCAGCCTAACCTGGATACCATGAAATGTTCTGTTGTTTTCGGTCGTTCGCTTTGAATTCAAGCGTAGTCCATACACGTGCTACTTCTTCTATTGCACTGGACTGACTTTTGTGTGTTGGTTAATTTCCTCTATTTCCAGTACCCCTCACCATCTGACAAACCCACTCCGACTTCTCAGTTGCTTGTAATTTACGGCCCCAAGCCAAGGACGAGAAGTCAACATTTTAGTCCAACTTTCCGGTGCAGCGGTTGAACCCGTCACCTCGTCATCAGGAAACAGGACGTTTGAGAACTAGCGCTCTTACCCATTCAGCCATACTGACCTTCATAAAATGTTTTCAAAATACAGGTAATCTGAAAAGTATTGACCATATATGGACGTAGAGACCCTTGTCCAATAGTGCTAATGACATTATCAGTGCAGTTCTCTTGCAACTTCGAAAACGCTCACGTAAAAGGGAGGTTTAGTGTATTTGCTTAGCTCTGTCACTCGTAGTCGGAGTAGTGGTAGAGTAGAAGGTAACAACAATTGTGGTTCTGCAGTTTCGTACACAGACAACTCTTCTTCTTCAGGTGCCGGGTCTGGAGCAGACATAGGAGACCACGACACTCCACATCTCTCTAGTGTCTGATAAAGTTAGTTGCATATCTGTTACAGGACGTAGCAGCATGTTTTGTGATTCCTGGGCAAGTTTACGTTGATTAATTTGCCATTGCTTTCTAAACGACCGGTACTCATACCATTGTATGGAAACCAACTCAAAACGGTCTGCTTTCAAATCGACCGCAGCTGTTTGTTGAATGCAGAATGCGGGGTTACACATTGCATTGGAAGCCTCATCAGCACAGAGCGTGGCACATTCATGAATCCAGAATTGCTTTTACTATTATTTGAAGGGCGCACTAGCGAAGTTGATAGCGATCTCTCGTGGTAATATCATGATACCTGTCGGACGCGAGTTGGACGCCTATGCTCGTCGCTTGCCACAGTTAGGGAAAGACTGGCCCCCTCCACCTCCATGCTCTAGGCCCACAAATTGTGATGGTGCTATAATCCACGCTTGTCCATGGGATATATTTTTCTGTCCCATCCCATCCCATGGTAATTTATGCCTGTCCCATCCCATCCTATCCCATGGGATTCACATTATAATATTAATATGGAATACAGTTCAAGTAAAATTGTGAAATTTATGAAAGTGTAGGTTTAGTATCTACTAACTAGGACTGCATGTACAAAGAGACATGAAAAAAAACGACAGAATATATTAATTTTAATATTCAAGAGTATTTTAAAAACAAAGTTTAAACTAAATAAGACAATTCAGTGTCATTCTGACTGACACTCTCATTCTGTTTCTGTGTCACTCTGCTCGTTCAGCACATTTTCAATTTCCTGCTGATCGACTGTTTCCAATAATTCAATTAATCCAGTTAATCCCTAAACCATTTCCACAATTATCATCTTACATGCAAATCTGATGTACAGAGTTTATAACGAGAGCAGGTAACATCCGTTTTCGTAACTTACTCAACAACAATCTAGCTGCACTAAATAAGCGCTCTACTGCTACTCATAACATTTTTGTTATCCTTTTTTTTTTAATCGCATATCCTATTTATAGGACATCGTTGTCAACACCAGCATTTTCCCGCTGTTGTTGATATCTTGGCCAGATTACGCTCAGTAGTTTGCTATTGTTTTCTGAGCGACCGGCTCACATACCCCCGTAAACAACCAATTGGTATGGCCAAATCAATTTTCGCACTTGCTTTTAGCAGTGGAAATCTATGTTCATTTTTCCAATAAGTTAATGGTTGTGAAGTTGGTTGCCGTAATTTTTGAAACAATGGTGACTTCATCTCAAGGCATTTGTTTCTGGGGTCATCAAACTTAAGTGCTTTGTTTCGTGCAGGATCAAAACATAAGTCAAAATCACTTTTCGGCTTTTGTTCACAATTCCTGCTACTTTACATAAAGCTGATGATTCAAATGAAAGGTTTAAATCCTTGCTGAATGAAATAACAGTTGGAACAACAGACTTAGAAAAAGCGATCCAATTATTGGCCCATTTATTGATGTCCACATTCCCTTTCTTCTTAATAACACCTGACTTAACCATGTCTTCTATTTTTGCTGGTGACGCACCAAAATTTAATCTTATATAATAAAAGGCTGTCTGTTTTTATTTATTCATCCCACCAGAAGATAAAGAATAGATGCAAATATATACAGAAACAAAAAGAAGGATAAAAGGCTTTAAAAAGGTAAAAAAAATGAACAAAATTAAGGGTAGCTCTGACGCAGATCAAGTTGCTATGACATGACTACTGTCCCATGCTGTCCCATGGGAAATACAAATGTGTGCCGTCCCATCCCATCCCATCCCATCCCATTGGACCTTTCCCATGGGATGGCAATGAGAATACCATTCCCATGGCCAAGGCTAGCTATCACATTTCAGGTCCAAAGCAAGAAACACCTATGGGACAATGTTTAAATACGTTTTTGCTTGTTCTGCAGTTGTTTACATTGTCAACTTCCATATTTCTCTGACTTCCTTTTCCTCTCAAGCCTAATAATTCCCACGTTAGTCTAATTTCTGGAATCCACCTCTTCTGTTGATACCGGCTCCTCTTCTTCTTTCGCTCGTTGATTCCATTGAGGCAGACTTCATTCCAAGAATCAAAAATACAGAGTTTACGTTTCCCTGGACATGCTGGTGCGGGGGGAAACGATCAGTCGGATAGACTGGCTGGGCCTGCATTCCTGGGTGGGGTTTGATGTTTACTTTATAAGGCAGATATGGGGAGGGCTATTTAGGGTCGTGTGTATTGTTCGCAAGAACAGATATATCATCATAACCTGTAGAGAATGTTCTTGAATAAGGTGACCAGAAGATCTGGCCGACACTCAGGACTCCGACGAAAAATCAGACAGACACAGAATACGTTTGCTACTGATATCATTAGTCCTGCGACTCTTCGCTGGCTGTTGAAGATGAGGAAGGAGCACGTATTTGAATGTTCGGATTTATGTAAAGTGGGTTCTTGACTCAACTTAAGTCGTTGAATTAGAGAAATAAAATATAGATTAGAGAACACACTTGACAATGTTAAAAGTGAGAGATGTAATAATTGTCATTATAATCATTATTTATCAATAACTGATTCTACGGCGGAATAAATCATAGCCTTCATTACAAATGTAACATTTTGATGTCATGACATGTAACGGCTAGGGGCAAGCAGAGCTCAGCTTTGAGAAGAAGTCATATATGCTTGTTTCACCACAGTTCCCAACCACAGAATCAGATGTCTGCAAGTGAAAAACCTTCGAGAGAGTCTTTTCCATGCATGTACAAACCAGTCCGTTGATATCAGACATATCAAAGTATGTTAACCCGGTAACAGACCCCAATGCGAGTGGTAGGCGCTGGAGCCTAATGCCTTGTAGGTTCAGCTCTCTAAGCATCGGGATATTTTTGAACGCCAAATTGGAGATTTTGACAATCGGGTTGTTGTTTAGATGTAAAGTGACAAGCTGGGAATTCTGGGGAAAGCTGTTGTCAGTTAGTTCTGAAACCAAATTAAATCCCAACTCAAGTTCTGTTATCCATGTGGGGATGTACGTTGAGGTGATTACTACAATTGAGTTCCAAGGCAGCAGAAGCATATTCATTTGCCGCAAAGTTGCCAGAATAGGGGGGATCGTTTGAAGAGAGTTGTAGCTCAGATCAATGGAAGAAATGTTGGGATAGATAGATCCTGAATAAGGGTTTGATATTCTGTTGTGCGAAAAGTCTAGATTTCCAATATTAGTGAGAAATGAACAGTTTGGAATTGAAGTCAACTGGTTATCGTGTATTTCCAAATCAGTTAATGAAACGCCGTAAGGACTCAAGGCATAGCCGAGAGTCACTGCATCTTTGATGTTATTTTCGTTCAACCATAATGTCGTCAATGGACTCTTCTGTGGTAGCCATGAGACATCCACTATCATATTCTCGTGTAGAAAAAGTGTTTGCAGAACTTGAAGCTTGGAAATAGCTTTTGGCACTGACTTAAGTCTGTTACTGGAAAGTGAAAGACTTGTTAAACTGCCTGTAACATTGTCTAAGGCGTCATCTGGCATGGCAGTAAACAAACAACTATCAATAGAAAGGTCGGTCAGCTTTGACAAGTGTTGAACCCATGTAGGCCACGAAGCCAGGCTAACATTCTGGAGATTCAGAGTTAATAAAGTTTTGCCAATATGTATCATAACAGCTTCGTTCCAGTCTTGAATATTCGAATCTGCTAATGTTAAGGATTCCAGAGATGTTAAATGGAGAAGTGCGTTGGGGATCTTCTGGAAAAGAGCTTTAGAAAACGACAGACTTGTCAGTGAAGTCGAGGACCCATCAAATGCTGAATCGGCAATAGAAGCAATAGGGTTGTCTTCGAGGTACAATTCTGTCACGTTTGGAGGCAGGCTTCCGCTGGGTATTGTAGAGATGTGGTTATCCTGAAAATTGTAAACAATGATAGCAGATTAGGCTTCTTCCATTCTGTCACTAAAACCATCACCACCAACACTACCACTTCTCCTACTGCTACTACTGCTATTACTACTACTACTACTACTACTACTACTACTACTACTACTACTACTACTACTACTACTAATACTACGAATACTACTACTACTACTACTGCTGTTGTTGCTGCTGCTGCTGCTGCTACTACTACTACTACTACTACTACTACTACTACTACTACTACTACTACTACTACTACTACTACTACTACTACTACTACTACTATTTCTGATTCTAATACTAATGCTAATACTACTACTACTATTACTATTACTATTAAGACTACTACTACATTCACAAAAATTATCACTACTACAGTTACTACTACTACTACTACTACCACCACCACCACCACCACCACCACCATCACCACCACCACCACCACCACCACCAATACCACTACTACTACTGTAACCACTTCTACTACTACTACTACTACTACTACTACTACTACTACTACTACTACTACTACTACTACTACTACTACTACTATTTCTGATTCTAATACTAATGCTAATACTACTACTACTATTACTATTACTATTAAGACTACTACTACATTCACAAAAATTATCACTACTACAGTTACTACTACTACTACTACTACCACCACCACCACCACCACAACCACCACCACCAATACCACTACTACTACTGTAACCACTTCTACTACTACTACTACTACTACTACTACTACTACTACTACTACTACTACTACTACTACTACTACTACTACTACTACTTTTTTGTTTGTTTTGCATATCCTTTTCACAGGATATCGATGTCAAAACCATCATTTTACTGCTGCTGTTGATGTCTTGAAAAGTTTACGTTAAGTAGTTTTCCACTGCTTTATTAACAACCCGCTCCCATACCAACTAGTTACAACCCAGCGCAACGCGGACTGCTGCCAAACCGGTAGCAATTAGTTTCGAAAGCGGGTAAGCTAGCGGACTAATCGCGTCCTTAAGTCCTATGCCACGGAGCCCGGCCTATTACTACTACTATTGCTATTACTACAACTGTAAATTTAACTACTACAATTATTTCTACTAAGACTGCTACCACTACTACTAATAATACTGCAAATATTTTGCTCCTAATACTGCTACTTCTTGTATTAAAACAACTACTACTATTACTGCTACTACTACTATCAGAAAATATGTGCGCCGTAGGCTAAATATATGTACTCTAGCCCAGCTTAGACAGGATATTAACTGACTAGTAAATATTTCAGTTTTTCCTTAAATGGACATGGCAGAAACAAGAGCCTTTTTCCTGACGTACCATGAAGCAAGAAGTATTCAGCTACCTGCCTGACATGACAAACTGCTGGAATCAACTAACTGTTCCTGTCGAGGGGATATTCAGGTTTGGCCATGGGAATGGTATTCCCATGGGAGTCCCATGGGAAATTTCCCACGGGATGGGATGGGATGGAACAGCACACATTTGTATTTCCCATGGGACACAGCCATGTCATAGCAACTTGATCTACGTCAGAGCTACCCTTAATTTTGATTTACAACCTTTTATCCTTCTTTTTTTTTTCTTTATATATTTGTATCTATTCTTTATCTTGTGGTGGGACACCGGATTAATAAATAAATACACATAGCCTTTTATTATATAAGATTAAATTTTGGTGCGTCACCAGCAAAAATAGAAGACGTGGTTAAGTCAGTTGATACTAAGAAGAAAGGGAATGTGGACACCAATAAATGGGCCAATAATTGGATCGCTTTTTCTAAGTCTGCTGTTCCAACTGTTATTTCATTCAGCAAGGATTTAAATCTTTCTTCTGAATCATCTGCTGTATGTAAAGTTACAGGAATTGTAGAACGAAAACCGAAAAGTTATTTTGACGTATTTTTTTATCCAATACCAAACAAGGCACTTTAGTTTGATGACCCCAGAAACAATGCCTTGAGATGAAGTCACCATGTTTCAGAATTTAGGGAAACCAACTTCACAACCATTAAATTATTGGGCAAATGAACATAGGTTTCCACTACTAAAAGCAAGTGCGAAAATTGTTTTGGCCATACCAGATGGTTACTTACGGGGGTATGTGAGCCGGTCACTCAGAAAGCAATGGCAAACTACTGGGGGTAATCTGGCCAAGATATCAACAACAGCGGTAAAATGCTGGTGTTGACAGCGATGTCCTATAAATAGGATAGGAGCAAAAAAGTGTCATCAGCAGCAGTAGAGCGCTTATTTAGTGCAGCTGGATTGTTGTTGAATAAGTTACGAAAACTTATGTTACCAGCTCTCGTTATAAACTCTGTATATATCAGATTTGCATGTAAGATGAGAATTGTGGAAATGGTTTAGGGATTACCTGGATTAATTGAATTATTGGAAACAATCGATCAGCAGGAAATTGATAACGAGCTGAATGAGCAGAGTGACTGAGAAACAGAATGAGAATGTCAGTCAGAATGACACTGAATTGTCATATTTAGTTTAAACTTTTTTTTTTTATAAAATACTTTTGAATTTTAAAATTAATAAATTATGTCGTTTTATATGTCTCTTTGAACATATAATCCTATTCAGTAGATACTAAACCTAAACTATCATAAATTTCATAATTTTATTTGAACTGTATTCCATATTAATATTATAATGAGAATCCCATGGAATGTGGTGGAATGGGACAGGCATAAATTACCATGGGATGGGATGGGATGGGACAGAAAATTATGTCCCATGGACAAGCCTGGATAGTACTTTTACTGTAAATTTCAAGAACTCAAAACAAGTCAACTTAATTGTAAAGAAATTAAAGTAAATAAATGTTCAATTTACACGTTGGGACATTGGGCGTAATGTGGGAAACCCATACAGTTTTTAGAGATGGGGCTCAGGAAGGGTTAGGTGGTCAATACACGCCTGCAACCTTGATTTGCCAGAACCTATACTGGTATCCATATTAAGAGCTAGGTCTCGTGTTCATTCGGTTGTGTAAGATTCAATTCAATGTTGTCACTTAATTTTACTACACTAGCTATAGATAGCCAGAGTTGTCATGTTTCGGTCCTGGTATCTCATTATCTTCACTCTTGCTGCAGTTCCGTCGACGCACTCTGGGAACGGTCTCGCGGACTTTTGTTAGATTAGCAACATTTGAGATGCCACTAAAACGGTTTACATTTGAACATTTTACCGAAGTAAACGAAATGAGGAAATCTTGAAATACTTGTTTCATCTCGGTGTATATTTTTGTAGTATTTTCCCTCGTAAACTCAGGAATTTTACCACAATACTGGCCTCTGAGGATCTCCAATGCTCTGACAAATAATAATGTTTAGAGTGCACCAAATCGGGATAGCCAGTTGAAGACACAAAAGCACGCTTTCCTCGTTCAGTGCAAACATAAGGAGTTGTGTCTGTGCCTAGTTTTAATTGTTTGTTACTATTCCATTATAGAATATGAATAAACATGAATACATAAGACAAGTCAGAATATTATGTAAGGAGGCAAAAGAAGTATGGCTCGAGAAAAACTGCATAGACATTGAAACAAAAAACACAACAGTAAAATTACCAAACTAATGCACAAAAGAATTCAGGAGTTTACTAATCAAAGAACACATACATTAGCAGGCTACCTAAAGACAAAAGATGGAAAACATCATAATAGATAGAGATAAGATTTTACATCTTTGGTCAGATTATGTGAAAAACCTTTGTGATGATAACAGAGAAGAACAGTATAATATTCTAAATAATAATCAAGGACCATCAATTTTGAAGATGGAGTTCAGAATGCTCTTAGCAATATGAAATCTGGCAAGGCCCCCGTTCAGTCAACATCACAACAGAAATGATTAATGCTTTAGAAGTATATGGAATAGATACAGTTACCAGACTGATGAATACAATATATCATTGGCACCTTGCCGTCTTGACAGACGATAGTTTGTGCTCTAAAAAGGCATAATAACTTTTAACTATGGCGGTAGCGAGTGTGACTGATAAGGCCAATTCGCGCTGTAAATGTCCGTTCACAGTGGGTGCATGTGAACACGTGGTCATTTCCACCATCATGCACCATCTTACGTCTCAAACGCTTGGTGTGTGACTTTTCTGCAATAATTTTCTCCTTTGACTTTATTCCATTTCTGATATTTGCCCTCCACGCAACACGTTCAGCGGCGACTTGCTCCCAATGTGCATTATCAATGCCTGTATCAATCATGTCCCGCTTACACACATCTTTGTATCGTAGTAGAGGCCGACCCTGAGATCTCTTACCCATCTGTAATTCACCAAAAAAGATATCCTTTGGTATTCTACCATCATCCATCCTCCTAAGATGTCCTATCCATCTAAGTCTACGAAGACTGAGCATGGAATAAACTGTCACACAACCTGATCTTTCCAATACTTCAGTATTTGTGATTTTGTCTTGCCACTTAATACCAAGAATTCTTCGCAGACACCGCATATGAAAGCTGTTTAAATTGTTCTCTTGGTGTGAGTAAGTTGTCCAGGTTTCACTGCCATAGAGAAGAGTACTAAGGACACAGGCTTGATAGACAAGGACTTTTGTTTTGGCAGTAAGCTTCCTGTTCTCCCAGACTCTTTTTCTTAACCTGTTCATTGTTGTTGCTGCCTTACCAATCCGGATGTTGATTTCCTGATCTAGGGATAATTTGCTATTTACCACTGATCCTAGATATGTAAAATGGTCTACTATCTCTAGTTCGGCGTCGTCAATAAAGATTGATGGTACCCCATGTGCACCTTGTGACATAATCTGTGTCTTCTTTTTGCTAATTGTTAAACCAAATTCAGAACAAGCATTGGAGAATGCAGATAGTAGACATTGCAATTCTTCCTCAGAGTGGGTCGTAACTGCAGCATCATCTGCAAAAAGCAACTCTCTGATCAGTACCCTCCTAATTTTGGTCTTAGCCTTCAATCTCTGAGCATTGTAGAGGCCGCCATCTGAGCGTGAGTGAATGTATATACCACCATCCTGATCACGAAATGCATATTTCAGTAGAAGTGAAAAGTATATTCCAAAGAGGGTGGGAGCTAGTACACAACCTTGCTTAACTCCACTCTTGATTTCAAATTCTTCAGAAGTTGCACCATCAAACTTGATTATACCCTTCATGCCTGTGTGGAACGATTCCACAATGGACAGAAGAGTTGGTGGGCAGCCAATCTTCTTTAGTGCCTTGAACAGACCCTCACGACTGACCAAATCAAATGCCTTTGTGAGGTCGATGAAGGCAATAAACAGTGGTTGATTCTGTTCACGGCATTTTTCTTGCATTTGTCGCAATGAGAATATCATATCAGTGGTAGACCGGTTCTGTCGAAAGCCACACTGTGATTCGGGGTAGACTTGATCTCCTAGGACTTGAAGTCTGCGCAGAACAATTCTGGCAAATACTTTTCCAACAATACACAGAAGTGAGATACCCCTATAGTTGTTACAGTCGCTCCGATCACCCTTGTTCTTGTACAGCGTTATGATGTTTGAATCTTTGAAATCCTGTGGGACTTGTCCTTCACGCCAGCATAGCTCTATTAGCTGGTGGATCTGTAGAGTGAGTGTTTCTTGCCCACTCCTGATAACCTCTATTTGAATCCCATCCTTACCTGGAGCCTTGCCAGATGCAAGTTCATTTATAGCACACTTAACTTCTGTTATGGTGGGAAGTGTGTCCAGGTGGTCAAGAGTTGGTAGAGCCTCTATGGCATTTAGGGCATCATCCGCTAGTTTGGTCTCACTTGAGTAAAGCTCCAAATAGTGCTCTACCCATCTGTCCATCTGCTGTTTCTTATCAGTGATGACTTCTCCAGTCAAGGTTTTCAGCGGTGCACTTCTTTTGATCACTGGACCACAGGCTTTCTTTATTCCTTCATACATGCTTCTTATGTCTCCCTTATCACTTGCGATTTGAATGGACTCACATAACTTGATCCAATAATCATTTGCACACTGCCTGGCAGCCTTTTGCACATCCTTCCTAGCTTGCCTTAGCTCACTCAGAGTGTTACGCGTTGGTCTTTCCTTGTTTCTTAAGAGAGCTTTCTTCTTCTTATCAATCAAGGGCTGCAGAGTCTCGCTGTTGGCCGCAAACCAGTCCTGCCTCTTATGATCCACAGTGCCGTAAACCCCTACGGCAGTTTTATAAAGAGTTTCCTTAATTTGACCCCACTTTTCATTTACTGTACAATTTTCTGGTGTATCAGTGAAAGCGTCTTCAAGTTGCTGTTGAAACTGAAAGCACTTTTCAGGATCATGAGTGTTAATAATATTAATCCTGGGGCTAGATTTGTGTTTAGCTGTGTAGATTCTCTTTGGTCTCAGTCTAACTCTTGCAACAACCAAAGAATGATCTGTATCACAGTCAGCACTGTGGTAACTACGAGTCAATGATATATGGTTCAGATGTTGTCTCCGTGTGATGATGAAGTCCAGCTGGTGCCAATGGCCGGATCTTGGATGTTTCCATGTGACCTTATGCATCTCTTTTGTTTTAAAAAAAAGAGTTTGTAATACATAGGTCATTACTGGTGCAATGCTCCAGCAGCCTTTGCCCATTTTCATTCATGCGACCGATGTTGTATTTTCCAAGGGACACTGGCCATGAACTCGAGTCCTTGCCCACACGAGCATTGAAATCATTGAGCATATAAATGTAGTCAGATTTTGGAACTGCCTTGATCACGGAGTCTAACTCCTCATAGAACAAATCCTTCACATCATCAGAGGAATCGAGTGTCGGTGCATATGCAGTAATAATGGTGGCAAACCCACAAGAGGTTGCCAAGCGCAGGGATAATAGTCTTTCATTTCCTCCTGCTGGAATTTCAATCATTCCCAGTAGCGAATTCTTCACTGCAAAGCCCACACCGTGTTGCCTTTTTTCTGCCTGCCCTCTACCCTTCCAGAAAAAGGTGTAGTTGTTTTCCCTGAGTGACCCTTCCTCAGCGAGGCGAGTCTCCTGCAGGCCAGCAATATCAATGTTAAGACGATTGAGTTCGGCATCAATCACAGCCGTTTTTCTCACATCGTCAATATTGGTCAAGTCAGTGGAAAATCCTGGACACATGGTTCTCACGTTCCAGGTTGCAAGCCGTAGCTTGAGGTTTCTATTTTTATTTTTGTTTGTACCTGGTGCATTGGTTTTACAGCCTGCGATTCAGATTTTGTCCTAGCCCCAAGCACCCATTGAAGCAGGCAGGCTGTGGCGGATCAGCACCCAATTGGCTGGGGGCTGCCCAGCTTGAGGCGGGCGGTAGCTGATCAGTGACACCTATAGGTGTCTCCCACCGTCAGAGGCAACGCGTGGCGCCCCATGTCTACGCCAACTGACAAGGACTTATAACCCGTAACAGTTGCCTCTCGCTTTGATTCCGAGACCAGTTAAGACCAGGGATGGAGTTATTGCCTCTCCATAGCACAAAGCCTGGGCTAAAATATAGAGATCATGTGTTGCCCATGCAGCATGATCCCTCTCTCGGCCTGCCTAGTTCACTCCAGAGGAAAGGTAACACCCCTACATCTGGAACAAGACAAGCTGCAGAAGCTGCCGGATCAGCAAAGCATTGCTCTAACTGTCCGCCTGTCGGAGCTTCGATCCTAGACCAGTCGCCAACCAAGGCTTAGGGCCTGGTCAGCCCTGCCATGACAATTTTGTCTTTAGCTTGCATTTCCTCGCACCAGGGTAAGGCTTGTACCCTCCCAATTGTGCTCTTCCGCCCGAAGCCGTTGGCACAATGTGGGGTGTCGGGTTTGGTAAGCGCCGCCCAACGTTCGGCGCTAACAGAAACCAGGTAGTACCGTCTACTGTTATACGGTAGCTCAGTCATATCTGACTAAGACCTGACTGAAATACAATATATGAATACAATATATGATACTGGAAATACACATCACGATTTATGTAACTTTGCATTTATTGCAATCCCAAAGAAATCAGAAGCCTTGGAATGTGATCAACATCGAACAATTAGTATAATAAGTCACATCACGAAGATTGTATTAATAATTATCATGCAAAGGGTTAGGAAGAAACTGCAACCAGAAATAGAAGAAAAAAAATGTGGGTTTGTAGAAGGCAAGGGTACAGTAAATGCTGTGTGTATACTGAGAACAGTAATTGAACGTTCTATAGAAGTAAATAAAGATCTACACCTTTGCTTTATTAACTACACAAAGGCTTTTGATAAAGTGAGACATGTCGACATGACTAGGATGCTTGAAGATCTGCAAATTGATGGAAAAGACCTTAGACTTGTAAAAGACATATATAGAAAACAACAAGCTGCCATAAGAATTGATAATGAAGTAGGTCAATATCAGCTTATTAAGAGAGGTGTGAGACGGGGTTGTGTAATGTCTCCAGATCTTTTTGTCCCTATACAGTGAGAATATTTTCAGAAATATAGAAGATATTGAAAGAATCAACATGGGGGGACGATGCATCACAAATATTATATATGCAGATGATACAGTCTTGATTGAAGACAATAAACAATACCTGTAACAATCAGTAGATGCGGTTGTTACACACAGTGAACAACTAGGGTTAGAATTGAATTGTAAGAAGACACAGATTATGGTCGTCACACTGGGAAGAAGGAAATACCACAATGTAATATACAAGTAAATGGGCATATTCTTAAACAAGTGAATCGGTACAGTTATCTTGGAATAGTCATAACATTTGATGGAAGATGCCTTGAAGAAATTAGAACAAGAAGTGCCATTGCAAAGGTAGCTTTTTTTCAAGATGACAAACATCAATCAACCATGTGCCATGCCGAAAAGCGTGGGCCGTCATGACTCGCCATTTCACTCGATCACCAGAGTCGTGGATCAGCTCAGTGTTCCATTCTTGTCCATGCCATGTGGCCAAGCCATCCAGATATTTTCCTCTCGGTATTCCTCTTGGTCTATTCCCTTCGATCTTACCAGTTGTCACTAAGTTCTCCAATCCATTTCTTCTCATAACATGTCCAACAAATGTTGACTGTCTACGTCTAATTTCTCTAATCAATTTACGATTTTCATTTGTCTCCTGAAAAACATACTGACCCATAAAAAGATATAAATTGAAACGAGAAAAAGAGTGTTGAAGTTCTACATAGAACCTGTACTTTTATATGGATGGATGTGAAGTATGGACAATGAGCAGAAAAGCTGAAAAACATCTGATGGCTGTGGAAGTATAGTTTCTGAGGAAAATGCAAAGAATACCATGGAGAGACAGAAAAACCAATGAAAAAATCCTTCAAGAACCAAATGAAGATTGTAAACTGATTCGAGACATTTGACGTAGACAGTCAAAAATGTGTGGGCATGTAATGAGAAGAAATAAATTGGAGAACGTGGTGACAACCGGCAAGATTGAAGGGAAGAGACCAAGGGGAAGACCGAGAAGTAAATACCTGGATGGCTTGACCACGTCGCATGGTCCAGACAGAAACACGGAGCTTATCCACGACTCTGGTGATCGAGTGAGATGGTAAAACATGACCGCCCACGCTTATCGGCATGGCATATGATGGATGGATTCCATTATAATCATACTGAAGGATTATGATTTTTGACTTCAACTGAATCATTTGCAACATGATGCATAAACTCACATTAAAACTTATCGTTGTAAACAAAGCGAAGTTGGCCATATTGCTTGGTGGGACTTCAGTTAGCTGGAGGTTGTCACATTCTATAGCGGTGTCTAAACAGATACACACCTGGAAAGAGAAGCATCACAATATTAACACACCAAGCAAACAGCTAGGTATCCTTCAAGTCAGTGTATGCAATTACATATAAATCAGGAAAAGGAAGTTATATATTAGATATTACAGCTGGAGTGTGAAGTTTGAGACTTTCACATAATCAAGGCTACGATATATCACGTGGGTTAGACATTTCCCCTTGCCTTGGCCTTCCTTCAAAGAAACATCCTGGAAAATCCTGAAAATTAGTTGGTACCCATTCTTATGATGCTTGGACGATCCTTGAGTTGTACTGGGCGGACACAATAATTTTGCCTCTGCTTGTGCTTACACCCGGAACACTATCTAGACAGGCTGACGCACTAAGCACCATGGCAATGCGGTATACACCATTAAGATATTCTCCCAAACGATATTGTCTACCCCGTGTCATATTTCAAAGCTCCTCTACATTTGCACCAGGAATCAAAATTCTCTGCCAAGCAGTACACGTCTAGATGTCCAGTCGACGCTCCTGTGAATCCACTCCTAACCTTAGGTATATCGTCGAACCATATCCCTTGAGTGATTGCCTTCTTTACCATCGCTTTCTTTGACATTCCTCTCCTAAGCCTTGCCCACTTGCTATCTGTTATGCTCCTATAGGTGTCGTTAGAGGGCCTAGGATGTAGCACATCGTTTTGTTTAGGGTATCTGTAGTGTGGCCCAAAACTACTCGCATCCCATTATTGTGGATACCCTCTAATCTTTTGAACTGTGTTGACAACAGCAAAAGTACACCCAGCATATAACGATCAGCACGATAAAGACCAAATGATTTTATAATAAGAGCAGCATCTGTTCCATGCGAGCGGCTGCCGTAGTTTCCAGTGCAGCCAATCCCCACTACCAGACGTTCTACAGGATCAGAGCATCAAAGGCAACTGGCTAAAAAATAGCATCGTTTTTCTGAAGCTTAAACTCTTTGGCGAATTACCATATCATATCATATTAGACAGAACAGGAATGGGAGGTAACGTTAGGTTTAGGCAGAACATGAATGGGAGGTATAGTTCGCTTTAGACAGAACAGGAATAAGAGGTATGGTTCGGTTTAGACAGAACAGGAATGGGAGGTATCGTTCGGTTTAGACAGAACAGGCATGGGAGGTATAGTTCGGTTTAGACAGAACAGGAATAAGAGGTATGGTTCGGTTTAGACAGAACAGGCATGGGAGGTATAGTTCAGTTTAGGCAGAACAGGCATGGGAGGTATGGTTCGGTTTAGACAGAACAGGCATGGGAGGTATAGTTCGGTTTAGACAGAACAGGCATGGGAGGTATAGTTCGGTTTAGACAATACAGGAATGGGAGGTATAGTTCGGTTTAGGCAGAACAAGAATAGGAGGTATGGTTCGGTTTAGACAGAACAGGAATGGGAGGTATGGTTCGGTTTAGGCAGAACAGGAATGGGACGTATGGTTCCTTGAAATCGAGGCAGGGGTTGACTTGCACGATGTGGACACAGGATAGACAAAGTGGGCAAGGACATGCTAGTGGCCGGGAACTAGTGAAGGATGGAGAGCCGTTCTTTGGGGATGAGTGCGACTTTCTTCAAGGGATCTGCTACATCAGAATGTTGAAGATGAAGATGATGATGAATGGTAGAAATGTGAGAGAACTTAGACGGACAGACAATCAAACAGGTATACAAGAACGAATGCAGCCAGACAGAACGAGTTTAAAGACATGAAACTGACAGGCAAGAGTGTATACAGACAGGCAGGCAAACAAATAGACAGACAAAATGATCGACAAACTGATAGATGGACATAAATGAAAACAGATTATAAGCAGACAGGCAGATCTACAGATAGACATACAGACAGACATACAGACATAGTAACGGACAGATAATAAATGCTCTTGGCTATAAAGCCAGAACAAAGTGACATTTCCTTCTTCTTCTTATTCTTCATCATAAACTCATCACAATCACCATGTCCCAGCAAATTAACGTTGACATTAATTTTTTGTGTTTGTTTCCTCACATTTCTGTCCTCGGTGAGCTGAATCAGCTCAGATGATGATATTCTTTGAGCCACCGTCACAGTCCATCTAGCATCATATCTCTCAGCCTGCCTCTGACTCATTGCCTACTGATCTTTCCCATTGTTACAGTGTTCACCAGTGCTTCTCTCCTCATCACACGAACAAATAATACGTGTATGTCTTTTTTATAGTTGCATACAAAATTTTAGTTTTAATAACCTCTTCCAGGCAACCGCTATTATTTATATTGGCTGTCCGGGGTATTCCAAACATTCGTCTCAGTAACCATATCTTCTTTGCTTCTAAGCTTTGTCTAATGGCAAACTACTGAAAGTAAAATTGCATTGAAAATTACAAACAGCCAATAAATCCTGGGGTTGATTCTGACATCCTGTAATTGTAGCTTTCTTTGTTACAATCTTAACAGAGGTCTCCTTCTGAGCTCGACCCTTATGTGCATTCCCTCTTTAGTTTCAACCTTCTTTGAGTTGAGAATTAGTTATCTTGACCAGTATTCCAGTACGTGTGTCTAGGGATGTGTGAGGGGATGAATGTATGGGTTGTGTGTGCGTGGGTGGAAGGTGTGTGTTTATGAATGGGGAATGTGTTGGTGGGTGGGGATGTGTGTGAGGGATGTTTGTATGGGTGGGGAGATTGTGCGTGGGTGGGGATGTGTGGTTAAGGGATGTGTGGCTAGGGGAATGGGTGGATGGAGGATGTGTGGTTGGGTGGAGGATGTGTGGTTGGGTAGAGGATGTGTGGGTGAGTGATTGTATGTGAGTAAGGGTGTGTGGTTAAGGGATGTTTGGTTGGGGGATGGGTGGGTAGAGGATGTGTGGGTGGGTAGAGGATATGTGGGTGGGTGAGTGTGTGCAGGTTACGAGATGTGGGATGTTTGTAGTTGTGGGCTCGGGATCTGTGAGTGGGCTGGGGGAGATGGGAGATTATGTTGGTGAGTGCGGAATTTATCTGTGGGTAGGTGAGGAATATGTGAGTTGACGGGGAGATGTGTGTGTGGCTGAGGAATGTGTGTTTGGTTGGGTGGTTGGAGGTGTGTGGGTGGAGGAGGATATTGGGTGAGTGATTGTTGGTGGGAAATGGGACGGGTAGAGGATATGTGAGTGGGTGACGAGATGTGTGTAGGTGGGGGATGTGTGGGTTATTGAATGTATGTGTGCTTGGGGTGTGGGTGGATGGGATGTGTGGTGGGTGAGAGGTGTGTGTGGGTGGGGAGATGTCTAGGTGTAGGGATGTGGTGGATGGGTGGGGGAATTTATTGTATGTGTGTGTGGTTGGGTGGGGGAGTTGGAGTGAATGGGGGATGTGTGGGTGGGTGGTGGATGTGTCTCATAACATAGTAATATGCATTGTTTATGTTTACAAAATTCATGTGGCAATGTTTTTTTTCCTATGCGCTGTTGATGAAAGAAAGATGAGTGATTGGAAGGGCCGAATGTAAGACGGGCCTGCGTGCCCAATTTGTTACCCTTTGAAAATAAAGTCAGTTCGTTCGTTCGTTCGTTCGTTCCTCACTTAATTGTGAATATTTCTGTTGCCTTCTGGGTTATGTCTACTTCTATCGTTTTCAACTAGTGTCGATCAGTCCTAGACATACCTCGATCTCTGTTTATTGGTAATCGCAATGAGTCTCCTGCAGTTTGATACGGCAAATTACATGAATTAGCAATAATGATCACCTTGTAAAAACAGGCAGACTCATCAGAAACTGCACTACGTATGAACAGTATGAGAAACCACGCTAGGCTAAACTTCGCCATTGTATGGTCCATAGTTGGAACTGAAACGACAGAATACCACAACAATAAGATACACATTTATACATGTTAAAACGATAGTTGCATATCCTTGACAACCCCATCACTTTAGCTGTGTGTGATCTCTTGGAACGTTTACGTTGAGTAGTTTACCATTGCTTTCTGAACGACCGGCACCCATACCATTTCATAAAAAAGCAACACAAAGTGGTGTTCTGCCAAATCGCCCGCAGCTGTGTTTCGAACACGGCATGCGGGACAACGAACCGCGTCCTTAACCCATTCGCCACGAAGCCGGCACTTATACATGGACGCCTATAAATATAAGCTATTTAAACAGATATTGTGAATGGATGGTCCGTCTTAGATAGATAGCATTTGTCAAGTATTTTGTCTTTACTATAAATGGTATTTGTCTAGCAAGTATGATGATGACCACTTATTTCATCAAGTGAGGCTTGACAGTTCTGAACCGTAAGTTCTAAGATGGCTGGCTGGCCAGGCTTATTTTGGCTCGAAATGTTCTTTGACAAGATAAGCAATAGACGAAGTTGGATGAAGAACGAGTTGCAATGAAATGGATTAAACTGAGGAGGAGTTGCGCAATTAGTCAACAAGACTCTCTTGCCTGAGTCCATCTGAATCCAGTAGCATACTATAGATCAGTGGTTCTCAACCTTTTCTGGCCCGTGTCCCCTTTCACCATATTTTCACGTCATCCCCCCCCCCCCTTCCTATCAAATATTTGGCCCATGCCCCCCTTAATCACATTTTCAGAACGTCATTCCCCCTTTTCATATTTCCTACCTAAAAAACCCCCACCCCTACACAGTATACGTAAAAATGGAAGGTAAATATGTTAAAACAGGTCTAGACATCTACATAAAACGTGATTTGTGGATCTACTTACTTTATGAAATGAATTTTAGAAGGGTGAGACGTGCATAACTGTAAAGTATGAAGGGAAAAGCAATATCAAGTAATGGTTCTTGTATTAACGTGATCTTGAAATGATCTTCACCCCCCCCCCCCCCCACCCCTGGAAACCCTAAAATTCCCCCGGGGGGGGGGGGGGAATTCCCCACCGGTTGAGAACCACTGCTATAGATTCTCATTGCATGATTCGATAGCATCTCAGATTTTGTCATATTTGCACTAGCTGTCATTGTAGATGGTGAAGCTCTTCGTGTTTTCTCTATGTCGTTTACTACTAGATCATCATACATCGTCATTACTCTAACAGAAATTTGATCTTTGTATCATTTATTTGTTGTTACAAATCAAATTCATTTACATGGAGCAAACTCTTCGATGCTCAGTTTGCCTCAAAAATACATTGACGGGTATTGATCAGCACTCCCAGCAAGTACAGGCAACAAAGCTAGAGTCCACACTACACAATTGTACAATGGTAGCAGAACCGCAGCAGGATAGACTCCTGTCGTAGACATCGTTTTATTCTACAGTCAATCAATACCTCTGGTTGGTTGTCTAAAGTTACCTCAACGGTTTACAGTTGAGAGATTAATTGTAAAGAAAAGGACTCCTTGGTACTGGGTTTATGGTGCTTGCATCATACTTTTTAAGACCAATCGCAACCCGATGGCTGATGTAGGCAACATATCGCTGGTCGCATTTATTTCCCATTACATTTCTCGGTACCATTTTTATTTTGCTGTTACCTGCGATACATGCAAATTAAATTTTTTTAAAACATTCCCGTCGATGAGGATTTGAAAATAACCTTGTGTCAGAATTTAAAAACAAAACACATTCATGTCGATGGGGATTCGAAAATAACCTTGAGTCAGAATTTAATTTTTTTTTAAAAACATATTCATGTCGATGAGGATTCCAACACAACCTTAGGTTAGAACTTAATACAAAGCAAAACACATTCACGTCGATGGGGATTTGAACACAACTTTTGGTCAGAAGTTAAACACAAAATACATTCTCGTCGATTGGGGATTTGAACACAACTTTTGGTAGGAATTCAAAAACAAAAACAAAAACAAAAAGAACGAAAACAGGTTCATATCGATGTTGATTTGAACACAACCTTGGGTCAGGAATCCACGCATATAGAGAAACGTTTTCCTGCCTTGGGATTCGCGGCAATGTAGTGGCTAAACTACACCTAATGGTGATGACGAGGGAGGTGATTATGATAGTGAAAATGATGATGGTGATGATGGTGAGGACGATGGTGATAATGATGATGATGATGATTATGGTGGTAATGATGATGGTGAGGATGGTCAGGAAGATGATGGTGAGGATGATGGTGATAATGATGATGATGATTATGATGATGATGATGATGATGATGATGATGATGATGATGATGATGATGATGATGATGATGATGATGATGATGATGATGACGACGACAGGACGATAATGTAGATGATGATGATAACCATGATGATGATGATGATGATGCTGATGATGATGATGTTAATGATGAGATTACTATGATAATGGTGATGATGATGTTGATGACGATGGTGATAATGATGATAATGATGAAGACTGTGATGATGGTGATGATGATGATGATGATGACGATGATAAAAGAGATGTTAATGGCGATGATGATAGTGTTGATAATGATAATGATGATGATGATGATGATGATGATGATGATGATGATGATGATGATGATGATGATGATGATGATGATGATGATGATGATGATGGTGGTGGTGGTAGTGGTGGTGGTGATGATGATGATGATGATGATGATGATGATGATGATGATGATGATGATGATGATGATGATGACGACGACGACGACGACGACAGGACGATAATGTAGGTGATGATGATGATAACGATGATAAGCTATGATTACAACTGTTACAATTTTCTTACTTTAGGTAGTATAACACCAGGCACGTAGTAAATAACACGTGAATAGTATGTAATGTTCTTATACACTCTGAATTCTGCAGTGTAAACAACTCATGTTTTGTTATTGTACAAACTATCTTCAATATAGTTAGAAAGTCGTTCGCGCAGGTGTCTGTATTCCCATACTATATAACTGGAGAATACACGCAAATGCTCGCAACTATAGATACACTGATAGCATTATATGTCATAACTTCGTAAAATTCAAATTAATATTCTGGAAAACAAACATTACTTTGAACGTAAATCTTACAGAAGAGTAATAAACGATCATTGGACGACAAGAAGAACAAATAGGTCACTCTAACCAGAACACAGTATTGAAATCATTGGTTATTAAGACTAACAAAATTGAGGAGAATGAAATTTTTAGAATTGCTAGAAGGCATGAATTTCTTTAAAATATATTTATAAACGGTGTACGGAGGAAACTGAGAAGAGGTACAACGACATAGATAAAGTCAAGAAATGTTAGAGAATTTACACATGGCAGCACTGAAGATAGGACATCTTGCTTATGGTGGATAAACATTTGGAATCAATGCTATGTGGGAAATTTCTACACAAGACACGCCACTGGATAACGATGATTAAGTTTAAAAGAAAAAAAGCTTAATTTTTCACAATCAAATTACTTTGAGTAGTCAATAAAGCAAGACAGCAGATCCTGCCCTTTGCTACTAGTATTTAAATATTAAATACGTAGTCTTTGAATAACGAAGATACAATCAATAGATTGCGCGATTTATTGCCTGGTACATACTGCAGAAATCACACAACGTAAAGTAACTAGATAAACCCTTCAAGCTGAATATACAAATGTTCGCATAGTATCTTCAATTGTCTACCACGGTAATTTCGGTAGGCATGATAGTGGGTTTAAAATTACCTGAGTGTCAAATTTTAGACACGGACGCAATTCGTAATCCTGCATACTGAGATCGAAACACAGCTGCGGACGATTTATCACCAGACCATCTTGCGTTGGTTTTTTACAAAAAAATAGTTTGAGTGCCGGTCGTCCAGAAATAATGGCAAACAAATGAACGTAAACTTGCCAAGAATTCAAGACCAGCCAAACATATTGGAATTGACTTAGACGTCGTAAAGGATGTGCAACATACTTTAATGTGGGCTTTATTCGGTATCTGAGCAGTGGCAGTGCAGTGGCCAGACGCTAGCCAGCCGGTCTGGTAGTCATGGGTCCAATCATTATCAATCGATTTGGAGATTCTTTAAAATTGATCTGGGCTCCCAGGTCGAGCCACAATAAACGGTGTATAGGACATGTATTGGGAAGTAAAGGCGGCCATATCCCAACCGAATACCGCTTGGACTATCAAAATCTGGGTCTTGTAACACATGCCCAATGCGACTTCAGGCGTGTAATCATCATTCACTGTACTATATTGTATTAGGATATATATTGTTTTTCACCAGCCCTTTGGACATATTGCTGTTTTACATATCTTTGTACATAACAAGAGATATATTTTAGATATAGATCGAAGATCCGACAGGCAGATATTTAGAGCATTGCTTTGCTGATCCGGTAGCTTGGTCGCTTGCCTTGTCCCAGGTGTTTTAGAGTTACCTTTGCTTTGGAGCAAACTATGTAGGCCGAGGGAGGGATAATGCTGCATTAGAAACACGCCGTCTCTACAATTTGCTATCCTCCAGCTGTAATAAACTCTGCTGTGTTGTTATGACATCATGTTGATTTCCCTTTTGGCCGAGCGGCTAAGAACGCCGGGTTCTCTTTAGGAGACCCGGGTTCGAATCCTCGGTAAGGTGTGTATGTTTTTTTTTTTCCTTTGGGGGCAAAAATGAAAATTCTAACCTGCACAGTTCGCGGCGACTGCACTAAGCAAAGGCGGCCTTAATTCCTCAGGCTCAAGACTCCCCCCCCCCCGCCCCCCGGTCCTAAACTGCAAGGTACTATAGGCAATAGATGTCAGTTTTGACAGTTTAATGCTCACTTGACGTTATCCATTGCTACGTCTGCCTGTCTCTTCCCCTCTCTGCCGATGTCATTGTTTGCTAATGTATCTGCACCAACTCAATCTTTATATATGTTATTGTAGTTGTGTTGTTGTCGTTGTTTTTTGTTTTTGTTTTTTTTTCACCAACTATTAAGAAATGCTTATTTTCTGTACGGGTTCTTCCATTCATGTTCTTTATATTATTTTAATAGGTTCCAAAGTGTACGTTCGGTTTAGTTCTGTGAACATTTAATGACCTCGAGCATTCCTCTGATGGTCTTCCATTGCGGTCTGTGGTAAATACGCGAGTTCGGTTTACTGACTTCCAGTGGCAATGGTCTATTAAATATAATGCCCTTTCTATAAAAGAGTGAAGAGTTTGCCTCTGCTGCGTTGTTGCTAACCAATCTTAAAGAACAATGGCTTGCAACATACGTGCCCGCGACTGTGGCTAGGGAGTAGCGAAGGCGATTCTCAATAACACATTCCGCTATTGAAATCAGCTGTATGCGATTTGGAAGCAGACCGCCTCATGTTGATTTTTAACAATGATATGAGTGTTGGTGGCTCAGAAAATTGTAAACTACTGAACGCAAATGTGTCTTTTAATTTACAAACAGCCAAAAACTGCTGCGGTTGACTGCGACGTCCTGTAAAATGCATGCAACAAACTTTAACGTTTGGTAACATAGGTATCTCTGATGTCCTCGTGCGTTCAATAACGTGTCAATAATCTATATCAATATGTACAAATGAACAGAAACAGCGCGTTTTATCAAATAAAGGAATACATAATCAGTTTGTCGAATAATGGACTCTGCTCTGCAACAATAAATATCTAAAACAAACGAAAACTGTCTGTAATTTGCATATCAAAGCTATTTTATAGTATTGATTTAAAAGAGGACCAAAAAACGCACTGATGTATTTAGTCCCAAAAGATTAAAGGGTCATTTACAATAGTAACTAGTGAATAATTGATGACGGAAGGGGATCTGTTACATTCCGGGAATAGAGGAGAGAAATACCAGCGATAATGGAGTCCGCAACAGAACGCTACATATTATATGAGTATAAAATAGAGGGTTTGTATTCTCCGGTCTTTCACGGCGCGTTGCCGACAGAGTGAGTCTAGCCAGACTGCGCTCAATAATGGACAGGATCAAATGATAGTAAAGCTCCCTCGTATAAGAGGAAGGCTCCGTGTGAAAGTTGCGCAGTTTAAATACAGCTAGAAATCGCGATCAGCAGGCCTTCAGGCAGGTTCCCTGGCAGTCTACACACGTATAGATAGGGCACGTTATCTTTAATAAAATATGTCTAGAAGAAGCAAACCTTACTTAAAGGCATGCTGAAGTCGAAGACGTTGACTGTTCAAGTGCATGACTAGGTGTAGAAACATTCCCTTAGAAAGATGGACGAAGAATAAGAAGTAGAAAAGTACTAAGAGCTTTGGCACAACACCAGCAAAAAGTGCTTGAGACCACACACCTTTCCTGTGACAACATGTGGATGTGAGTCACTGACAATGTGGAAATCTCTAAAGAAGTAAATTTAATACTTTTGAGCCCAAATTCTACAGAAATGCGCTTAGAATAGCATGGACCAAGAAGAAAAACAATTCTGAAATTCTACAAGATATGAACACCACAGAAAGCTAACTTATATATATATATATAAAAGCCGCTTAAAAGTCGACAGGGTCGACTTCATTGCACTGGGTTTTATCCCATATGGCTCGGTCTCTTTCCAGCAGCACGGAAATCGTCGCACAAAGCACGAACTCCGTAGCTTTTAGCGACGACTCACATGAGTCTCCGAAACATTTAAATCGTAAACCGAAAGACGCGGCCCGGAATCGAACCCACAACCTTCGGAGCACGAGTAAAACGGCTTGACCACTTCGCCACAGAGACTCCAAAGAGACCCTATATTATATATACACACTAGCTGACCCGGTCCGGCTTCGCCCAGTCCCTGGCGGGGAGCGTCTCATCTAATTCATATAAGAAGTCATTATACATTCAAATACATTTCTCTAAGCACACAGAGTAGCATTCGGCCCTTGCTCCCGTTCCCGTTGCTCGTCTGTTTCTGATACTTCCGTTTCCCTAGCTCGGTGTTTCTGATGCACCCGTTCCCGCCGGAGTGAGAACAACATATGTACAAAATGTCATCTCAATCGGATGGACCGTTCGAGAACGCATAAAGGACACACAAAGAAAAAAAAATTCTCTTTTATATATATAGTAGAAGATAGTAGAAGATATGCAAATATGGTATATGGCTGAAATATTGGAAGAGAACTATCTTCATTCCAATAACTAGACAGGGCAACCTTGAAACTATTGAACGTAGCAGCGTACTTCGAAAGGATATGCAACTACTTTTCTCTCCAATGTGTAGTAAAACATTTAATGTGATGTCGAAGAGAAATAAAAAGATAGGTATTGTCAGCAACTTGCTTGCGACAGGTCTTTCAGGACTCCCCTACTTTTGACACCGCACGAAATAACAACTCGTGTCATTTGCAAGAGGAATGCAATTTATTTAGAACTGGCAATTGATAAGCTCTGCGAGCGGTATGCTTCATTGACATTAAACAACATGGATGTAATGAAGTGGTGAGAAATCATACTAGTAATCACAATCTAAATCTAAAGCCTAATATTAACTATTGCCTAGAAACTTATAGCATTTGTCAAGAACACGTCTACTCTCTAATCGTCTCCAGTCTGGTCTGTCCCACGCTACACATTGCGTGGTCAAGCACGGACGCTGTATCCTCCGTGCATTAGCGAGTCTTGCGTGCATAGCGTCCCCAGCACGCTGGCTCGTGAACTTGAGTAACCGGGTACTCCACGGTTACTCGTAAGGCCAAGCTTCCCAATGGCTTGGGGAAGCCCTCGCTCAACTGTCCTTAGTGCTCCCTTGGTTGACACAAATGTGTCCCCTGGTGAAGCTATTTATAGCGCTGGTGTCTCTCCTGTCTGGTGTCTCCCTACTAGACTTGTCTTAACTCTTATTAACTCTCTAAATACTTATTGGAGATTCTGACAGGCTCCCCTCCCCTCTGTGAAGTGTTACAACCCTTTAACTCATGTTTGTAACACGTATGGTCACAAAGAAAATTGGCTGTCCAATTTTGTCAAAGATCCAATAAGTTGTAAATCTCTCGTTTGGGGATAGAACAACTCTCTTCTTCCCTTACTCACACTGTTCTATTTCTTCACTCGGCTAATTGAGTAGCCCTTGTATCAGTATAGTTGGTTCTATAGATATCTTTGGGAATTGTTTTGAACCGGATCCGTTGTCTTATGACTTATGTCCTGACTTCCGTCTTATGACCCTCTGTCTTCTGACTTCCGTCTATTGACTTATGTCTTGACCTGTCCTCATATTGCCCGAAATGACAACCCAAATACAAGTTGACTCTGTTATGAGTGCAACACATGAGCATAAAATGTTCATGTTCCCATTAATATCACCTCCAACTCGTATACATACAGTTCTACTCTTCACCTTCTCGCTTCCGCTCGTGAAAAGATATTTTCAATGTTACATTAAGGTTTTTAAGAAGTTATTGTGTCCCCTGAATTTAAGTTGCTGTTCTTTGAAACAAATGGTGTGTGCAACTTTTATGTGTTTGTTTTCCTGTTTGTTTGCGTGTTTTCTAATAAACTACAGTGTATTTAACTTACTAACCTGTGTATGCTGTTACTATATTAATGTGTGTATTACTTCGAGCGCCGTAAATCGGTTTATTGTGGTTACAAATGTTTGTTATTCTTATTTATGACCACAACTCCGCTTCAAGATGCTCAAAGTATATTCCCTATCTAATCTACTAAAGTATGGCAGCAACACACATAAAAACTTGACAACACATTGGTTACACAGATTGACACAGACAAGTCACAACAAGACGTTTCCAGCGGTGAACAAAAAAAATTGCCGCTACCTTTCTCTCTCTCTCTCTCTCTCTCTCTCTCTCTCTCTCTCTCTCTCTCTCTCTCTCTCTCTCTCTCTCTCTCTCTCTCTTTCTTTCAATGTTTACTAATTTCCACATTCTCTCCTCTCATTTATACATCTTTCATCCACTTTCATACTCTCGCTTTGCTAAAACATTCACTCGTCATTAAAATATGGTTCATAGCATCAAATAAATGAACATTACATATTTACAATAAATGATTGGCTGAATTATAGAAGTATTCACGCCAAATGACTGTGCGGTTTGTTTGCACGTGTCATGTCTATACAAAATATACACGGTTGTGAGGATGGTTTGTCACCGATCCTGTAATACTAACTAATATAATTTGGTGTGCTGTTCTAAA
Source organism: Cepaea nemoralis (assembly GCA_014155875.1). Taxonomy (NCBI): domain Eukaryota; kingdom Metazoa; phylum Mollusca; class Gastropoda; order Stylommatophora; family Helicidae; genus Cepaea; species Cepaea nemoralis. The sequence continues at coordinate 171,642 of JACEFZ010000947.1, forward strand.
TTATCCTAAGGGAAATAATCTAACTAATTAATTTCATTTAAGAGAATTGAGTTAACTACCTTAAAGTGTTATTGGTAAATGAAATGATGTTAATTCCTAAATGGTTGGGTTAGTTTAGAAATGATATTTCAGATAAATGAATTTATAAATGATTATGATTATGCGGTGATAAACTAATGTAATATCTAACAATTGTATTCCTACTATTGGTGTTACATTAAATGGGTTATTAACTAAATGATGGTGATTTCTAACTACCACATGACATAAATAAAGTTATATATGCATTTGAACATTTTGCAATTCAATTATTCATAGAAAAATGAAGTTATGTGTACTGTTATAAAACAATATATATATATATATATATATATATATATATATATATATATATATATATATATATATATATATATATATATATATATATATATATATATATATATATATCACAGTTACATTTCTATATCTAATTACACTAACTGATGTCCTCCTTTCAGGTGTGACGATGGAGCAATGTTCTTTGTAGACTATTCTTATAACATAGTTCATTTCGCCAAAGTCTTCTATGCTCTCCTTCATGGATAGTGTATAAATATAGTTCCCTACTAACTTATGTAGGTTCACAGCTAACACTTCAACGTTAATATAGCTTATGTGTGTGTCAGCGCATGTTACTTATGCGTCTGTTCGTTTCACTCTTAATGGCACTGTTACTTTTACACAGTTTATATGTTGGCGATGATAACGCACTTACAGTGTAACTTATTCACCACATACTGCACTGATTTACTTAACATTTACAGTGTCACTGTTTCTGGTGATCTCTGGTCGATCTCTTCCTGCAAATCAGGTATTTCAATGGTTGACGGTCGACTCAAAGTGTCTGCCAAAGAGTTCAATCTCCCCTTTAAATGCTGGATGGTAAATGCATAGTTCTGCAGAATCAAAGCCCATCTGTAGACTCTGTTATTCTGGGGAATGCCAGACTGCATCACAGACAACGGAGAATTGTCGGTTTCGATCACAAACTGTGCTCCTGCCAAAAATCTATGAAATTTCTTAACACAATAGATTAAGCTGAGGCCCTCCAATTCTGATGCTGAGTATCTGGATTCAGCAGGGCTAATTTTCCGACTTGCGTACATTACTGGGTGGAACTTCCCTTCGTAGAACTGTCCTAGCATCCCAGATATGGCGATAGCACTCGCATCTGTACGTAAAAAATAGGTAAGGTTTTGATTAGGCAAACGCAGGATAGGTGGAACGCTAAATAGGTATTTCAGTTTTGATAACGCGCTAATTAATCCTGCATCTTGTACAGATAATTTAGCCGAAGCTTTTAAGATGTTAGAAAAAACACTGGTGATTTCCGCCAGATTTGGAATAAATTTACTATAGTAATTTACAAGACCCAGTAAACTTCGGACCTGTTTCTTGGTCGTTGGCATTGTCAAATTTAGAATCTTGGTCACGATTCTGTCATCTGTTCTTAATTGGCCCCTGCAGATGGTATGACCTAGGAAGTCAATCTGTTCCATGCCCAACTCTACTTTGGTAGGCTTGACTGTAAGCCCAAATACTCGCAACCTGTCGAAGACTTGTCGTAGTTTCAGTAGGTGTGATGTCCAGTCTTCCGTATGAATACATATGTCATCTATATATGTAGAAATATTGGTCATCCCATGGAGAAGATCCCTAGTTAGACGGACGAAAGTTGCTGGAGCGTTACGAAGGCCAAAAGGAAGAAAGCGCCACTCATATAGACCTAAAGGAGTGGAGAAAGCTGTTAAAGGAATAGAATTTAATTGCATCGGGACTTGCCAATAACCTTTCGTGAGGTCAAGCTTGCTAAATATGCGAGATGTAGACATGTCCAAGATCAAATCCTCGCATGCTGGGATTGGTTCAGCATCAATTTTGGTTATTTTGTTTAAACGGCGATAATCGACGCAGAGTCGAATAGTTGAGTCCTTTTTGGCGACAAGGACGATAGGGAAAGAATACTCTGACTGAGATTTCTGAATAATTCCACTCGACTCAAGAGATAGTAGTTCTTTGTCGAGATTCGACCTATAGTTTAGAGGGATGGAATAAGGTCGACACTTGATTGGGTGTTGTCAGTCAGAATAATAGAATGTTCTATTCTGTCTGTCTTTCCTGGGATGTCGGAGAAAATGTCTCTGTATTCTGTCACTAACAGTATCATCTGTCGTCGTTGATCGTCTGTAAGTTTGGTTTCTATCTTTATGCTGTCAATGGTCCCAGTCGTGTCTACAGTAGGGACTGGTAATTCCATCTCGTCTTCATCTGTCTCGTTCAGTACTGTTGTGGTACTAGCTGCGTGTGCTGTTACCTGGCTAAGTGTGTTTGCGATGTCGCTGTCGTGTGTCGCCCTACCTAGTGTAGTTGTGTTGTGTACGTCTGTCGTCCGATTACTTGGTGTTGGTGCATCTTGTTCGTCTGTCTGTTGTTCTTGTCGTGAGAAGTATGGTTTCAGCATGTTGATATGAAATATCTTTAATTTTCCTTTTATCGATATTTCATAATCGACATCTGATATTTTACGTTCAACGTTGAATGGCCCTTGCCAAGATGTTAGTAACAAATTACGTTTATCAGGTAGTAGAAGCAAAACCTTCTGATTTGGTTCAAGGTGTATAGTTTTAGCACCCTTATTTGCATAGTCGCGGTACATCTGTCCTTTCCTCTCCAAAGATGCCTTGGCTATTACACACGCTTTCATTATTCTATCGCGTGTCTCTGTTACCATCTCATACGGTGTTACTGCTGTTGGATTGTCTGGTAAGTTAGTAATTAGCTGATGGTAAATGGTTAGGGGTCCTCGAGGGTTCGCCCCATAAATTAACTCAAAAGGTGAGAAACCCGTACTCGAGTGCGGAATTTCTCTATGGGCAAATAGCACTGCTGGCAATAATGTGATGGTTTGCTTGATAATATAAACTGATGATTGTATACATTTTCATTACTTTCCGTAGAATAACACACTTTCTTCAATTTTTCGTCGACTCTCACAATTTGTAACTTAATTTTGCTTCATTGTGGTTCAAGCTCCACAAATGGTATGATCGTAATAATTCCCAAAAGAAAATTACTTCTGCATGTATGCAAACAAATTTACATTACTTTCAAATATTTTAACACAGAAATGATGTCGAATCGTGCTTGTTGACGCTGGTTCAGACCTTTCTGATACCAATAGCCTGTTGACGGTGGTTCAGTGACTTCTGACACCAATTGCCTGTTGACGTTGGTTCAGTGACTTATGACACCAATTGGGGTCCTGCCTGTCAGCAACTTGCTTGCGACAGGTCTTTCAGGACTCCCCTAATTTTGCACCGCACGAAATAACAACTCGTGTCATTTGCAAAAGGAATGCAATATTTAGAACTGGCAATTGATAAGCTCTGTGAGCGGTATGCTTCATTGACATTAAACAACATGGATGTAATGAAGTGGTGAGAAATGATACTAGTAATCACAATCTAAATCTAAAGCCTAATATTAACAATTGCCTAGAAACTTATAGCATTTGTCAAGAACACGTCTACTCTCTAATCGTCTCCAGTCTGGTCTGTCCACACGCTAAACATTGCGTGGTCAAGCACGGACGCTGTACCCTCTGTGCATTAGCGAGTCTTGTGTGCATAGCGTCCCCAGCACGCTGGCTCGTGAACTTGAGTAACCGGGTACTCCACGGTTACTCGTAAGGCCAAGCTTCCCAATGGCTTGGGGAAGCCCTCGCTCAACTGTCCTTATTGCTCCCTTGGTTGACACAAATGTGTCTCCTGGTGAAGCTATTTATAGCTGGTGTCTCTCCTGTCTGGTGTCTCCCTACTAGACTTGTCTTAACTCTTATTAACTCTCTAAATACTTATTGGAGATTCTGACAGGTATACAATTTTCACGTATCTAACATAGATGCATTATTTTTATGAAAACTTTGAAAATGCCGTAAAATTATTATCTCATCTCTCATCTCATCATGTTCCTCTTGTACCTTGCGGTGTCGAGGTGAAGTATAAACTTCGTGAGAGTGCCCGGTTATGGGCTTCGTATATCGACATTCCCATGGATTCTGTTATTCCCTCCGTCCAACGTTTACGTGGTCGGCCTCTTCCTCTGTTTCCATCTGGTCTGTACATCATTGCTTGTTGTGGCATGCTGTTGACTGGTAGCCTACTTGCATGGCCAAACCATTTGACTTGCTGCTTTCTAATAAAATCTAGAGGCAGCTTTAACCCCAATTTAGTCCTGATTTCTTCATTTCTGATCTTATCTCTTCTTGATACGTTGAGTATTCTTCTCAGGAACCTCATTTCTGTTGTTGTGATTTTTCTTTTCTCTTTTTCTGTCATTGTCCAGGTTTGGCATTGTTAGCACAGAGTTGGTAGGAAGATTGTGTTGTAAAGTGCTTTCTTAGTAGTTATTAATACATGTTTGTTCTTTAGTATTGGTGCAAAAATTATTATCACTTTGTTTACAACGCATATGACTGTAGATAACTTGTTTAAACATTTTATAAAACTGTAAGAAAAATACAATAATTATTTAAATTACATAATATAGCAATGCTACTAAAAGTAATGTCCCTTGATATAACTTTTGTTGTTAAGTCCCCTTAATTATACGTTTTTGCTTTTAATGTTGTTTTATTACGTACAAAACTGTTTTTAAACTAACTAACTATGTCAATTGTATCCGCGGGAGCGAGAAGAACATCTGTAGAAAATGTCATCTCAATCGGATGGACCGTTCGAGAACGCATAAAGGACAATCACACAAACAAACATTCTCTTTTATATATGTGTGTGTGCGTGTGAGTGTGTGTGTGTGTGTGTGTGTGTGTGTGTGTGTGTGTGTGTGTGTGTGTGTGTGTGTGTGTGTGTGTGTCCGGTAAAATTAAAATACTTTGACCATATTAAACGGGATGATTGCTAGAAGAGAAAATGGTGGTAGATATGGTTCCTGGTAGAAGAGGCATGAGTCAACCACACGAACATTGACACAGGACATTGCAGACACACATGGCTTGTGAGTGCATGAGGCATGAGTCGACCACACGAACATTGACACAGGACATTGCAGACACACATGGCTTGTGGGTGCATGAGGCATGGGTCGACCACACGAACATTGACACAGGACATTGCAGACACACATGGCTTGTGGGTGCATGAGGCATGGGTCGACCACACGAACATTGACACAGGACATTGCAGACACACATGGCTTGTGGGTGCATGAGGGAGTTTAAATGGCATGAGATCGAGACGCTTAGTTAGTTAGTTAGTCGACAGATCATCCTCGTTGCACATCGGACCATTCAGTCCATAAGTGCTCGGATCCCCTCCTCAGCAAATCCCGCAGCGTGTAGCGGCTAACGACGCCAGTTCTGTGTTGGTTTATCAATCTTCTTTGGCTTCCTGCGTAGTGTTCTTGTTTGGCCACCCCTCTTTTAATTTGCTGCTCTCGCAGTCTGGCCATTGTTGTAGATTCACAGTCATCACTTGGTTCTTGCAAAAGTCTCACTTCTCGTAGAGCATTCAGAATGTCAGCCTGGTCCATGGCGCGTCCGCCCTCAACAGTAGCCTCACCTGCGAGCTTGTCAGCCCGCTCATTTCCTTGTACTCCCGCATGCCCTGGCACGAAGATGAAACTAATCTTTGCCAGCCGAGACCGCTTCAGAGGCAGCAACCATTCTCTTCGGATCGACCCCTCCTCTATCCTCTTGATCATGTTCATTGAGTCGCTAAGGAAACAAGCCCTAGTGAATGTCTGTGTCTCGAGCCATGTTATTGCTTTACTTACTGCCATGACTTCCATGGTCAGGCTACTTGTGGTTTCAGTGAAAGCACCAGAGTCCTCCTTCACAATTCTCCCTCCGGCCCGAGCTGTAAAGGCCCATGAGCTTCTCACATGTCGGACGACCGACCCATCTGTGTAGATGACCGCGTCACTGTCTAGCGAATTCTCGAAAATCAACGCTTGTACTTCAGCCTCAACAGCAGCCGGATTTTCTTGTCTGCATTTTCTATCTAGTTGGATGCAAACTGAAAAGGATGTGCAGAAGTCTGTTGGCACTTGCACCCACTCCTCGCCAGGTTCTAAGTCCTCAAGTGAACACACCTGTTGAAGAATGTCCTCGGCTTGACCCATCCACGACCGTCCTCTTTTTAACCTGCTGCCCTTCACCTTCCTAATTTCACTATGCAGTGGATGCTGTGTGTTTGCGTTAATTCTGAGGTAGGCACGTGCCCTGCAAACTTGCATTCTCTCTTCAAAGGTTGGAAAATCAAGAAGGTAGCGCATCGCCCTGCATGCTGTATCTCTTGTACATCCAAGAATAATGCGCATAGCTTCATTCTGTATCCTTTCCATCCTTTCTATCTGCTTATGGCTGACAGTCAGGATTGCCATTGCATACTCCAAAATAGACATGACCAGCCCCTCGTACAGAAGACATAGATGGCGCTGCTCACAGTTTGCTGCCGCCATCACCCGCATCGCTGCCAAACCCCGCTTGGCCTTTGTTATCACCTGGTCTATGTGCACATTATAAGCAAGGCTTCGATCAAACCGTATCCCCAGGTAATTCATTGCCTGCGTTCTTTCCACCGTCTCTGAACACAGCATTACAGTTGGTGTTGGATTGTTGACAATATGATTATTCAACGAGAACCAAGTCACTGTTGCCTTTGTTGGGTTGACCATTGCCCCAGCTTCATCACACCAAGTACTTATGCGATTGAGTTCGGTTTGTAGTTCCACAGCAACCTCCTCTCTATCCTTACCCTGACGATACACTAAAACATCATCGGCATATGACAATGTCCTGCCAGGTCCAGTGATCTGCTCACTGGTGATTCTCACTGTGTAGGCGTTGAACAGTACCGGAGATAATGGTGATCCCTGTGGTAGGCCAGGATATATTGTTGTTGGCTCCGAAGTCCAACTGCCACATCTAAAAACTACTTTCCGTTGGAAGAGAGCTGCAGCGATCCAACTAAGGAGGAATGGACTTACGTTTAGTTCAAGAAGCTGAAACATTAACAATTCCAGTGGTACTCATTTGTATGCGTCCTCAAGATCAATCGCTGCAGCAACGGTTTCAGTGCCTGAGTGGAAACCTTCATAGACATCGTGGGCAAAGACTGCTGCATTGGTCCAGGTTTCTCTTTTTGGACGGTACCCACCCAGGGTAGGTGGGAAAACACCTTGCCTCTCTAGTTGGCTTGATATTTTCCTAGCAATTACCTTCTCCGGCAGCTTGCCTATTGTATTCTGCATGGTTATAATTCGATATCCCTGAATTTTCTTGTGGTCTTTGTCAGGCTTCGGCAAGGGAATCAGATAGCTGTGTAACCATTCCTCCTTGATGCTAGCACTCCCTATACTGTTGTTGTACATGTCTGCTAGTTTCTCTAGCTCATTGTCGGTACACCTATTTATGTCGTCGTATCTTATGCCATCAGGACCTGGAGCACTGTTTTTTGATCGTCGAAGCACAGCCTTGATTTCTTGCACTGTCACTGTGTCTTCATCCGAAGTGTTCTGGGCCTTGCATCTGTCTGAGGTGACCTCCTTGGCCAGATTCCGGCCTCCCATGTCTGTCTGGTTGCTCTGCTCAAGGTAGCGTTCAAAGAGGGCTTTGCCCTTGTCCTCGTCAGTCCTCTGCCAGATGAGGTCAGCACCTTGGAAGTCAGAAATGCTCTTATTCTTGACTACACCACTCATGCTTTTATGTAGTCGCCAGAACAATTTCAGTGACTTGTCTGTGCTTACTCTTTGACACACCTCTGCCCATTTTCGCTTTTAACCACCGTGACCAGTTTTTTGAAATAGCTTACTTTTGTGTGCATCTCTCTTTCTAAGTGCAAGCAGGGACTAGGATGACCAGCTCTGTTCTTCTTGGCATTTTGCCATCTCCTTACAGCACTACGCTTATCCACCCAAGCCTTCTCCACCTCGAAACTCCACCACGGTGGCTGCTCCCAGCTTTTTTTCCTTTTCTTCCTGCCCTGAAACGTTCTGCGCTTGTCACGTCTTATTTTACTCACCACATCTTGCCCTGTACTGTCATACTGGAACGTCTTTACCTTTAGCTTGTGCTGCCTGGTTCTGCCTTTCTCCACCAATATACTGCATGGGTGGTGGTCGCTGCCATGGTGTCCTAGGACACCCCATCTACACACTGTAGTGAGTGAAGGTGAAACTAGCGCCAGATCAATAGCACTGTCCTCATCGCCTGGACGGCTTGCTGTCCTGGTGACACAGCCACTGTTGATACAAACCAGGTCGATGGTTTCCAGTGCAGTCTCGAGCTCCTCCCCTTGTGTATTGGAGGAAGTTTTTCCCCATGATCTGCCTTTAGCGTTGAAGTCACCACAGAAAATAACATTTCTCTCGTGGCCTAATATGCCACTTAAGCACTGCCACTTCTGGGCGTCCACACTCGCATTGCGGGCATAAACATTAACCAACACGAATGGTATACTGGAATGAACTCTCAACGCCTGTATTTGTATATCGTCACTGTTGCTGAGAGCGACATTTTGCTAAGGGCCTGATACACGATGATGAAAACAAATGATTATAGAACTCTAATTAGGGAGCCAATGGAAGAAAATAGCGACTAGTCAAATATTTTTAACACAGTAAATGACGTGATACTTTTTTTTTTAAAAATTCAGACTGGAAGAAGGTAAACAGCCTAACACCAGCGAGCAAGAGGTAGACAACGATAAAAGTGGGAAACTAACATTAATAGATGGACCAACTGTAGTCTGTTGAAGTACAACGAAAAGAAGTGATAGAACGTATTGGGTGTCTAATGCAAATATTTTCGATCAAATAAAAAAAAAATAACATAACATAATAATACAACTTAAAGATCATTTCGCTGTGTTTGACAGATTTCTAATCATATCAGTTTCAAATAAACAGACTGTCGGAAAAAGTAAGGTGCAACCAACAATTGCACAGCTCGCCTCCCAAAAAACTGTGTCAGTTTTTGAACCCTCAATAATTAGTCTAACCATGACTATTGTTTGTTTAGTAATTAGCACTGGCGTAGAATATCATGTGTTTGCTGACTTGTATAAGTATATCTAAGGCCGTGGTTTTCAACCTGTTCTGTTCCATGGCTCACTAGACCAACTGAATGCGTCATGTAGACTTCTTCTGTGGGATATCTGGTGACATCTGTAGCGATATTTCTAAATGTAGACATTTTCCTTGGGATACCTGGTGACATCTGTAGCGATATTATGACATGTTGATGTCTTCTGTGGGATACCTGGTGTCAACTGTAGCAATATTTCGACACGTAGACTTCTTATGTGGAAAAGCTGTTGACGATTTTAGTGTTGTTTTAACATGTAGACATCCTTAGTGGTATAATTATTACAAACGCTAGCAATCTTGTGACATTTAGACTTTAATTCTGAGATAAATATTACAACTTAAATGAATATTTTGCAATTTATTTAACGGGAGAACTTGGTATAGACTTTTAAAATGTAATATGTTACTATAATGTGTGTGTGTTTAATATGTAATTAATCAGTCAATGAGAAATTATACCTAACAATGAATGATAAACACACACATGTACTTTAACGGTCCACTTACAATAAAAAGTGGGGAATAAAGCAAAGGTAAGTAAGTAGTTTTTAATTTACAGAATTTACAGCTAATTAACCCCCCTCCCTCCCCTCCCCCCACCACCAAAAAAAAAAATGCCGAGACAACGAGGGGTGTCTTAGACCGCCGGTCATGGATATCCGAGGAGTCTCGGAGCGAAGGGTTGACAACCACTGATTTACACCACTGAAGGACGTGCATTTCTTGCTGTGTGTAATGACTAGTAAGGCAGTTATCTCTAACTGGATATTAATTAACACAATGGTATAATCGTTAGATAGCTTCCTTCGTGCATTGAGTGGGTTCAATACTAACGTGATTATAATTGCTCTTTTGCAAATGTAATTGTATTAATGCTAATAGTGACTGGTTAGTTTTGTTTTCATTAGAAAGGCTGCTGGTTGTTTACTAATGGGCATATTTATGAAGGAGAAATCGCGGAAATGAGTTGGCTCTAAAACTTGTCTACCTACCCAAATGTCAGGGTTCGAATTCCCATCTAGGCAGAAATTTGTATTGCACTTTAACTAGACTCTCATTTGAAAACAGTCTAAAATGGGTATCAGATGTGGGAAGTAAATGCGGCCGGTGGGAGGAAGGACTACAACACCCATCGAGTGCAGATTGATCTAAGAACATACGAGGCTAGCACCTAATAGTCCAGTACGCATCAACATATGCTTACCTAACCTTTTTTTAATGACTGGTAGAAACCATATGTAGATTAAATGAGAACACAAAAAGATATCAAGCTTCTTAAGGATTGGAAAGCTGCTGGTCTAGATGGCATCCCAGCAGCTACTATTAAAGTCAATATAAACATATAAACTGAATTATTGCACAACGTATTTAGCAGAGTCTAGGAGGACGAAGAAATAAAAGCAGACTGGAGAGATGGATATCCGGTAACGCTGCCACAAAAATTAGACCTCTAGAAGTATGAAGAGTATAGACACATAAGCTTACTGTTTGTTCCTGGGGAAACAATTACGCTTGCACTTTCTGGAGAGTTTACAAGATGTCATTGCTATACAGCTAAGAGATGAACTGGTAAACATTCCACTGAACAGTTCCTGCATTGACTAGATAGCCAGATGACGCATATAAATAACAGAGCAAAATGTTTTAGTAGAGCAGCTACTTCATACTGATATTCGTATATATCATTCATTCTTTATCTGATATATAATTTTACACCTGACGAGATGCAGCGAAATTTACCAGGCAATGTATCTTGCAACATACTGTTTTTATGGCTTCTATGTTCAAAAAACAAATCATAAGAAATTGATCTGAACACATTATACTGGATATGTGGACCATGAAAGGGCCGTTATCTACATTGAAAGGTTCCTTGTGGAAACTGACGAGATATTATAGGATGTCACAGATAATGATTAACTTAACAACTGCAACATATGATGGGGGGGGGGGGGGGGAGGAGGAGATAATTGAAATACGTATTTGAAATAAGAACAGTTGTCCGAAAGGGTTGTGTTTCGCCACGAGTATAATTCTTATAGACTACAGGTTGGATTATGAAGACAACAATTTTTTTTTTCCATATCCTATTTACATGACATTGCAGTCAACACCAGCATTTTTCAGCTGCTGTTGATGTCTTGGCAAGTTTTACGTTTAGTAGTTTGCCATTGCTTTCTGAACGACCGGCTCACATACCTTCTGCAAATCTCGCGCAGCTGTGTTTCGTTCGTTAGTATACGGGATTACGAACAGCGTCCTTAACTCCTTCACCAGGAAGACTAGCAAGACAACAATTACAACGGCCAAATTAACAAGAGTGCTAGTTCTTAACATTCCTGTGTGCATTTGCTGCGGTAGTGGATTCAACCCCTACATCGATCCAGTTTGATTAAAAAGTGACTTTTCGTCCTTGACTTGGGGACGTAGATTACAAGCAACTCTAAAGTCGGAGTGGTTTCTCCTGATGGCGAGGGACACTGGTAATAGAGAAAGCTAATCCACACGCAAACATCAGTTCAGTGCACTAGGCGTAGCAGCACCTGTATGGACGATGCTTGTATTCAAAACGGGTGAACACAAACACATACACAAGTGTGAATTGCCAGAAAATGCAATGGTTTCTGCCATAACCTGGTGATAGTAACTTTTCTAAAAATATTGCCTGTGTCCCACACGTGAAACTAGACGTGCGTTCTTCTTCTTCTGCTGCGTTCATCAGGATGTTTTTTTTTTCCGGATGTGACTGCGTTGTGTCTGTTTACAGCAGAGCTGCGTTCTTGCGCCGTTAGGCCGACACATCCGACTTCTGCGGGCATTTGTTGACCGGGTTAACCTTCCCGGGGACGTGCGTTCAATTAAACACATTTAATGGGAAGTCACAACAATTATGTATAACCATTCATAGGGAAAAGACAATTATGCACGCAGACAATCATATTGACAGATAGGCGGATATACTGGCATCTCGATATGCAGAATGTCTAATTTACTGACTACTTGAGAGATCAACAGGGAGACAAATACACATACATTTAGATAAACACACTTGAACATGTACACTTAAACATCAGACAAACTACTAAACGGACAGTCAGCCACAAATCAGACACGCAGGCAGACATATTTTAATTACATGACTTCAGATAACACTAAATCAAACCAGTAGTCTACCTGTTGTTTCTTGTCATGTTTTCCATGTTTCATCTTATCAAAGCCACCGTTTTTACTTTGATCATACAAACCAAATTAGCCTAATCGTGACCTCAGTTTTGGCTTCCTTTGTTTCCAGCAACTGGCTGTTTTTATGACTTGATAATGTCAGAAGTGTTTGTCTCCTATCGGAGGATGAAGCCAGTTTGAATTAATTTCTGTCTGAGGGAGCGGTTGAAATATGGCGTCCACGTGGTATGGTGTCGGTTCAAATCCTGTTAAGAACAATATTCTCAGGATTATTTTGATATGATAAAATATATGTTAACGTTCTGTTCTCCCCTCCACTTCCTCTGTGATATCTAGCTAATGGATCAGGTATCTCGGATCTCGAATTCTTTTATTAACTAAAATTAAATCACTGGTTTAGTGTTGAAGTGTTCTGGTAATGTCCCTTACTTATCTGTCTCACATTCTTAACACTTTTTATTTCAGCATAAGTCTATGGCCCAGCATACTACATCCGTGTATGATGTATTTTTCCAAGAAATATCTTTATTTTTACCTCTTGCCCTGGATCTTGCGTTCTCGCAATTTTCAGTAATGTCCAAGCTAATCGTCGAAGGATGTTCAACAGTTGTATATTGTCCAACATATCTTTAAGATCTCTTTAATTAATTTAATCTCTTGTCTTTCCAATTTATTCTTTCATCTTGCGATTATAATACATATCAACAGTTTGCAGTCGGTCACCTTGGCCGAATGGATAAGATCGCCTGTTCTTTATCATCCGGTGTGCTGATGCCAAGGTAAGGGGATCAGCCCATACACCGGATAGAAGGACTAAATTGTTGACTATAGTCTTTGACATGGGGGCGTAAATTACAAGTATCTCTGAAGTTGAAGTGGGTTCACCTGATGTCGAGGGACGCTATTAATAGGGAAATCTATCCACACACAAAATTCAGCCCAGCACTACTAGAAGTAGTGTGTACGGACTACGCTTGAGTTCAAAGCGAGCGAGCGGGGAATTTTAAAAAAAAAGCTTGCAAGTTCTTCTTTGGTTTAAAATAATTAGTTCAGTAGCAGGCGCCTGCAGTTGCTATCATCATCATCATCATCATCATCATTCATGTGCCCAGACAACTGCTGTAGGTGTTCATGTCCCTCCACAGATCTCGGTGCTGAGTTTTGTGGATCAACTTTGCTGATGATATTCATGCCACCGTCTCAGTCCACCCAGGATTAACTGATTAATTGTTAAACAGAAGAAAACTAAACACGACCATGCCTCCATCATTCTTGAGAGTGTGGGAAATAGCATCACGGTTTCAACGCAATAAACGAAGACTCCCATATGTATCTCTCTATAGAATAGGACTGGAAGCTGCACTAGAGTGTGGGACATTCAGTTCAAAGGACCTGATGTTTTATAGGAATAAGTGAACATTTATGCACCCGGGCAGAGCGGGTCTCTCACTTGTCCTGATAGCTGGAAATTATTGGAATAGGTGGAAATCATTATTTTTTTTTGTTTTAAATTTTGTCGACAGTATGTGAGAAACCACCGTATTATCTTCAAAAGAAGAAGTTAATGAGTAGGTCACAATTTTAGAATGGATGAGTGACATGTTTCAACATTTTATAACAACCTATTTTGACATGACATCTAAAGAAGAATATTTATAATAAATTTAAGAGTTAATTGCATTATCTTTATATGACGTTTATAGGACGTTTCATTAAGCCCTCACATGTTATGAATGTCTGTTTGTATCTAAACAAATTTAAATTCAGTAGTTTGCCATAGATGTATGTATATATATGTATATCACCCGCCGGCATGTCGAGAGCATCGAGCAAAACCACGAACTTCGTAGCTCTAGCAATGATCCCAAGTAGTCTCCGGAAAACAGTGCATTCCTGGTCTAAACGACGATGTCCGGATATGGCCGACAATGAAAACTCCAAAGAAAGGCCAGACGGGCATACAATCAGACTGCTGATGGTTAGTTTTTTAATAGCATGCATCTGTCCCATTGCAACATACTACACAAGCTGAACAGCGCATTAGTGCTTTTGAACATACATTTTATATACGGGTTTTAAGAAAACCTTTGATAAAGAAAAGATCAAATGAATCCATACGACAAGATCTGGATATTGAAGAACGTTGGCTACTAAAGGCGATAAAACACAGAAAACTGAAATATTTTGGTCACTTGAGATGCTATGAAAGTTTGGAGAGAACAATCATGGAGGGGTATATGCCTTGGAAGAGAAGAAAAGGAAGGCCTAAGAGAAGATTGGTGCAGGATGTGGCAGATGATCTCCAGATGGGTGTATCGGAAGCGGGACTTCTTGCTTATGACCGAACAGTTTTCCGGAAGGTTGTTATGGGAGCGAAGTTCTGCAAGGGACATGCTACTGAATGAATGAATGAAAGAAACTGATTACGGAACGCGAAGCTGATAGGCGATAAAGGTGTTCTTGTGAGATGGCGACACGTGATCACCCAAGCTTATCGGCATGGCACATGATGATTATGATGATCTCTAAATGCATCTTCTTCTTTTGTCCTATTGCTTTTGCCGAAAATTGTCGAAAAGAGGTGGCAGATGTAATTTTATGTTTCGTTTGTCTTTTTACTCGGAATGTCAATGCCACAGAAGGCAACGAAAATGTGAGTGGCGTGACTGGTGGCTATGGAATGAGTCATATCAAATATTTTGGGCATGTATAAAGACACCGGCTGGTCTCCCTGGCCAAGGGGGTTAGCTGCTTTCTCCGTAACCCCGAATACTCTCGTGGTTGACGTGAGCGCACGAGAATTGGAAGCGATTCGAGTCCCGTCAGTGACTTATGAGAGTATGGAGCCAGTCGCTCAGAAAGCAATGGCAAACTACTGAGCGTAATCTTGCCAAGAAATCAACAATCATCTGAAAGATGCTGATGTTGACAGCGATCTCCTGTAAAGGATATGCGAGCATTTATAAAGACACCGCTGCTTCTGTGGCGATGGAGTTACCGATTACGGACGCAATTCGTAATTGCACATACCCCGTTTAAGGCGAATGGAAGCAGAAAACTAAATCAAATAACAAAAAAAAGTGTCCATAATGGTTAGATTGAAGTCTGCATCTCTTGTGGACATGACGGACTTAAGTCCTTGTAAAAAGTCAATATACTCGTTCGGCCACAATCGCCATTAACGCCGCCTCCAGGCAAGGACATAATCCACTGCTCCAAGTTCTTCTCCATGCACGTACATACCAAGCTCAGACTGCCCGTGAGATCCAGGTTGTGTAGACCGGCTACCGAGGAAAGGCCGAGGGGCATGCGTGTTAGCTGTGTGTGCTGTAAGTTCAAGAAGTACAGTCCTGGAACGTTCTTAAAAGCGTTGTCAGAAATTCTGGTAATGGGGTTGTTATTTAAGTGTAAAAACTGTAAACTGGAATTTACTGGAAAAGTTGAGTCTGTTATCTCCACGATGAGGTTATATCCCAGTTCAGCCCCGATCACCCACGGAGGAAAACTCAGGTCTCCTAAGTCTGTTATCTGATTTGAAGAGAGCACCATGTATGTTACTGTCTGCACGCTCCATAGAATCCTGGGAATGTACCTAAAGGCGTTATACTCCAAGTTTAGTGAGTTAATACTGGACGGTACCGACCCAGACAGAGAGTCAGATATTCTGTTGCTTGAGAAATCTAGACTGGTCATACCTGTCAGAAACGCGACATCTGGAATTGCAGTTAGCCGATTGTTCTCTATGTCCAGATGGTTCAAGGAAGTGGCGTAAGGCAACAGTGCATTGCTGAGCTGGATAGCATCATATATGTTATTATAGTTCAAAGACAAAGACGTTAATTTGCTATTTGATGGAAGCGATGACACATCTGAGATTTTGTTTTCCTGTAGATATAACATTGTCAGAGCGTTGAGTTTTGAAAGTGTCTTCGGAACAGAGGTGAAGCTGTTGTTTTGTAGCGACAGGCTTATAAGGCTGTTGGCCAGAGAGTCCAAGGCATCGTCTGGAACTGAAGAGATGAAATTATCAGATAAGGTAAGTTCGGTCAGATTTGTAAAATTCTTAAGCCAGTTTGGCCAATTCATCATGCCACAACTAACTAAATCCAAAGTCTGAAGAGATGGACCAATACTGTTCATTGCTTGGGGATTCCAGTCCTGAATCTTTGTATCGTAGATACGCAGACTTCTCAGCTGCTTGAGGTGAAGGAAAGCATCGGGTACCCGAGTAAACAGAGCGTTGGAAAAGGACAAAGTGTGTACAGTGTTGGCGCAGTCATCGAAGGCTGAATCATCTATTGTAGTTACAGGATTATACATGAGAGAAATCTCTTGAAGACCGGCGGGTAAGCTTCTGGGCGGTAGACTTGTAATCATGTTAATCTGTGGATGATATTAATGTCTGAATAAAAACCACAACATGATTAGGAAGCTCGAAGAAAAGGAACACACTATCTCTCTCTCTCTCTCTCTCTCTCTCTCTCTCTCTCTCTCTCTCTCTCTCTCTCTCTCTCTCTCTCACACACACACACACACACACACACACCCACACCCACGCACGCAAGCAACGTGCACACACACACACAAACACAAACACACACACACACACCTAATTTCTAAATATTCTATTGACACTCGACCAAGAGACGTTGCAATCAACTCCAGATAGAGTTTCTATTTTTGTAATGTAATTATACGTCAGTAGTTTGCCATTGTTTTCTGAACAAGCAGTCAAGGTTACACTCTAACTAACCGGTGTATAAAATGAACCCACTACCCGGCTATCAAAAGCAAAGACATTTTAACAGTATATATCTGTCATATTAAAAAACTTGCAGGTTTCGATCGATGACAGAAAGTCGCCCCAAAATGTCAACACACAGTCGGCATGTCTTTAATATGTTGTTGCTCGAGAAAGGACTATAGCGCCATCCGTCTGCAAGGCGGCAGCCAGCCTTTGAAGTGATAGAGTGTCTGGGCAGAGGTCGGCTAGATCTTGTGATGTAGGGAAATTATTCTCTGGTTCACAGGCGGGCAAGACTTTTTGTTGTACGGGAAACAGGTTCCCAGATGAAAGCAAAATAGATAGCGGGTTGTTTCCACCCAGTCTAAAACAGGAGAGAGAAATAGATTCTAGACGGTCTAGGGTCTAGACAGTTTTGTGACGTCATTTATACCCAGTATAAAAACAGTGAAGTAAACAACTTGTGAGTTAGTTGACCGAGAATTGTGAAGTGCTACGGATGTGTGCAATATTCCTTGTTTTTTTTTTTAGAGAGAGAGACTATAGTGTCTATTGTTGATAATTATCAACGGACATCGATTCAGTCTGTGATTTCATAGTCTCCATCTACAACAGGAATAACTATATGGTATTCTATTAAACATATTTAACTTAGATTATTCTTAGGAATAGAGTGCAATACTGTGCGGTGATAGAATGTGTTATAAGAGAGTCGGCAACAGTAGCCTTTCGCGTAGCTTAAACTAGCTGGTGTGAGATATCATTTAACTCAGTGAGTTAAGGACAATGTAGTGGGATGATATTTAGAGAGATTGAGGATGGTTGGGAGGGATTGAGGGAATGTGAAATGGTAGGATCTTCCAGTAGGGCATCTGCTGGGTTTCTACCCGTTCCCTTTAGTCTTTCCTTGTCTTACCAGGACTCAGACCGAAGTGATGAGCTCCTCGGCCTGATGACAGAGTTTGGTTCTCTGTTATTTTTTCTGAGTGCGGCCGGTGGCCTACACTCACCTAATAAGGGTCGGAATCGAGTTGTTCTCACCAGGTGTGTTCTCTATTCAACAGGTTCCACTCGAATGTTCTACGTTATTCTACCAAGAAGCTAGGAACAAAGTCATAGAAAGTGATGGCTCTAGTATTGAAGGCAGAGTGTACTGAGAGGCCTTTACACTGGGTCCATAACCCAAATGGTCTGCAGGAACCTGGCCTCTGCTGAGCAGGAATTGATGTTTATAAATGTGTTTATTAAGTGATAGTTACATCACATTAAATTCAGGACACAGAAAATAACATTTGTACCAGGAACACTAGTAACAATAACTACCTAGAACAGTAACATTGTGTATGAACATGAGGGAAATCTTGCAAAACGTGAAATACGAACATTTAGGTTTTTCCAAAGTGACAGTAACAATAGTTGTGAGATTCTCTGAACACAGAACATTAATGAACAGAGTAGTTACACTGTGTGTGTTAGAATGAATATCAATATTGGACTGTTTCCACTATTGAAGACCAGGCATCTGGAGTGTTCACGAGCTAACTGAAGACGTCGACACGTGGCCTGAGAGACACATCACTTAGGTGAGGTTTTCTGTCCCTGATATGGTGGTGTGGTATGGCCATTACGATGATGAAGCAGACTGTGCTCCTTGGCTGTTCGGTCTGATTCTGCATACACACTAGATTAGACGACAGACATACTACTCATACACGTTGCACATACATGACACTTTTCTCTATTAAACTAAGTTGTTGTTTTGTTAGAGCCAGTGTTGTTTAGTGTGTTTTGGGAAAAGAACGAGAGGGGTCTTGATACAGTAGAAAGAGAGAGAGAGAGAGAGAGAGAGAGAGGGGGGGATCCAGGGATCGACTGGGTTTTGTGGACAGAAATCAAGAAGATTCTCAAGATAGTGAAATGGGGTTAAAAGGATGTCGATGTTGATTCCCCTCACCCCAGGGACGACATTAAAATAATACACGACATTACTGGGATCTCGTCCGGGATATTTTCACACGGGATATCTCGACACGGGATATTTTCACACGGGATATCTTGACACGGGATATCTTGACCTGGGATATCTTGACACGGAGTGCCTTGAAGGGGTTCGCCTGACACGGGATATCTCGACAAGTGACGGTGATATCAGATTAACGAGGATCCAGCTAGGGTGAATGTGGATAGGAGTTAAGACACATATCTTACCTGTTCACAGTTCACACGTCTACATAGGTCTTTGGTCCTAATCCTACTCATGTCACTGAGTGATTGTGTTGTGTTGTGCTGTGTGGTGTTAAATATATAGATACATTTTATTTAGTGATTATCTATATATTTGTTTTGGAGATAATTTGCACTCGACCTGCTGACTTACCTCTCTGAAATATGGCCACTCCTAAACTAACTACGCAGAACTAAGGGCAAGGGGGGAAGAAAAGGGCTTGTCGGGTTCTGCACTAACAGATTACATACAGGAGGTGGAGAGAGATTTGCGTCAAGCAGAAAGAGAAGATCGGAAGGCTGAGATGGAATTGCGAAAGATTGAGTTAAAGACTAAGAAACTGCAATCTGAGCAAGCTGCTAGGAAACTGGAAGCTGAGCAAGCTGCTAAGAAACTTGAAGCTGAGCAAGCCACTAGAAGGCTAGAACTTGAAGCTGAACAAGCTGTTAAGAAACTTGAAGCTGAGCAAGCTGCTGAGAATCTTAAGGCGGAGCAGGCTGCTAAGAGATTGGAAGCTCAACAAGAAACTCAGAAAAGGGAGCCCGAGTACCAAATGCGGGAACTCGAGCTGAAGAGGCAATCTAATGGGGAAACTGAGGGAGCAGTGGGAGGTTCCTCTCTCCCTGGCTCAACCCCAGTGGGTGGACATAGTTATCATGCTATGAAGTTCCCACTAGCGGAAAACGAGGAAGACAAAGAGAAGATCGAAAAGTATTTACAACGCTTCGAGGCCATGTCGGTTGCTATGGGTCTGGATCGTGACAAATGGTGTCTTAAGCTGTTCCAGGGATTACGCGGGACAGGTTACGAGGTCTATTCTCGCCTGCCGCTAGGACATGAGAACAATTACGATGAATTGAAAACGGCTATGCTGAAACGTTTTGAAGTTACGTCACAAACCTACCGGAAAAAATTTCTAACAGCGAAACGTGAACCGGGAGAGTTGTTTGCCGCCTACAGTCTGCGTCTGAAATCCTATCTCCATAAGTGGATGGATTTGGCTGAGTTCGCGCATGACTATGTGAGTCTGGAAGAGCTCATGATAGTCGACCAGATGCGAAAGCAAATGTCGAAACCTCTCAGGACATTCTTGGGAGAACAAGGGGCGGAACGTATTGACATCGTGACGAAATTGGCAGAACGGTTCGTCGAGGTACATGGGGAGGCGGGAGAAAACCTTTCCACAAACACCAAAATTCAGGAGAAACATGACCGGAAGAAATCTAAAATCACAGGAACCAGGAAAGTGGAACCATATGTTAAAACTTCAGAAGAGAGTTTGGAGAAGACGAAGGAGGGAAGCAAGAGCACTTCGAGCTTTTCACCAAAACGACCATGGTCGGAGAAGTGGTGTTCGATTTGTAAGTCGCCCTCTCACAATACGAGGGAATGCAAATCGAAGGCTAAGAGCCCTCACTTCGCGGCGTGTAAAGTGGCTCCAAAGGAGGTTGCCACTAAAAAATGCTGAGGTCGACAAGGAAGCTCACAACCAGGAGAGCTCACAAAAGTACGGCACTGGAAAATCGAGGACAGGGAAATGGTGTAAACACTGCAGGTCGAACACGCATAATTCTAAAGACTGCAGGGTTAAGTCAGGAGATTCTCATTTCGTCGTGTGCCCAGTAGAACCTAAGGTGGAGGCCACCGAACAGGTCGAGGCCGAAGAAGAGACTCCAGACCAGGACAAGCCATCTGTAGTGGAATTGATAGAGGTTAACGGCCGTCAAGTGGAGTGTTTGTATGACACAGGACTGGACGGGGAGGCCGTGATTTATGCGGATCTGGTACACCCAGAACAATTCACAGGTGAGACCATGGAGATACAGCCTGCACAGAAGAGAGCTGTAGCCATGAAGTTGCCAATCGCCAAAGTGGAGATTCGGTCAAGATATGTCACCGGCACAATCAGGGCCGCTGTATTGACCGATCCCATTTTTCCCGTCATCTTCGGTTGCCGGTATGTCTTTCTGGGAATGCCCAGGGAGCCAATCCATATGGGAGCAATTTAGACTCAATTGTCACTAACCCACTGCCGGGGGAGTTGCGAACTGCCCAGAGTGAGGATGCAACCTTACGTCCTTGCTACAAGAAGCATGCAGAGAAGTGCTGATCCACCAAACCGGGGATAGTACTATATGAAGAATAGGATACTCTACAGGAGAGCCGGAATGAAGAGACAACCTACACGGTCAGTTGGTGGTCCCGAAGGCCTACCGTTCCCAGATTCTTTATATGGTGCATACCATCTCATTTAGTGGGCATATGGGTACTGCCGCCACCATGCAGCGAAATTCCTGCCATTACTATTGGCCGGGATTGACAGGTGATGTGCGTCGGTATGTGAAGTCATGCCCTGAGTGTCAGAGGGTGGCACCGAAACACTGGACAGCGCCGGTGGTCTTGGGTGAAATGCCCATCATGAACTCTCCTTTTGAGAGGGTAGCCATCGACATCGTGGGTCCACTTCCTAGAACTAGGAAGAGGAACATGTACATACTAACAATGGTGGATTGCTGTACAATGTAGGGTGAAGCCATACCATTAACCACAATTGACTCGAAACGAGTGGCTGATGCACTGATGGGGGCCTTTACCAGATTAGGCTTCGCCTTATCAAATTCGGACGGACAAAGGGTCCCAATTTTGTGGGAAAACTCATGGAGGAGGTATTTAGGGTGTTCCACTCTAACCATATACATACCAGCATTTACCACCCTCAAGCCAATGGACAAGTAGGGCGTTTCAACGGCACGTTGATGACAATGCTCCGGAAACTGGCACAGGAAAAACCTGATAGGTGTGATAAATTTATCCTAGCAGCGCTTTTCGCCTATCGGGAAGTACCTCATGCTCAACCGGACTACCACCCGCTACTTTGCTGTTTGGTCGTCCAATCAAAGGGCCATTGGAAGCCATGTTGAGGAGTTGGACTGAGGAGGGAAAGTCAGAAGAAGTGATCTCCTCTTATAAATACGTGGAGGAACTGAAAGAAAACCTTAACAAGGGATGGACTCTGGCGAATCAAAACTTGAAAAAGGCCAGAAAAAGACATGCGGCTTACTACAACCGTAGGTCTAAAAACAGATCTCTAGAGGTGGGAGACAAAGTCTTGTTGCTACTCCCAACGGGAACCAACAAACTGGAGAAAGGTTGGCAAAGACCATGTCCCGTGGAAAGGGTGATATCCAGAACCAACTATCAGATCCGGATCCGGGGAAAGTTGAAGATTTTCCATATTAATCTCCTGCGGAAATACGAGGAGAGACCCGGAGACAAAGCAGCCCACCTCATGGCAATGGCAGTTGCAGTGGAGACTGAAGTGGGAACCAAGAAGAACAGGGAATATCCCTTGGTACATCAGGAAACCTATAGGGATGTGAAGTGAACCCTGATCTGACTTCTCAGGAGAGGGAAAGGATTACCCAGGTTCTCGAGTCTCATAAGCAGATACTGACTGATAAACCAGGACGAACCAGGTTGGTTGAATACGAGATGACCTTGACCACTCAAGAGCCTGTTCGCCAAAAGGATTACCCAGTGCCATTCTCTAAAGTAAAGGCCCTGGAGGAGGAAATACAGAAACTGCTGAAGGATGACGTGATTGCGCCATCCACATCCCCATACAATGCGGGGGTGGTTTTGTTACGCAAACGAAGTGGAGAACACCGGTTGTGTATAGACTATCGACTTTCTGAACAGTCATACTCAATTTCAGGTGGAACCTTTGCCGAATCCAACTCAGTTGTTCGCTAGGCTCCATACGGCTAGGTACTTCTCAAAAGTGGATCTGAGTCGTGGTTATTATCAGATCCCGGTCAAACCAGAGGTTCGACCCCTGCTAGCTTTCAGTACTCCCAGTGGACACTATGAATTCAAGGGCATGCCTTTTGGACTCACAAATGCACCTAGTGTGTTTACTCGTATGATGAGGACCTTGCTAGATCCCATACCTGATCCGTCCATTATCTCGTTCACGGAGATATACTGATTGCTAGTGACAGCTTGGATGACCATTTGCAATCCTTGGAGAGAGTTTTCAATAGGCTCAGGGAAGCAGGGCTTACCGCTCGCCCAACCAAGTGCATGATTGGTTACCAGACTCTAGAATTTCTAGGTCACACCTTTTCCGCGTGTATCGACAGGGTAGAGATAGACAGGCGGTTGCCAATGATATGCAGGGCTAACTAGATCGAATTTCCTCATGGTGTGCTGATGCCGTTGCCCTTGTCAACCCTGCAAAGGCAACGGTTACATGGTTCTCACTAAACACCCATATTGTGAAAACAGACCTGCCGGCAGTAAGTATGGATGGGAGCAGTTTGAGTAGAACCCAGTCAATGACATATCTTGGCGTGAGGCTTGATCGTAGCCTGTCCTTCAGAGATCATGTCGATTATGTCATAACGAAGGCTCGAAAAGGTTTGTCAGCAATGAGAGTCATGGCGACTGCCAATATCGAGCAAAGACTGCTAATACTTCTGTTCCAAGGACTCAAGGACTTGTGCTTTCACGCATCGAGAATGTGCTGGCCATCCTCACTGTCAGCCCTACACAGATTGGAAGACTTGAAAAGGTACAAAACGAAGCCATGCGCATCATTTTGGGCTGCACGAGAGACACCAGCTAAGTAGCAATGAGATATCTCCTTGACTTTCCGACAATGGAACACAGGATCAAGATCTGGAGAGCTAGTGCATACTTACAAATAAGTGCAGATGAGCAGCACCCTCTGCATGACGCTATATCCAGAGAAAAGGGTGACAGGCTAAAGAGGGGCAAATCATGGATGGGTCGGGCGGAAGATGTCGTCAGACAGGTCTGCAGTCTTACCAGTATCAACCCCGGCAAGGAATGGGTGCCGGTGCCTCCAGCTTTTAAGTGCACTTTCTCCTGCATTATCACACTCGACAGACGGTGCAGAGAGCAGAACCCTGCCGCTGTCAATGCAGAGGTTAACGCGCTCATCTATGAACACTCAGATAGCCCCGAAGTGCTCATCTATACAGATGGATCTGTTGTAAAGCAGCAGAGAAGTGCGTGGGCATTTACAGCCCGTTCAGCGGGCCGAACCGTTCAAGAATCCAGTGGTGCCCACTCTATGACCACGAGCAGCATGACGATGGAGGTGATGGCAGTTACACAGGCTTTCATATGGCTGAAGTCACAGCATTATACCAACGTGTGTGTACTAAGTGATTCAATGAGTATAATTCAGAAGGTCGAAGCTGGATCTGTACGTAGACAGTGGACTGAGTCGCTTCGGAAGTCTTTTGTCCGTAAAGTCACCTTCATCTTCGTCCCGGGACATGCGGGAGTCGAGGGAAATGAACGAGCTGACAAACTGGCTGGCTCTGCACCCCCTGTAGATGGCCAGCCCATGGATCTTGCCGATGTTATTAACGTCCTTAAAGATATGGCGAGAACAGAGGACTTTGACGTCAATGATTCCACATCGCTGTCCATGATGAAAGACCTGGGAGTAAGAATCGGCACAGCCAGACGCGAGAGGTACATCGGGAAAACAAGGCGCCTCGTCAACCAACACAGAACTGGCACTATTAGCCACCGGACGCTGATGCATATGCTGGGGGGAGGATCTGAGCACCTATGGACATGTCCGGAGTGCAACGAAGATACCCCAACTGATAACTGATAACTGATAGGTCACACCATCACTCCAGGACAAATTGTCCCAGAGGAGAAGAACCTAGAAAAGATCAGACGTGCTCCAAGGCCGAAAACGAAGAAGGATGTGCTATCCTTTCTCTCTTTGTGTGGGTTTTACCAAAAATTCATCCCGCATTTCACTGTATTGGGAGCTCGATTAACGGAAACCTTGAAAAGGGGATTTCCGGATCAAATCGTATGGACACCCGAGTGTGAGAGTGCATACTATCAGTTGAAGGAGGCCTTGGTCAGCAAACCGGTTTTACAGCTGCCCGACCTATCGAAGCCATTTTTGTTGAGAACAGATGCGAGTGGGATTGGAATTGGGGCAGCCTTGTTACAGGAAGAGAAAGACGATGCTTCGGTTTTTAAACCAGTGGCATACGCAAGCAAGAAACCTCTCCCGGCTGAAAGGAATTATTCGACCGTCGAGAGAGAGTGTTTGTCTCTCGTATGGGCCGTGCAAAAATTCCAGCCCTATTTGTATAGAGTTCAGTTTCAGGTCCAGTCGGATCATCAACCCTTGATGTTTGCCACATGGCGTTTAGACAGAATAACGTCATCGGAATAGGCGGTAGAAAATCATATAGGGAAAACCCCACTCGGACACGAAAGTGAACGTCAACAAAGGAATCCAAGGAGAATGTGGACAACGTAATTGGACAGCAACGGGAGACGCTGTGATTGTGCGTTCGAACAAGGACGTGTTTTTCATGGGATCTGTGTGAGGTGACCTCTGGACGCGATGATATGAGCGTGAGACAGCTCTGAGTCAGGAGAGGGATCTGTTGATGATGACACCGCAGTGAAGTAACCGGGCGGAAAAACCTAGAGTGGAATTACAGCTTAAATGGAATCAGTGGATCAGGGCGTCAAGCAGAGCGCAGTAGACTGGACACTCATCGGTGGATTAGTAAAGTAGGTGCCGATCCCGTCTATAGGGGTCAACCTACAGGTCTGCGTGAGTTTAATGTTCGCATGTCTGCTACGGAATAAACTTCTGATAGCGCTTTGATATCTTGACTTTTGCCGTTGATTGTCATTGTATTCAAGGTAAGGACGCAAGTTTAATTCCTCGTCCTTCGTTGCTGTTTTACATTAATACGAGTTGATACCTCGACGGTTGCCGGTGTAGGCACTTCGAGGCATATGGGGGTCGTCACTGGACTCGCTGCATAAAAAAATTGTCAACACGAAAATTCCTGCCAGATTCAGTCAGCTGAGCGTAGAAAATTTGCACGCCGACATCTTGAGTTGCACCGCACTACACGAATCACACACAGAAAGAAAGAACGCACGAAAACTCCACGTCAAAAAGATGGTGAAGATCAGGAATTATTTCAAGTAAGTTGAAGATCTTAGACGTTACAAAGTTTACAACAGTAAGTGAAAGTGTATATATTATAAGAACAGTACAATGAGAATTAACATATCAGGACGTAAGAACAACATTACGTAGAAGAAGTGCAGTAGAAATATAATAGTCGCACCATACGCGCGAAACTGCACGATATGAAACAAGCCACAGCGCTATAATATATTTGTAACAACTGACATATGGAAAGATCACAGCATATTTAAGAACATTATTGTGTTTTGAAAGAATGTACGGGTACGACTACAGTGCTACTTAAGAAAGGAAGATAGTACATAGATATGAGATGTCCGAAACATTCGACACCATGGTCGATATGGAAAGTAACTATGTTGATGTGAGTAGGCCATAAGATCTAAAGAAACACTGCGCTGCCACAAGTCTACACCACAGTATTGTACGATAACACAACGATGGACACTGTACATTCGAGAATTGATGATTTGCTCACGAATTTGATTGCAACTGCTCAAAAGTGACTTTATGCTAAACAATCTGCGGAATTTATGAAGTTCGTCATGATTCGAGATTATTATCACATTTATCGTTGGACTGTTCCACATAGGATGGAGTGTACTACCGATCTGCAAGTATAGTATACTCTATCAGAAAGACATTCGTTATTTTACGAACATTACTAACAGTTTTGACTTGGTTGTTCAAAACGCCAAAACATTTTGCCATCCTACAAGTGTGAGACATTTACACGCTCGTTACAGTTGCCGAAGCAGCATTTCGGTTGTCTCACGGTGCCAGTTCATTATATTAGACTGACACCTCACTGGCATAGGATCAACGGACACGAAGTTTCGTCACAGAATATCGCATTCTTTATCGTCAACACTACACATGGGACATTACTTGACTTTACACGGAGACACTACACACGTCATCATGGAGGAATAGAAGCACGGATAAGACAGCACACAACAGTCTACTGTGGGTATCGTTGCAATCATATACCCAAATTTAACTCAAAGTTCGACGGGTGCACCATAACCGACTAGGTTTTGTCAGTCGGCCACAGACCGCGTGGGTCTAGGTGCTGGTGTAAGTGCATTACACCATCTGTCATTTTACCAGAGGAGAACCTCCATTAATTGTCGACATTTACTGACAACGATAACGTCTGGACATAACGTCAACCTTTTTTCCACACGTCATATTGGACCAAAGGTGTCAACCCAAATATTGCACAAGGCCAGTATATGTTATTGTTGGTTAATGTGTTATTGTTGATAAATGAGGTGCCTATTATTTAATATTAAGTAAATTAGTTCAAAAATGGATAGTGGGAGCGGTTGAAAGAGCGTTTCTACATTAAACAAGGTCACTTGTGGTGGCAACACATAATTGTTGTCTTGTGTTAAGTGTAGTAGTAATTTCTATAAAAGTACTATTGTCTTTTATGAAAGAAAATATCTAGTTACGTCACTCGTCAGTCGTCTTCTGTCATTGTTGACTGTCTAGTATTATATATTCTTTATACTGAATATATTTCTTATATTATTTTCTGTTATTTACAGATAATAACACTTAATATATATAGATAGCAAGAAGTTACTGAATTTCGTTATTGTTCAATTTTACATTGCTGTTGAGTTGCAGTTCACATTGTGTTCAGCAGTTGTTATATTGATTGTCTACTCCGAATTGAACATATTTACATTTTTGCATTGTTCTATCATATTTCAGCTAGATAAATTATTACACAGGTAGGACAAGATGTCTACACTACAATATTTCACGGAGTTGGGTGAGAAGACTGGATTGGCTGGAGCAGAGCTTAGAAATTGGGTCATACAGGAATTTAAAGCTCAAGCTGCACGGGAGAGGATGGAACGACAGAAAAAAACTGGAAGCAATGCAACTTCAAGCTGCACGTGAACGAGAAGAATGGCTAGAGAAGTCAGCCCGTAAAAAGGAAAGGAGGGAAAATGAGATGGCTATCAAACGAGGTGA
Source organism: Cepaea nemoralis (assembly GCA_014155875.1). Classification (NCBI taxonomy): domain Eukaryota; kingdom Metazoa; phylum Mollusca; class Gastropoda; order Stylommatophora; family Helicidae; genus Cepaea; species Cepaea nemoralis. The sequence continues at coordinate 199,944 of JACEFZ010000947.1, forward strand.
ACATGAAAAGACGGTAGCCCTGCAACGCGAAAGGATAGCAAATGAAAAAGAGAAGCTAATTATGGAAATGCAATTGAAACAAAAGCGAATAACTACAATGAGGAGAGAGATGGAAGAAAGACGGATAACCGCAGAGGCAGAGTTAAAGGCAAAACAGATAACAGCAGAGGCAGAATTAAAGGCAAGACAATTAGCCGTAGAGGCAGAGTTAAAGGCAAAACAGATAACAGCAGAGGCAGAATTAAAGGCAAGACAATTAGCCGTAGAGGCAGAAATCAAGCAAAAACGACTCGCACTTGAAAAGGAGAATCTTGCAAAGGAAACAATGTGGAAGGAGCGTATGAGACAAATGTATGAAATAAAGGAAAATAATCACACAGGTAAAGTATCTGCTACAATAGTGAAAGAACCGAACGCCAGAGATTTCGTTCAGAAAGTAACTATCGAACACAAGTCTAACGAAACACTTACAAGTACAAATGCCCAAATTGAAACAACACAAGAAGAAGAAGAAGAAGAAGAAGAAGAAGAAGAAGAAGAAGAAGAAGAAGAAGAAGAAGAAGAAGAAGAAGAAGAAGAAGAAGAAGAAGAAGAAGAAGAAGAAGAAGAAGAAGAAGAAGAAGAAGAAGAAAAGAACAAATAGAACAGGGTACATCAACGGTAGACATGCATGATACAACGCTACTGAGTGATAGCATAACGGTAAATAATTGCGAATACCAAGATTTGCACAAAGTCAACGAACCCAAACATGAATAAATAACTGATACTCAAAAACAAATCAAACGTGATTACATGTCTCTCAATGACATTTTTCTAAAACATCCCAAAAAGAGAGTAAAGGTTACGCGCACTCAGTATAAACAACAGAGACAGCATACTAAAGTGTTGCCTAAACAACGGCAATGGGATTTGATAACAATAATTATGGCTCTGATCATAACTTTAGTAAAGTTGACCATATCACAGGTTGAAGATATTGTCATAAAGACTTATTTTCGTACAAAAATAAATGTTATGTGCAACAGTACATACATATACGCACAGCTCAAGAAACATTGTACAAACGGTTTCTTACGAACAAAAAGACATATCGCGGACATGCATACAGAAGACAAGAAGTGTAGCACAAATATACACACAAAAGGCAAGAAATGTATTACATACATACGCGCAGAAGTCACAAAGTGTATTACAAACGTACAAACAGAAGTCAGGAGATGCATCACACATATGCACGCTGAAGTTAAAAAGTATGTCACAAACACGTACGCACAATGGAAAACAAACATTACTTGCAGCATTACAACTATCCATTCACAAGTTAAAAGAAGCTACACACAATCCAGAAAGAAACTGATAGATTGGTTAATAGAAACCAAGAAATACACTACAAACATGTGTACGCAAATTAAAACAAAAGTTATAAACTGTGGCATACAGGTAAAGAGGTACGTTACGAACTTACGTTGCTGCTTCAGCCCTACCACTTCATAGTGGAGTATATTCCTGGGAAGGAAAATGTTGGAGCTGATTTCCTGTCTAGACATCCAACTCCAGAGGACGAGGAATAGATCATCTGGATCGAACCTCCAATGAGAATGAGTTGATGCGGACTACTCTCTTAGGAGTATGTCACATTAAAAACTTGCAGGTTTCGATCGATGACAGAAAGTCGCCCCAAAATGTCTACACACATTTGGCATGTCTTTAATATGTTGTTGCTCGAGAAGGGACTATAGCGCCATCCATTTGCAAGGCGGCAGCCAGCCTTTGAAGTGATAGACGGAATGTCTGAGCTGAGGTCGGCTAGATCTTGTGATGTAGGGAAATTATTCTCTGGTTCACAGGCGGGCAAGACTTTTTGTTGTACGGGAAACAGGTTCCCAGATGAAAGCAAAATAGATAGCGGGTTGTTTCCACCCAGTCTAAAACAGTAGAGAGAAATAGATTCTAGGCGGTCTAGGGTCTAGACAGTTTTGTGACGTCATTTATACCCAGTATAAAAACAGTGAAGTAAACAACTTGTGAGTTAGGTGACCGAGAGTTGTGAAGTGCTACGGATGTGTGCAATATTCCTTGTTGTTTTTTAGAGAGAGACTAAAGTGTCTATTGTTGATAATTATCGGCGGACATCGATCCAGTCTGTGATTTCATAGTCTCCATCTACAACAGGAATAACTATATGGTATTCTATTAAACATATTTAACTTAGATTATTCTTAAAAATAGAGTGCAATACTGTGCGGTGATAGAATGTGTTATAAGAGCGTCGGCAACAGTAGCCTTTCGCATAGCTTAAACTAGCTGGTGTGAGATATCATTTAACTCAGCGAGTTAAGGACAATGTAGTGGGATGATATTTAGAGAGATTGAGGATGGTTGGGAGGGATTGAGGGAATGTGAAATGATAGGATCTTCCAGGAGGGCATCTGCTGGGTTTCTACCCGTTCCCTTTAGTCTTTCCTTGTCTTACCAGGACTCAGACCGAAGTGATGAGCTCCTCGGCCTGATGACAGAGTTTGGTTCTCTGTTATTTTTTCTGAGTGCGGCCGGTGGCCTACACTCACCTAATAAAGGTCGGAATCGAGTTGCTCTCACCAGGTGTGTTCTCTATTCAACAGGTTCCACTCGAATGCTCTACGTTATTCTACCAAGAAACTAGCAACAAAGTCATAGAAAGTGATGGCTCTAGTATTGAAGGCAGAGTGTACTGAGAGGCCTTTGCACTGGGTCCATAACCCAGATGGTCTGCAGGAACCTGGCCTCTGATGAGCAGGAAGTGATGTTTATAAATGTGTTTATTAAGTGATAGTTACATCACATTAAATTCAGGACACTGAAAATAACATTTGTACCAGGAACACTAGTAACAATAACTACCTGGAACAGTAACATTGTGTATGAACATTAGGGAAATCTTGCAAAAAGTGAAATACGAATATTTAGGTTTTTCCAAAGTGACAGTAACAATAGTTGTGAGATTCTCTGAACACAGAACATTAATGAACAGAGTAGTTACACTGTGTGTGTTAGAATGAATATCAATGTTGGACTGTTTTCACTATTGAAGACCAGGCATCTGGAGTGTTCACGAGCTATCTGAAGAAGTCGACACGTGGCCTGAGAGACACATCACTTGGGTGAGGTTTTCTGTCCCTGATATGGTGTTGTGGTATGGCCAGTACGATGATGAAGCAGACTGTGCTCCTTGGCTGTTCGGTCTGATTCTGCATACACACTAGATTATACGACAGACATACTACTCATACACGTTGCACATACATGACACTTTTCTCTATTAAACTAAGTTGTTGTTTTGTTAGAGCCAGTGTTGTTTAGTGTGTTTGTGGAAAAGAACGAGAGGGGGCTTGATACAGTAGAAAAAGAGAGAGAGAGGGAGGGATCCAGGGATCGACTGGGTTTTGTGGACAGAAATCAAGAAGATCCTCAAGATAGTGAAATGGGGTTAAAAGGATATCGATGTTGATTCAACTCACCCCAGGGACGACATTAAAATAATACACGACAATATCCTATTGACATTCTACAAGGAGACGTAAAATATATGAAATTACCTATTGGTTTTCAGCTGAGGCTAACGGTACAATCGAATGTAAATAGTAAATTACTATTACTTTAGTTGATTGTCAGAGTCTGTAGTTTAGGTGGTAGAGAACAGCAGCTTCACAATTTCTGGACAAACCAAGTCGAGGGGAAATCTGAATGCAGAATGATTTGCTTTGATTTCGATGATATGAGGCGCCAGCGGTTAAGAAAGCTACAACAAACTACTAAACGTATCGTTACCTCGTAAATCACAAATAGCCAATGAGGTCAGCAATCCAGCGAGCTCGAAAAACAAACAACTAAAACAAACAGACAATAAATGATGTTGTTGGGTGCAAAATTATGTAATATGCAGCAATATGCAATAATATGCAATTAACTCAAACTGATTGTGCGCTGTGTGACTGTGAGTGTGTGTGTGTGTGTGTGTGTGTGTACGTGTGTGTGTGTGTGTGTGTATACGTGTGTGTGTGTGTGTGTGTGTGTGTGTGCGCGTGTGTGTGTGTGTCAACAGGAGAGGCGTGTGCGAATCTTTCCTTCCTGGCAGCACGTTTGCAGAACACAACATTTAGAACCCGTTTTTCTAAGAGCAAAGTTATGTTTCAGGCAGCAGTGATTTTCCGAGGGAATTTTTAAAAACTCCTTTAGTGGTTAATTAATAGCATTAAACAGATCCAAGAAAAAAAAATAATAATATATTTTTGTTTGAGGTAATGTTATAAATCTGTCCCTTATTAAGTGTTTCATTGAGCATGATTCGGACATTCGGGGCGGGTTCACTAAACAAACTGGCCGTGCACGTTAGTGTCTTGTACATTTATTCTTGCAACGAGGCACTGTCATCAGAGCTGGAGGTGACAGGTTTGAATCCCGGTGGGTAACTATGCCTTTTTAATTTTTGTGTTGTCTAGTGCAGTGGTTCTCAACCCGTGGGGAATCACCTCTAGGGGGGAATTTTAGGGTTTCCAGGGAGAGAATGAAGATTATTTCAAGATAGCGTTAATACAAGAACCGATTACTTGATATTGTTTTTCCCTCCATACTTTACGGTTCTGTACTCCTCGCCTTTCTGATATTCGTATTTTAACGTAAGTAGACCCACAAATCACGTTTTATGTAGACGTCTAAACTTGTTCTAGTATGTATTATTAAAGTTAGCTTCCATTTTTACGTTTACTATGTAGGGGCAGGGTGGAGAAGGAGGAATTTATAGGGAGGAAATACGAAAGGGGAGGAATGACATTCTCAACATATGGTGAAGGGGGGCATGGGCGAAAAGAGGTTGAGAACAACTGGTCTAGTGCGTTCTCTAGTCTCTAATTCTTTCCTCTACCTCTCTGAGAGCCAAACAATACGTGTGCTTTTATTTATGAACTGCCGTAGTGGTCTCACGGGGTTCCCCAAAGGATATTAATGTGTAATACGTGTCAATAAAGAAGAAGACTGGTCACCTCTTACACGGTGCACTTACGTGTACAAAATGTGATGACCTTATCAAATCACAAACACACAGCAGATAGTGGATTGAATGGGTAATACATTATCATCTTATCGAATCACCTACACACAGCAGATAGTGGATTGAATGGGTAATACATTATCATCTTATCGAATCACATACACACAGCAGATAGTGGATTGAATGGGTAATACATTATCATCTTATCAAATCACAAACACACAGCAGATAGTGGATTGAATGGGTAATACATTATCATCTTATCAAATCACAAACACACAGCAGATAGTAGATTGAATGGGTAATACATTATCATCTTATCAAATCACAAACACACAGCAGATAGTGGATTGAATAGGTAATACATTATCATCTTATCAAATCACAAACACACAGCCGATAGTAGATTGAATGGGTAATACATTATCATCTTATCAAATCACAAACACACAGCAGATAGTAGATTGAATGGGTAATACATTATCAACTTATCAAATCACAAACACACAGCAGATAGTGGAATGAATGGGTAATATATTATCATCTTTGTCGCTTGTCGTCTCTGGGGGGACAGTAGAATCAACAAGCACACTTCAACTTCCCTTTTTCCAATGTTGGGTTTATTGCCAGACCTTTGTCTACACACCCCCGTTCCAATCTTCTATTCACTATCTCTCTCTCTCTCTCTATTATCGCAATGCCATACCTCTCTTCACTTTCCTTCAGAACATACCCACACAACCTTGTCCTCCAATAAATACTAACATTATTTATTGAATAAAAAGTGCCATGGATGTGTATAGAGTGTATGCAAAGATGTTGTTGGTGTGTTCTATCGTGTAGGTGAGATCAGAGTGACACTCTAAGACACAGTCCTCATTGTTCTCATCACACAACGGCATATTGTCACCACAGCACAGAACCTGTTTACGCTCACCCGGTATAGTGTCTCTCTGAACGATGTTGATGAATTCACAATATCCTTGACAACGTTAGAATTAAACAGTTTGTTCACCACTGCGTATTTTTAGTAGATAATGTCTTTCCTGGTGAAATATCCAATAACCTGAACGATATAATATTTCAGGTACTGTTTATACCTCCCATAACCTTGAATGACTTCTCGTCTCTATCTGGACGCATAATTAGAACAATGTTTATAGAATATCACTGATTCACGGTGTTCATCTTATTCGTTACTGTTCTGTTTATCAGATAATAAGGTCTTGCCTTACAGCCTCTTCATTTGAGAAATAGTTCATGTGAACCATATTGAGCTTCTGATCTATGCTTAGTTGCACTTTATGCTGCTGTAAGTCTCTTAGAATGCCTTATAGGTATCCGTTAATTCTAGAACTTGCTGACCTGTATGTATGATATTAGACTTCAATCTGGCCGATATTTATCCCTGTACCAGATTAGAGTCCATTCTTTCTTTTCAGGAGTGTTACTATTGCTTTGTTCATGGGAACCTGTCGAAAAGACAATATCAGGTGCTATCAACCTAACTCAAACTCATTAGAAGTGAGATTAGGCTTATGGCCATTATCAGTTATAACTTCTATAGATTCAGAGAAATGATCTCTGACATAAGGCATAGGAGTTATACACATAACTTAAGACTAGGTAAAAGAAGGAAATGTCATAGGATAGCTCAGAAATCCCGGTAACCATCTATACTAGAATCTCCTATCCCCTATTATACTAGTACTCATACTATCGAGTGCCCTGACACCTTACTCAATCCACTAAGTCACTTCTCAGCTAAATTCGGCCGACACTCAATATTACAGTCACACACTAAAATACACTATGCTAGAGTTCTACTCTACACCACAACTACCTTATAACTATCCTCTGCTGAATTGGGAATACTATTGCACATAAATACAAATGCTCGTCGGTTTCATCCAACTTGAAACATTGTAACTCCCTTTCCATAACAGCTCAAGAATAAATCACCACTTTCTCTCGCGGAAGCCTCGTAGCACACTCAATTAACTAGAATATCCAGACTATTTATACTCTGGCTCTGTACGACTATACTGGCCTATTCCACCAATTTTTCCCCTGTCCTCTTCATCTTTTTTTCAATAACAACCGAATTTCTCCTTTGGTGCACGGTCATTTCGGGACATCAATGATTATCTACTCGTTTCTTCCGACCACAGATATTCGTCTCCGTTACTACAAAAGACATCTGATAGTCTACGTCTGCGTTGTTCAAAAGGTTTGTGAAACGGCGTGATCGCGAATCTCCGTTTCCCACTTCAAAGGTTAGTGAAATTGTTTTATCCTGATTCCCGCTCCTGTGTTCAAAGGGTCTAAGATCGTCGTTCTCCGTCGAAAACAAGCGGTATTTGTTTTGAACTTGGAGTCAATAACCTGTACTATCCTCAGTACCGAAGCTATCCCTTGTTGTCCTGATTCAAAGGTCAATAACTTTCCATCCTCGTGAAATATGAACAATTTTATGTTTATATATATGTCATGGGATCGTTAACCTGTCAGTAGTCTGTGACAATCTTATCAAATCACAAACAAACAGCAGATTGTGGATTGAATGGGTAATACATTATCATCTTATCAAATCACAAACACACAGCAGATGGTGGATTGAATGGGTAATGCATTATCATCTTATCAAATCACAAACACACAGCAGATTGTGGATTGAATGATAATACATTATTATCATGTAGCAGCCTTTAGTAGAACGGCACTTCTCATCATTGCCCGCCAGAACCTGTCATAGTCTTGTCTATATTAACATATGGCTCGCTCTCCAGAACAAGGGGCGAAACAATCATACACATTCAATGATTACACTCTTACACGCGGTAACGTGAAGTAAACCCTTTTATTCACGTAACCTATCTACATTGGGTACATACCTGGAGGTTGCGCTCATAATCATGCGCAACTCGTACCTTATCACAGCAGTACATACATGCATTATACATTTTACAATAGAATAATACAAAATGACTCTCTGACTGCCTCAGCTCAAGCACATCTCAATCTATCAGTCAGTCATGCCTCCCTCATTACAGCCATCTCACAACGATCATGAAACACAAACATAACCCTCTCTGTCCGTCCGTCTCGAAGTCAATGAAATGAAAATGATGTTTTCTTTACCAGTTTCCCTGTCTGGTGTATTTTCCTGTCCCCTGTCTCCAACATAAACACCTTTATGCACAAACTCATACATCCACAACTCCTGTCCCCAATTTTCCTTATTTAAAAAGTTAGTTGCATATCCTTTACAGTACGTTTCAGTCAACTCCTGCAATTTTTCTTCGCAAGATTAGATTTAGTAGTTTGCCACTGCTTTCTGAACGATCGGCACTCATACCATTTTATGAAAATCAGCGGGAAACGGTCTGCTTCCAAATCGTGGGCAGTTGTGGTTCGAATACGAATATTCGGGATTGCGAATTGCCACAGCGTCGGCTTCTCCTTGTAATATAATATAATAGTACCAATCCACTGGTTTCCTGCTCCCGGTTGTAAAACTCTGTCAATGCAGTCATCAGTCTACTGATTGATGGCCTCTGGGTTTTCCACTTCTCTACCTGTACACCAACGTTTAATAACAAATTAAGAAAGACAAAAAAAAAAACTCTAGTTTGCAAAATGAAGACCAGTTTATGCAATAAATCATTGTCATTGGAAGTTAGAAAACATAATTGTGGCATGTTACATAGAACCAGCTCTAATGTGTGGCTATGAATCCTGGACAAAAAGAAAATAAGCAATATATTGCTCGAAGCTTTAGTTAAATATGCTGAACATCACCTGGACTGCCAAAATGAGCAATCTAAACGTTAGAGGCTAAGAACAAAGATAATTCAGGACACACACCAGAAAAAGACAGTGATAATTTCTTGTCACATTATGAGAAATTACAATCTAGAACATGTTGTGGCAGGTGGAAAGATTCGTGGAAGGAGAGACAGAGGAAGATAGAGTGGGACAGCAGGATGTGGGAAAGCATGACCGCCTACGTCAATCGACAAGGCACATGATGTTCATGACATAACCACTTTAGATTCTACTCCTACGTACCTATTCATACCAAACTTACACGTACACACACACACACACACACACACACACAATACACACACAAGAAAGCAATACACAATTCTGCATACAATACGCTAAGCAAGCAATACACACTATGAGTATTCCCAATGGGAATTGCTCTATCTCTCCCATTCAATCCACTGATAGTCGTCTAACGTGCGTCAGTCTCTCCCAGCTAGGATACAGATTCAGATAAGTATCCTTAATATTGTTATGTAGTGTGTTTCATGTAGTTTTGTGTCGGTTTGTGTGTGTGTGTGTTTTTTTGTTCTGGGCTGACGAAGGCTTTGGCCGCAACGTCTAATTTGTTTCTTGTAATCGTGTTTCAGTAAAGCTCACAATCTACTTCTCGTTTTTGGTGGTTCATTCATAAGCAAGCATTATCACGCTATGAGTATTCCCAACATAAATATGTCCACATTTGAAGAAAGAGCTTCTATTAGAAGTCTTTATTAATAGTTTTAATACATAATCTAAACATTGAAAGATCTATCGTTTGATAATATTTCCATGTGTGTATGTATGTGTGTATATACATATGCGTGTATGTGTGCTCATGTGTTTGAGCTCGTGAGTGTTTTCGCGTGCGGCTGTGTGCACGCTGATGTTCATACATCAACATTGGAAATGGTTATACACCATTACAAGATACTGCCTCCTGGCAACGATCTCAAAGTGTTGATTTTGCCGATTAGTCCCATAACCCACAACACACTTCATGTTCCAACAAATGTAGACATAATTATTGATTTAATGCCAAATGTACAAGCAGTGTAAATCGAATGATGGAAATTATCAACACAACAATGATATTCGCCTGTAGATGTTTGGAGTAGCAAACTTATACTCACGTCAAGATCCAATATTTGGTAAAAGAGAGTGGTTGGTGGCCACCTTATCTGGAATGTTCTTCAGTCCGAGCTCGTCGCACACGATAATCGTGCCTTCACAGCGACATTCCTTCAGAAATAATCAGCACTGGTTAATGAGACACCGTATATCTCAGCCGACTAACTAACTAACTAACTAACTAACTAACTAACTAACTAACTAACTAACTAACTAACTAACTAACTAACTAATTATCTAACTAACTAACTAACTAACTAGCTAGCTACCTAACTAACTTACTAACTTACTAACTTACTAACTAAATAACTAGCTAGCTAACTAACTTACTTACTAACTAAGTAACTAACTAGCTAACTAACTAACTAACTAACTAACTAGATAACTAACTGGCTGGCTGGCCAACCGATTCACTGACTAACTAACTAACTAATTATATATCTAACTTACTAACGCCGGTCTCCCTGGCGAAGGGCGAATTAACTTTCTCCGTAACCCCGTACATCCACGTAGGGTAACACAGCTGAGCAAGATTCGGTAGCGAATCGCGTCGCGTTGCTTACTTACGGGAGTATGTGATCCAGTCGCTCAGAAAGCAATAGCAAACTACTGAGCGTAATCTTGCCAAGACATCAACAATAGCGGTAAAATGCTGGTGTTGACAGCGATGTCCTGTAAATAGGATATGCGAAAAAAAAAATTTTAAAAATCGTACTAACTAATTAGATAACTAACTAACTAACTAACTAACTAACTAACTAACTAACTCCCTGCTTGAATGATTAACTGCCCAACTAACAATCTGATTAACTGAATGCATGACTGAATTAATTATTTACTAACTGACTGACTGACTAACTAACTAACTAACTGACTGACTAACTAACTAACTAACTGACTAACTTAATGACTACCTGGCTAACTGTTTAATTAGCTGTCTGACTGACTTACTAACTAACCATGTAGATAACTAATTTGACTAACTAGCTAGCGATCTACTTAACTAATTAATAACTTTATTAATTAATTAACTAACTTATATTCATTCATTCATTCACTTATTCAGTAGCATGTCCTTTTTCAGAACCTCGCGCCCATAACAACCTTCCGCAAAACCTCTCGATCATAAGCAAGATGTCCCGCGTCCGATACACCCATCTGGAGATCATCCGCCACATCCTGCACCCATCTTCTCTTTGGCCTTCCTCTTCCTCTCTTCCCAGGCATATACCCCTCCATTATTGTTCTCTCCAAACTTTCGTGACGTTTCAAGTGACCAAAATATTTCAATTTTCTTTATTTTATCGTCTTTAATAGCCAACCTTCTTCAATATTCAGCTCTTGAAGTATGGATGCATTTGTTCTTTTCTTTACCCAAGATATTCTTAGAACTCGTCTATAACATTTATATTCAAAGGCATTTATGCGCTGTTCAGCTTGTTTAGTAAGTGTCCAGGTCTCACAGGCGTATGTTGCAATGGGAAAGATGCATGCTCTTAAAAATCTAATTTTTGTAGTTCTGTCTGTCCCATTCCATAATTTATTCAGTTGTTTTAGTCTTTGAAGAGCAATTGATATTCGTCGTTTAATTTATTTCATTGTGATACCGTTGTTGGTAATCAATGACCCAAGATATTATAATTTGTCTACCACCTCCAATCTTTCCTCATTAACATATATTTCTTTCTCCATATTGGTTTTATATGTATGCATTATCTTTGTTTTTGCTATGTTAAGATATAAGTTGTGATTTTCACTATTCAAGTGGGTTGAGGTTTTTAGGTTTTCTATACCAGTCTGTGTTGTGGATAGCAATACTGTATCATCAGCATACCGAATCTCTGGTATGTCATGACCACCGATATTTAGGGCATCATATAGCTCCCTGTTTATATCATCTCTTATATTTCTCATTATATTTTCGGCGTACAGGTTAAACAAATAGAGGGACAGTACACACCCCTGACGGACTCCTTGCTTGATGTCAAACCAATCTGATGTCTCGCCATCTATTCTAACCGCTGCTTGTTGTTCTAGATGGAGCATTCTTATGAGTTGTATTACTTGTGGCAGAAAGCCCATATTCCTCATGATATCCCAAAGTTTCTGATGTTGTACATAGTCAAATGCCTTTTAATAATCCAGAAAACATGAGAATAGGTTTACATTAAATTCTCTGCACTTCTCTATTATTAAACGCGTATTGAGAATGTGATCTCTTGTTCCTCTTCCTTGTCTAAATCCAGCTTGCAAAACGTTAATTTCTTCTTCCATTTTCTTACAAAGTCTTCCCATTATGATTGTTAGTAGAATTTTACTTGCATGACTGATCAGGGCAATAGTTCTATAGTTGGTGCATAATTTCAGATTGCCCTTTTTTGGTATTGGAATCAAGATATTTCTCTTCCAGTCATTCGGCCATATACCATATTTCCATATCTTTTTACATAATGAGTCATAGATTTGTATGCTTTCTTCTCCTCCCGCTTTAATTAGCTCATCTGGTATCTCATCACATCCAGATGATTTACCATTCTTCAGGTTCTTTATTACCCATGCAATTTCATCTAATGCGGGTTCAGGTTCTGTCTCTGCTGTCGTTGGCTCATGTATCTCATTCATATCCTCACTGTCACTCATATCATACATTCCACTGCAGTACTCCTGCCATCTTTCTAGAATTTGTCTAGATTCTGTTACGGTATTTCCCATCTTGTCACAGATAACATTCAATTGAGGTTGAACATTTCTTGTCAATAACTTCATTTCTTTGAACATTTCATAATCTCTTCCAGTCTTATGATATTGCTCTATTCTGGTACAGCAATCTTGTATATATTGATTGTTGTCCTTTCTTGTGTTCTTTCTTATTTCTCGAGTTAAAGATTTATACTTCATCCTGCTGTTATCGGATTCACCTCCTTTCTGTTTCAGTTCCCTTCGTTGTTTTATTAATTCTAAAGTGTCTGATGTAATCCGTGGCTTTAGTTGCTTTTTCTTGGTCGGAATTAAATCTTTGGCTGCAGTGATCAAGATATCTCTAGCTTGTACTGCCAGTTCATCAGGTGTCATTTCTTCTTGTACAGACATCAAGACCCCAAAACGATTCCTAACTTCTACGGTGTATGCATCTGGTATTCTTGTGAGATCAAAATGGAGTGGCCTTGGTCCTCGGGTAAGCTTTTTGAGTTTTAATTTCAGATCTGCTTCTAATAACTGATGATCTGTATCACAGTCTGCACTTCGTAGGGTTTTTGTTTTAAGCTTGATCTCCATCTTCTTTGTATTAAAATATAATCTATCTGATATTTGGTAATACTGTCCGGGGACTTCCATGTGAAGAGTCTTCTAGGGTGTTGTTTAAAAAAGTATGTTGGCTATCATTAACTCATTTTCTGTGCAAAATTCAATTAATGTGTCATCTGCATCATTTCTGTTTCCCAATCCAAATTTTCCTAAAACGCGTCTCTCATTTTCAGCTCTTCCTGTACCTACTTTTGCATTAAAATCTCCCATTAGTATTGCTATATCATTATGACCAAATAAACAAGTACATTAACCAGCAAACTAAGTTGTTAACTACCCAGCCAACTAACCAACCACGCAAACAATAGCTTAACGATCTATCGTATTTCTGTCTTTTTGTCTATATGTCTGCATAGCTTTATTTCTATTTATTTGTGTGTCTGTCTATAGTTTGGGCTATCTTCGCACAGTACATTTTCTTATTTGTCTGTCTGTCTATATGTCAGTCTGTATGTCACTCTATATGTCTGTCTATATGTCTGTCTATATATCTGTCTGTATGTCTGTCTATATGTCTGTCTATATGCCTGACTGAAACAATGTATGAGATCAAAGACATAAGAGCTGCTCTCCATGGCTAAGGGCTTGCTTGGATACTATAAGTGAGTCCGCTTACTTGTGTTCGAAACATAGCTGCCACCGATTTGGCAGCAGACCGTGTTGCGCTGGATTTCAACATGTTGATATAGGTGCAGGTCGTTTAGAAAGCAATGGCAAACTACTGAACGTAAACTTGCCAAGAAATCAAAAACAGCAGTAAAATGCTGGTGTTGACAGAGATGTCCTGTAAATAGGATCTGAAGATTTTCGTTCGGTCGTTTTGTCTTTATGTCTGTCTGTATGTCTGTTTGTCTGCCTATATGTCTGCCTGTCTATATGTCTGTCTGTATGTCTGTTTATCTCTGTTTCTATTTATTTGTGTGCCTGTCTATAGTTTAGTCTATCCCTCCAGCAGTGCCTCTTCCTGTTTATTAGTCTATCAACATTAAGAATTCCTCATACACAGGGATTGGACCACATGACCACCTGGCCGGCAAGCAAGCTTGCAAGCCACTACACAACAACGACGCCCGCGTTTATGGTTCCCATTCTTCTGGTTTAAACTGAAAGGTGAAAACTAGGCCCTTAACCAACACACTCTAGGCCCTTCATAGACTTGTAAATGGTCGGTTGGGTTTCTCAGCTAATGTTTTCCTGTAATGTAATGGTTTCCTCAACTAATGTTGAGAAGAAGAGCAAAATGTCAGACGGGCCTGCGTGCCCAATTCTTAACCCTCTGAAAATAAAGATAAAGATAAAGATTTCTAGGGGATGAGGTAGCTAGACACACGTCAACTTTCCTTGGTCGCCTCCTACGACATGCATGGTAGGTTACAGTGTTACTATACTTTACTCACTGACACATGAACGGAGTATAATGGGGCGACCTTTTGTCGTGAAGTTGGAGTCGCGGCTAACTAACTAATTAACTAACTACCTAGCTAACTAACTAACTACCTAGCTAACTAATTAACTAACTACCTAACTAATTAACGAACTAACTTACTAAATAACTAACTAACTACCTAACTAACTAACTACCTAACTAACTAACTAATTAACTAACTAACTAACCAACTAACTAACTAACTAACCAACTAACTAACTAACTAACTAACCAACTAACTACCTAACTAACTAACTACCTAACTAACCAACTAACTAACTAACTAATTAACCAACTAACTAACTAACTAACTAACTAACTAGCTAACTAACTACCTAGCTAACTAACTAACTAACTACCTAACTAACTAACTAACTAGCTAACTAACTAAGATACTTGACTGCCCTATAAGGACCCCTGTGACACACATGCCCATGGTGCCACAGACAGATTATCAGACCAATCAACACTCCAGGGTGTCATGTTGTTTTGCGTGTGTTTTGTGTGCTCACTTTTAACTCTAACTTAGTCCATTCTCATGCTACTACTTCTAGTGCAATTGACTAATTTTTGCCTTTGTATTACCTTTCCCTATTACCAATGCTCATCACCATCATACGAACCCAACTCCGACTTCAGAGGTGATAGTGTCATGTGCTCAGTCTCTTCCCGGACGGTTTGAGTCGAAACTAGAGTTATGTGATCTATTTTTAAAAAAAAAAAAAAAATTCTCGTTGTAAGTTGATTTGAACTTAGTTTCATCCAACCACATAGCGAGCGTGCTGGCTATTGTGCTATCGTAACTCTAACAGGAATGTATACTGTATTAAAGAAACAAGTGGTTGTCCTATGCAGGACGTTGTAATCAAACCTAATCCCTTGTTGGTATTTTATGCAATTTTCCGTTCAGTAGTTTGCCATTGATTTCTGATTGATTGATTGATTTAGGAATCGACATCACAGCATTCGGGGCATTCCCATAAGTGCTCCGTCCCCATCCTCAGCAGCCAGCGAAGAGTTCCAACACTAATAGTACCAGTAGCAATCTGATTATAAGTCCGTCTCGCGTTTCCTTTGAGCGTTGAGCGTCGACCAGATCCCTTCGTCACTCCTCGTTGTCTCATTCTTGCCAGACCATGGTAATCCATTTGCTCCTCCGACGTGTGCACGTGCTCCCACAAGGCCGCAACCACGTCTGCCTTGTCATGTATCAATACTCCACCAAGTTCTGCAGAGCCCGCCAATCTGTCCGCCTGTTCATTTCCCAGCACACCGGCATGCCCCGGAGAAAAGATCCAGGCGATGCTTGTCACCCGTGACCTCCGAAGCGAAGCAAGCCACTCCGCACGAAGTCTGCCCCTCCTCACCCCCGTCAGCATGCTTTCTGAGTCAGTTACAATCACGATGTGTGTGTGTGTGTCGTGTTCTCCATCCAGCGGAGAACCGCAGTGACTGCCTCCACTTCCATTCTTAAGCTGGATGTTGTGGTATTATATGTCAGGCTCTCCTGCCCCAAACATCGACCATTAGCTTTGGCTACGAAACCCCAGCCACTTCTCTCACCTCTTGACACCGAACCATCTGTGTAGATAATCACATCACCCGAGTGAGCATTGTCTTGAATTAGTTGCTGGATTTCCACTTCCGTGGCCCCTGCTGGCCACTCCCTGCACTCCCGGCTTAATGTGATTATAACTCTGCACAAGTCTTCTTCTTCTTCTTCTTCTTCGTTCATCCGGAGTTTTTTTTCGGATGTGATTGCGTTGTGCCTGTTTACAGCAGAGCTGCGTTCTTGCGCTGTTAGGCCGACACATCCGACTTCTGCGGGCATTTGTTGACCGGGTTAACCTTCCCGGGGCTGCACAAGTCTGACTGCTCCGCTGGCACTCTGACCCACTCCTCTCCACGCCTAATGTTCTCCAGGGGGCACATCTGTCAGATCGTATCCTCCGCCTGAGCCATCCATGATTTCCCTCTTATCAGTCGCTGACCCTTAACTGCGTCCAGCGCCTCATGCAGTGGGTGGTCTGTGTTTGCAGCTACTCTGAGGTATGCCTTCGCCTGCATCACCTTGAGCCTACCAGCAACAGTCGGCAGACCAAGGATGTAACGCATACACACTACTGGGGTGTCTCTAGTGCATCCCAGAATAATCCGCATAGCTTCGTTCTGTATGCGCTCTAACTTCACCAGCTGACTCTCTGAGACAGTGAGCAGACCTAATCCATAATCAATTACTGAGAGGATCGAGTGCTGGTATAGTGTGAAAAGCATTCTCTGCTCTATATCCATTGCAGCCATAGTTTTAAGTGCATTGAGTCCCTTTTGAGTTCTTGTCACGACCGTCTCCACATGGTCCTTGAAGGATAGGTCCTGTCAAATGTGATCCCCAGATACTTCAGTTTGTTCTCTCTGCTGACATTTCTACCATCTATCGCGAGGCTTGGGACATCAGCTCTTACAATCCTGTTGTCCAGAGACCACCACAAAACAGCCGCCTTTTCCGGGTGGATGACAGCACTCATTTCTGTGCACCAGTCAATCACTTCATCTACTGTCGCCTGTAACTCCTGTAAATCCATTGCTTTCTGAACGAGACGTTAACTTTGAAGTCTATAAACTCAGGGGTGTAGGAAACGATCCCGCTAGCTCGTCATCAGTGTACCGGAAGTTTAAGAACTAGAATGCGCTGATCCCTTCGGCCACGCCGACAAGCCAGCAAGAGAGACAACTGCCATCTTAAATAGCTTACCTTGAAGATACACGGGCTATCTGCACGGATCGTCTTTAAGATAGCAAACAGGTAGATAACAACGTTCAGGCTACTCAGCATCTTTTATTTAACAACGCATAATCTGTGGACACAAACTTCATTCATTAGTTCACTCATCCACAGTTGATATCTGTCTACAGATGTACAGAATTGCTGATATACCTGTTAGTGAAACTTTTACGTTTACTCAGAATAATAATTTGATGACAAATCAATGCAATAAACAAACACACAAACTATATTTATACCATCGATGAATAAACTTCGTCTAGGGAAAAAATGAAGAAAATAAAAGTATAGGCAGGCCGAATGACAGAGGGATCGACTGACAAAGAGGCAAACAAAGAAACAGAGGTCGACAGACTTGTAGACAGACATTAACAATAAGTTTAGTTGAGGTTAGATTATAAAAGAATTACCAGACACAGAGACAGATATAGACAGACATACATATATAGAACTAAACAACTTACATTCGAAACTGAATTGAAATCTGTGAAAGTGCCAGCTTAGATAACACAGAAACGTTCTAACGCCCGTGCTGTTTAGCTTGCATACATTCTTTATCTCTGTTTACCACTGTTTCTCAAGGTTTCAGCATTAGCTTTTGTTACACAGGCGTGTGTGACCGTGGGTAATAACATGTGTATGCATACATAAGGAAATCACTTTATTCGTTCCAACGCTGTGTTCTCAATGTCAAATATGGAAGCCTTAAAACCACTCTCGTGTAAAATCACTTGTAATTTGATGTGAAATGGGTTGCAAAAGGAAGAGTAGGGAGGAAAACAATACTATAGGAGGAGCTCCAATCGTTTTGGTTGGACCCTTCCTAGGCAACGGCCAGGGGGTCCATAGCAAGGCGAGCATCATAACGCTTTGCAGTATACGAAATATTTAACCACATAATTGCAAGGCATCCTGATGTCTGTGGTGCTACTCCTGCCTGGATGCTTAGAGCTTCACCACCTTTCCTTTGCTTGAGTAAACTGTGGTCTTACTCGAGTTTAAATATGTATTCGCGTACACTCGTGTCTGCTCGTGTATGTACGTGCATACATATCTAAAGCATTCGGGTTTTGTTTTTTTTAAACTGTGCCAATGACTCGCCATCGCCACTTCTCCTGTTAATTAAAACAGTCCCTCCACATGAAGGCCAGGAGTTTTACTTTTGCTGTCAGCGGGTTTGAATACACAAGCCATTTGGGTATTTTTCAAGGTTAGGGGATCACCCCAAATCTGCGACCCCGGCTGTATAACAACAATTAGAAACCACCAGATAAGCTCGAAAACTAATGGCAGTAGAAATGTGATTTCTGAGGAAAATGCGAAGAATTCTATTGGCAGACAGTAAAACTTAATGGGCAAGTTCTACAAGAAACTAATGTAAACCGTAAACTTATTACTGAACTCAGAGCTGATCAGGGACTCTGGTGATCGTGTGAGATGGCGAAACATGACCACCTATGCTTATCGGTATGGCATATGATGATGATGATGATGATGATGATGATGATGATGATGATGATGATGATGATGATGATGATGATTATGATGATGATGATGATGATGATGATGATGATGATGATGATGATGATGATGATGATGATGATGATGATGATGATGATGATGATGATGATGATGATGATGATGATGATGATGATGATGATGATGATGATCGATATATACATCTTATACGTCTGTCCTATTGCTTTTGAAATGTCGTAAAGATGAGGCAGGTGTAAATTTATGTTTCGCTTGTCTTGCTGCTTTAACTAAAGTCATAATTTATTTCTTCAGTGTCTCTTTTACTCCAGTTAAACAACTCGTTCTGGGTCATCCTCTCGCTGTGTATGTTCTCATGTAGAACGCTCTAGACACTGGTTGATCTTGATTCGTTCTAGCTAAATAAATGTTCGTACCATTTAATTCTTTGGAGTTCTAAAACGTTGGCAGTAGGTGTTATACCTACACTCGTTCTTAGTTTTCCTATATTTACCAGTTTTTCCAGCTGTGTTTCTTATGCATCTCATCTCACATCAAATTACAAGTGATTTTACGACTGTATATTTTTAGAACTGTCCTTGTCTGACATTGAGAGAATAAAGTGACTTCCTTATGTATGCATACACATGTTATTACCCACGGTCACAAACAATTGTGTAACATAGGCTAATTCTGAAACCTTGAGAAACAATGGTAAACAGAGATAAAGAATTCATGCAAGCAAATAGCACGGGCGTTAGAATGTTTCTGGGTTATCTAAGCTGGCACTTTCACAGATTTCAAGTTAATTTCGAATGTAAGTAGTTTAGTTCTATGTACATATGTCCGTCTGTCTCTCTGTCTGTTAATTCTTTTATAATCTAAATTCAATTAATCTTATTGTTAATATCTGTCTATCAGTCTGAAGGACTCTCTGTCGCTTTGTCTGGCTGTTTGTCAGTCGATCCTTCTATCATTCGACCTGTCTTTACTTTTCTTTCCGTCATTATTTCCTTAGACATAATTTATTCATCGATGGTATAAATAAATATAGTTTTAGTGTGCTGGTTTATTACATCAAATTATTATTCTGAGTAACAGTAAAAGTTTCACTAATATATAAATCAGCAATCACACTAGTGTAAAGTCTATACATCTGTAGACGGAGATCAACTTTAAATAAGTGAATTAATGAATGAAATTTATTTCCGCAGATTATGCGTTGTTAAATAAAAGATGTCGAGAAGCATGCACGTTATTATCTACCTGTTTGGTATCTTAAAGACGATTCGTGCAGACAGCTCGTGTATCTACAAGGTAAAGTTTGTAAAATGAGAGTTGTCTCTCTTGCTGGCTTGTCGATGCGGGCGAAGGGATAAGTGAGTTCTAGCGCTTAAACTTCCCGTACGCTGATGACAAGCTAGCGGGATCGTTTCCTACACGCCCGAGTTTATAGACTTCAGTGTTGACTTCTCGTTCAGAAAGCAATGGCAAACTACTGAACATACCAGTGCATAGAATATCAACAAAGGATAGGTGTTGATGGCAACAATCTGCAAAGGACATCCAATTAAATGTTTGTTGAATGCAGTATACCGTACGCTCAGATTTACGATAGAACAATGGCCAGCACGCTCGCTATGTGGTTGGATGGAATTGAGTTCAGATCACTTTACAACGGGAATTGTTTTTTAGGTCACAAAACTCGAGGTTCGACTCAAAGCGTCAGGTGAGAGTAATAACATGACACGATCACCTTTGAAGTCAAAGTGAGTTCGTATGATGGCCAGGGACACTGGTAATAAGGACAGGTAATCCACACGCAAAAATCAGTCCATTGTACTAGAAGTTGAAGCATATGTATGGACTATGACTGTATGGTTTGAGCCCAAAGGGGCGAACAAAATTCACTACCCTCCCCACGAAAAAAGACATAACACCATCAAGTGTCGTTTGGTCTGGTAATCTGGCTCTTGCACCATGTGTTCCGGGGTATGTAACGGGAGTGGAGGTGTTAGTTAGTTAGTTAGTTAGTTAGTCAGTCAGTCCAGTCAGTCAGTCAGTCAGTTAGTTAGTTAGTTAGTTAGTTAGTTATCTAGTCAGTTAGTTAGTCAGTCAGTCAGTCAGTCAGTTAGTTAGTTAGTTAGTTAGTTAGTTAGTTAGTTAGTTAGTTAGTTAGTGGTTGGTTGGTTGGTTGTATGGTTGGTTGGTTGGTTGGTTCGTTCGTTCGTTCGTTCGTTCGTTAGTTAGTTAGTTAGTTAATTAGTTAGTTAGTTAGTTAGTTAGATAGTTAGTTAGTTAGTTAGTTAGTTAGTTAGTTAGTTAGTTAGTTAGTTAGTTAGTTAGTTAGTTATTTAGTTAGTTAGTTAGTTAGTTAGTTAGTTAGTTAGTTATTTAGTTAGTTAGTTCCAACTCTTTTGTCCATTGTAGAATCGTTCCACGCATGCATGAAAGGTATAATCAAGTTTGATGGTCAACTTCTGAAGAGTTTGAAATCAAGAGTGGAGTAAAACAAGTTTGTGTACTAGCTCCCACCCTCTTTGGAATATACGTTTCACTTCTACTGAAATATGCTTTTCGTGATCAGGATGGTTGTATATACATTCACTCACGCTCAGATGGTGGCCTCTATAATGCTCAGATATTGAAGGCTAAGACCAAAATTAGGAGGGTACTGATCAGAGAGTTGCTTTTTGCAGATGATGCTGCAATTACGACCCACTCTGAGGAAGAATTACAATGTCTACTATCTGTATTCTCCAATGCTTGTTCTGAATTTGGTTTAACATTTAGCAAAAAGAAGACACAAGGTGCACATGGGGTACCTTCAATCTTTATTGACGACGCCGAACTAGAGATGGTAGACCATTTTACACATCTAGGATCAGTGGTCAATAGCAAATTATCCCTAGATCAGGAAATCAACATCCGGATTGGTAATGCAGCAACAACAATGAACAGGTTAAGAAAAAGAGTCTGGAGAACAGGAAGCTTACTGCCAAAACAAAAGTCCTTGTCTATCAAGAATGTGTCCTTAGTACTCTTCTTTATGGCAGTGGAGCCTGGTCATCTTACTCACACCAAGAGAAACGTTTAAACAGCTTTTATATGCTGTGTCTGCGAAGAATACTTGGTATTATGTGGCAAGACGAAATCACAAATACTGAAGTATTGGAAAGATCAGGTTGTGTAACGGTATATTCTATGCTCAGTCTTCTTAGACATAGATGGATTGGAAACGTTTGGAGGATGGATGCTGTTAGAATACCAAAAGTCATCTTTTCTGTTGTTGTGAATTACAGATAGGTAAGAGATCTCAGAGTCGGCCTCTACTACGATACAAAGATGTGTGTAAGCGGGACATGATTGATACAGGCATTGATAATGCACATTGGGGGCAAGTCGCAGCTGAACCTGTTGCATTGAGGGCAAACATCAGAAATGGAATAAAGACAAAGGAGAAAATTATTGCAGATAAGTCACACACCGAGCGTGTGAGACGTAAGATGGTGCATGATGGTGGAAATTACCACGTGTTCACATGCACCCACTGTGAACGAACATTTACAGCGCGAACTGTCCTTATCAGTCACATTCGCTACCGCCATAGGTAAAAGTTATTATGCCTTTTTGAAGCACAAACTATCGTCTGTCAAGACGGCAAGGTGCCAATGTTGTTGATGTTAGTTAGTTAGTTGGTTGGTTGGTTAGTTAGTTAGTTAGTTAGTTAGTTAGTTAGTTAGTTAGTTAGTTAGTTAGTTAATCGTATTTCCAACCTCATAGCAACGAGTTGTCCCCATTATGCTCCGTTCCTGTGCCAGTGAATATCGCACAAAACGCTCCCCTACTGCCCAATGTGAAAAGTGGAAAAGACAGGAGTCTCGACAAACAACAGCCCGCACAGATACACTGTGCATAATGCCGCCGCCAGAATGTCAACACAATAGTCCCCAACGAAACACCCAGTTCATCTCTGATGGAATCGGCAGTCATTTTCCCATCTGGATGTTTCCTAGACGTTCACCCACACAGTCCACGAAAATACAGTTCATCGTCGATGGCAGTAGCAGTCAACCAGAAGCCCAGCAGCCACGCATTTCTGCATAAGGCAAAAACCGGTCAACTCTGAGACATAGCCATCTACCATCGTTCCAAACATGCAGTCACGTTCCAAAAAACCTCGGGCAGATTCAAAAGCATTTCACACGAAACTCACAGCTCACAGTGTCGCGCCATGCACTCACTCAGTATCAGGGCGACGGAACCATCAAGCCTCCTTAGTCGCCTCTTACGACATGCATGGTAGGCTACAGTGTTGCTATTCTTTGCTTCACTTATGGGCCCCGGCAACACACGGGAGTGTTGTTGTTGATGTTATGTTGTTGTAGTTAGTTAGTTAGTTAGTTAGCTAGTTAGTTAGATAGTTAGTTAGTTAGTTAGTTAGTCAGTCAGTTAGTTAGTTAGTTAGTTAGATAGTTAGTTAGTTAGTTAGTCAGTCAGTCAGTCAGTCAGTCAGTCAGTTAGTTAGTTAGTTAGTTAGTTAGTTAGTTAGTCAGTCAGTCAGTCAGTCAGTCAGTCAGTCAGTCAGTCAGTTAGTTAGTTAGTTAGTTAGTTAATCAGTCAGTCAGTCAGTCAGTCAGTTAGTTAGTTAGTTAGTTAGTTAGTTAGTTAATTAGTTAGTTAGTTAGTTAGTTAGTTAGTTAGTATGTTAGTTAGTTAGTTAGTCAGTCAGTTAGTTAGTTAGTTAATTAGTTAGTTAGTTAGTTAGTTAGTTAGTATGTTAGTTAGTTAGTTAGTTAGTCAGTCAGTTAGTTAGTTAGTTAGTTAGCTATTTAGTTAGTTAGTTAGTTAGTTAGTCAGTCAGTCAGTCAGTCAGTCAGTCAGTCAGTTAGTTAGTTAGTCAGTCAGTCAGTCAGTCAGTCAGTCAGTTAGTTAGTTAGTTAGTTAGGTAGTTAGTATGTTAGTTAGTTAGTTAGTTAGTCAGTCAGTCAGTCAGTCAGTCAGTTAGTTAGTTAGTTAGTTAGTTAGTTAGTCAGTCAGTCAGTCAGTCAGTCAGTCAGTCAGTCAGTCAGTTAGTCAGTCAGTCAGTCAGTCAGTCAGTCAGTTAGTTAGTTAGTTAGTTAGTTAGTTGGTTGGTTGGTTAGTTAGTTAGTTAGTTAGTTAGTTAGTTAGTTAGTTAGTTAGTTAGTTAGTTAGTTAGTCAGTCAGTCAGTTAGTTAGTTAGTCAGTTAGTTAGTTAGTCAGTCAGTCAGTCAGTCAGTCAGTCAGTCAGTTAGTTAGTTAGTTAGATAGTTAGTTAGTTAATTAGTTAGGTAGGTAGTTAGTTAGTTAGTTAGTATGTTAGTTAGTTAGTTAGTTAGTTAGTTAGTTAGTCAGTCAATCAGTCAGTCAGTCAGTCAGTTGGTTAGTTAGTTAGTTAGTTAGTTAGTTAGTTAGTTAGTTAGTTAGTTAGTTAGTTAGTTAGTTAGTTAGTTAGTCAGTCAGTCAGTCAGTTATGTAGTTAATGGGCTGACTGGAGTATATGATGCCTCGTTGGCTGCCTAGTGTATCTCTTTAAAACATTAACCAACGCTAATCGTATCTGAAGGAATGTGACTGTGAAGGCACGATTATCCTGTGCCGCGAGCTGGGACTCAAGAACATTCCAAAAACGGCGGCCACCAACAACACTCAATATCAAATGTTGGATCTTGATGTAAGTACACGTTTAATACTTCCAATATCGAGATGTCAATATCAGTGATTGTGCTGATCATTTCCATCATTACATTTACACTACTGGTATATTCTACATCACATCAAGAATTATGTCTGCATTTGTTGGACCATGAAGTATATTATGAGTCGTAGGATTCACCGACACATTCAACACACTGAGATTATTGCCATGAGGCAGTATCTTGTAATGGTGTATATTCACTTCCAATGTTGATGTGCGAACATCAACGTGCACACAGCCGCAGGCGAATACACTCACGCACTCACACACATGCACACATGTACACACATATACACATGTGTATACACACATTCACCAGGCATAGTTCACCTCCTCAGTGCGGATGGAGGAACATTGGTCACCGATAAGAAAGAAATCCTTCAACGCTAGGGCAGAGCATTTCAGCAACATCTTAAATGCAGCCTCATTCTTCGACTATGGAACCATCAGCTGCCATCCTCAAGTTCCCACTAATGATACACTTGATGACCTGCCAACCATAGTAGAAGTAAACAAAGTCATCCAACAATTCTCCAGCGGCAAGGCACCTGGTCCTGACTCCATCCCAGCAGAGATACAAGGCAGGTTGGCCGGTCCTAACAGAGCAGCTTCACCAAGTCTTTACAAACATATGAGTGAACGAGACCATGCCACAAGATTTCAAGGACGCGTCAATAGTTCACCTTTACCAACGAAAAGGAAACCGCCAATCCTGTGACAACCACCAATGCATCTCCTTGCTCTGAATTGCAGGGAAGATACTCGCAAGAATTCTTCTCAATCGCCTCACAGCCCATCTCGACCAAGGTCTTCTTCTAAAGAGTCAATGTGGCTTCAGAAAAGAACGAGGAACTGTTGACATGATTTTCGCTGCAGCTCCAGGAGAAATAAATGTCCGGAACATTCTCCACTTTCATTGACCTTACTAGGGCTTTTGATTCAGTCAGTAGAGAAGGACTGTGGAAGATAATGGCGAAATATAGCTGTCCGCGAAAGTGTGTCCAAATAGTGCGGCTATTTCATGATGGCATGCAGGCAAGAGTTCAGGAGAATGGTGAACTGTCTGAGCCCTTTCCTGTCACCAATGGAGTGAAGCAAGGATGTGTCCTGGCACCAACACTGTTCAGTCTCATGTTTTTAGCTATGCTGAAGAATGCCTTCCAGAACAACGACATTGGAATAGCAACAACTACTGCATGGATGGAAAGTTATTCAATCTCAAAAGGCTGAAAGCTAAAACCAAACCTGACAGCGACACCGTCAGAGAGTTCTAGTTTGCTAATGATTGCGCTATATTTGCCAACTGAAGGCAGACATGTAACACACTGTTTCAGCTTTCTCATATGCCTGTGCCAACTTTGGGCTCAATGTCAACTTGGAGACGACTATAGTTATGTACTAGCCAGCTCCATGGAATAATCACACCGTACCGAATATCAAAGTGAATGGTCATAGACTAAGTGTTGTGGACAAATTCACCTATCTTGGCAGCACTGTGTCCCAAGCTGCCACAATTGATTACGAAGTGAATGCAAGAATCTCCAAGGCCAGTGTAGCTTTTGGCAGACTGTACAAGAATGTGTGGGACAGAAATGGAATAAGCCTGCAAACAAAGCTGAAAGTCTACAAAGCAGTTGTATTATCAACACTGCTATATGCTTGTGAAACCTGGGCAGTTTATCAGTTTATCAGCGACACGCTAGGAAATTAAACAATTCCACCAGTCTGCCTTAGGAAGCTATTGAAGAGTAAATGGCAAGACAAGATCCGAGACACTGAAGTCCTAAAAAGAGCGTCTATGAACAGTATCCACACTCTACTAATGAAGAATCAGATACGCTGGGCTGGTCACTTAGCTCTCATGCCAGAACACAAGCTCCCTAAACGAATGTTTTAGTTTTTTTTTTTTTTTTTATGGTGAGCTGCGTTGTGGTAAACTCTCCCAGAGGAAACGCTTTAAAGACACTCTGAAAATCTCACTGAAAGCTTTTGGATATATCATGACACCTGGGAGACTGCTGCCAAATATCGAACTTCGTTGCGTACATCATTACGCAAGGGTGCAGTCACTTGTGAAGCAACCAGGACTGCAAGAGCTGTGAAGTAAAGGCTGGATAGAAAAACCACTGCAGGAGATCCTCCTCCTGGAACGTCAAGCATTCTTTGCCCACATTGTCAAAGATCATTTCGAGCCAAAATAAGCCTTATCAGCCATCATAGAACTCGCGGCTCCATACTTTCAACCCCAATGAATGAAATGAATGGTCATCATTGTCACGAAGCGGTCATATGTAGAGGTGAGCACAGCCACTCCATGTAAGGATGTGTGATAGACCTTTCAGGGAGCTGGATCGTTGATTATCCTAGGGGTGATGATGATGACCTTGCAGATCCCTCAGACTAGCCGCCAATGCCTGTAGGTCGGCACACTGCGTCCAAACCGTCACAGCAACACAAAAGGATGTGCACCCAGGAACGAGCCATGGGAACGATGATTAGATGAACTTTATTCTCATCAGGAGCCTGTGTTTTCCACGGATGAAAGCACCCTCCAGCCGGCAGCACTCGGGCCATTAATACCATACACTGGGCGTAGTATGCTCCCCCCCCCCCCCAACAAACCTCCGTATTATGCTGCCCCGGTGTCTGTGTTGTGTCCTGTACCTTCTGGTGTGTGTGCGTGTGCGTGTGTGTGTGTGTGTGTGGGGGGGGGGGGGGGGACTGGTGCAAACGACCACCGGCCTTCTAGTGATCATGATCTCCAGACAGGGTCGGTCGGCGTTTGAGACTAAGTGGCCATACCAGGATTGATCAGCACCTGCGATCGATGTCCGGCGATTGTGAACTGTTTTGGCTAATGGTGAATGTATTTCCAAGTAAAGCAATATTATAATCGACTTAATACGTCTGCCAAATTGTTATCCTTGGACAAACAACAACAATAACAACAAAACAACAAAACAACAACAACAACAACAACAACACACACACACAGAAATAGTATCAAACTGTACATCTTTCAATATGTATTTGATTTATATAAAATATTAATACAGACTTATAATAAAATAAGCACTGTCTTCAAATGTGGACATTTTTATTTTGGGAATACTCTTGGAGAGCTATTGCTTGCTTAGGGTATTGTATGTAGAAATATGTGAATGGATGTGGGGGAGAGGGGGGGGGGGGGGGGGGGAGAATGTATATGTTTCTGACAGTTGATGGGTTTGCGGGTGTACATGTGTGTGTGTGTGTGTGTGTGTGGTGTGTGTGTGCGCGCATGTGTGCGTGTAACATGTTAGTTTGGTATGTGTAGTTGTGTGTATGTGGGATTTGAGGTGGTTATGTCATTATGGTGGTTATGTCATGATCCGATTTGATTGCCGATTGGCGTGGGCGGTCATGCTTTTCCAGATTCTGCTGTCCCCATTGACAATCATCAGTTCGTGTGCTGACACCATTAAATGCCAAGACACACGACCGTCTATAATTGTATCTCCTTAACTTCCTCTATCTCTTCTTCCACAAATGTTCCCTGCTGTTTCAACATATTAATGTGTGTGTGTGTGTGTGTGTGTGTGTTTTTTTAATCTTAATGTGGCAAGAAATCATCACTGGCTCTTTCTGACGTGTGTGCTAAATTGTCTTTGGTCTGAGAATCATTCAAAACGTTTGGATTGCTCATTTTGACAGGCCAAGTAATGTTCAGCTTTCTTCTATAAAAACACATATTTACATCTTTGAGTGATTTTATTTCCATATTTAATTTTTGTCCAGGATTCACAGCCATATATTTGAGCTGGTTCAATGTAACATGCAATCATTATTTTTCCAACTTCCAATGACAATGATTTATTGCATAAATTGTTCTTCATTTTACACAACGCCGTTACGTTGTTCCTAATTTGTTATTGTTGGTGTATAGGAAGAGGTAAATGGAAAATCCAGAGGCCATTAATCAGTTGATTGATGACTACACTGATAGAGTATTACAACCAGGAGCAGGAAACCAGTGGGTTGATTCTATTATATTATATTACAAGGAACAGTTTACGCTGCGGCAAAGGGGTTGCAAATGTGATTCGCAATCCCGCATATCGATTTCGAACCACAACTGCCAACGATTTGGAAGCAGACCGCTTTGTGTTGATTTTCATAAAATGGTATGAATGCTGGACGTCGAGAAAGCAGTGGCAAACTACTGAACGTAATCTTGTCAAGAAATCACAAACAGCCAAAAACATCAGGGGTTGACTGCGAGATCATGTAAAGGATAATGCAATTAACTTTTTAATACGGAGAATGACCAGGATTGTGGATGTGTAGGTTGGTGGATGAACGTGTGTGGTAAAGGATGTTTCGTAGTTTTGGTCGCAGATCTAACAACACGAAGATGGGCAAAGGACGTTGGAGACTCTCTGGTCAGAAAAATACATCAAACAGGGACACAGGCAAAGAAACTATATTTATTTTTGTTTCTGTTGGGCAATGATGAAAGCGACGTTCTGCTAAGGGCTGTTGCATGATGATAGTTTATTACCTATTCAATGCAACATCTGCTATATGTTTGTGGTTTGAAAATCTCATTTAGTCCGCCTAAATGCTCGGAGGAATAGGTGGCCAGTTTGTTGATAAGGGAAGAACGCAGACGCCAAAAGTCGTCCGAGCGCGCACCTGACATCATCAGGGTAGATGATTATCAACTACACTAAGGCACCAGCCCATTTTTGTAGTTATCCCGCCTCGTTCTCAATGAGACGCTTAGTACGGGATAGACTTCTACCATTACAACGATCACAAATATATATTTGTGGGGAGTCTCATGTTCCTACCAACTATGTGCTACCAAAGCCAAACCTGGAAAATGAGAGGAAAAGAGAAAAGAAAAATCACAGAGAAGTCCTCTCACCCGGTATACCGTTGTCCTCTCACCCTTTTCCCGTTGTCCTCTCACTTGATATCTTTTGTCCTCTCACCCGCTATCTCGTTGTCCTATCACCCGGTATTGCGATGCCCTGTCACCTGGTATCCCTTTATTCTCTGACCTGTTATCCAATTGTCCTCTCACTTGATATCCCGTTGTCCTCTCACCCGCTATCCCGTTGTCCTCTCACCCTTTATCCCGTTGTCCTCTCACGTGATATCCCGTTGTCCTCTCACTTGATATCCCGTTGTCCTCTCACCCTTTATCCCGTTGTCCTCTCACTTGATATCCCGTTGTCCTCTCACGTGATATCCCGTTGTCTCTCACTTGATATCCCGTTGTCCTCTCACTTGGTATCCCGTTGTCCTCTCACTAGATATCCTGTTGTCCTCTCACTTGATATCCCGTTGTCCTCTCACTTGATATCCCGTTGTCATCTCACTTGATATCACGTTGTCCTCTCACTTGATATCCCGTTGCCCTCTCACCCGCTATCGCGTTGTCCTCTCACCCTTTATCCCGTTGTCCTCTCACCCTTTATCCCGTTGACCTCTCACTTGATATCCTGTTGTCCTCTCACCCGCTATCCCGTTGTCCTCTCACCCGGTATTACGATGCCCTGTCACCCGGTATCCCTTTATTCTCTGATCTGTTATCCCGTTGTCTTCTCACCCGGTATTACGATGCCCTGTCACCCGGTATCCCTTTATTCTCTGACCTGTTATCCCGTTGTCCTCTCACCCGGTAACCCGACTTTCTCATATATAAATCTCTAGCCGCTGGTTGGGTGGGGGGTTTTGTTAAAAGTTTGGAACGAAACGAAATTTTCGCCTGTTTTTGTGCGTTTTGCTTTTCTTCAAGCTTAATCATGTTGTGTGTTTTATTCAGAAATTAATATCATCCACAGGTAAACATGATTACAAGTCTACCTTCCAGAAGCTTACTCTCCGGTCTTCAAGAGATTTCTCTCACGGATAATCCTGTAACTACAATAGATGATTCTGCCTTCGATGACTGCGCCAACACTGTACATACTTTGACCTTTTCGAACGCTCTGTTTACTCGGTACCCTGATGCTTTCCTTCACCTCAAGCAGCTGAGAAGTCTGAGTATCTACGATACAAAGATACAAGACTGGAATCCCCAAGCAATGATCAGATTTGGTCCATCTCTTCAGACTTTGGATTTAGCTAATTGCAGCATCATGAGCTGGCCAAACTGGCTTAAGAACTTTACCAATCTAACCGAACTTACCTTATCTAATAATTTCATCTCTTCAGTTCCAGACGATGCCTTGGATTCCCTGGTCAATAGCCTAACAAGCCTGTCGCTACAAAACAACCGCTTGACCTCTGTTCCGAAGACACTTTCTAAACTTAACGCTCTGACAATGTTAGTGCTACAGGCAAACAAAGTCTCAGATGTGTCATCGCTTCCATCAAATAGCAATTTAACATATTTGTCTTTAAGCTATAATAACATACATGATGCTATCCAGCTCAGCAATGCACTATTGCCTTACGCAAATTCATTGACTTATCTGGACATAAAGAACAATCGGCTAACTGCAATCCCAGATGTCGCGTTTCTGACAGGTATTTCCAGTTTTGAATTTTCAAACAACAGAATGTCTGACTTCCTGTCTGGGTCGGTACCGTCCAGTACTAACTCACTAGACTTGGGGTATAACGCCTTTAGGCTCGTTCCCAGGGTTCTATGGAGCGTGCAGACAATATCATTCATGCTGCTCTCTTCAAATCAGATAACAGATTTAGGAGACCAGAGTTTTCCTCCGTGGATGATCGGGGCTGAGCTGGGATATAACCTGGTCGTGGAGATAACAGACTCGACTTTTCCAGACAATTCCAGTCTACGAAATTTAAACTTAAATAACAACCCCCTTTCAAGAATTTCCGACAACGCATTTAAGAACCTTCCAGCACTTAACTTCTTGAACTTACAGTATACACAGTTAACTCGTATGCCCCTCGGTCTGGCCTCGGCAGCTCATCTACAGGACCTGGAACTCGGTGGCAGCCTGAGACTTGTATGTACGTGCATGGAGAAAAACTTGAGACCGTGGATCATGTCCTTGCCTGAAAACGGCGTTAATGGCGATTGCGGCCCAACGAGTATATTGATTTTCTACGAATACTTAAGTCCGTTATGTCCATGAGAGATGTAGTATTCAGTCTAACCATAATGGACACTTTTTGTTTAAACAATATTTTTATCATCATCATTACCATCACCATCATTATTATCATCACCATCATCATCATTACTATCACCGTCATCATTATTATCATCATCATCATTACCAACATCATCTGCATCATCATCATTCAGTATCTTGTTCTGTATAGTAGGCCGCCACCATAGCAGTATTTCGAACATTTCTCAAAATCAGAAGATAGATTTTCTGCCTCTATTGCTGTCATGAGTAAATTATATATATATATATATTATTCATCTACGTTTTTCTCTTCTCCATCTCTCCGATACCCTTCCCTCTACAATAATCTTTTCTAGCGGGAAGTGTTTTTATTATTCAATCAATCAACCAATCAATTTATTATTAGTTGCATATAATTTCAGGACCTCGCAGTCAACCCCAGCATGTTTGACTGTCTGTGATTTCTTGGCAAGTTAACATTCAATAGTTTTCTATTGCTTTCTGAACGTTCAGTAAGTAATGGCAAACTACCGAACGAATAATTACCTAGAAGATCAACTTGGGATTAATCGCAAGGTCCTGCAAAGATATGCAACAATTTTTTAAAATATATTGTAATTATTTGTACACATTTCCATCAGATAACAATCCAGAAATTATTGTTCTTGCTTAGGATTAATCTAATAACTGATGTATGAAAGGAATAATGAATGGAAAGAAAGAGAGAGTTAAGAAGGGTAGGATGTTAGATAGGCCTGTGTATCTAATTCTTGACTCTTTGAAAATAAATTTCACATGTTCGCTCGTCATGTCTCGAACACTTTAATATACTTAATGCACTTACTACTTTAACTAAGACTTTTATACACAGAAGTAGCTTGGAAATAATATCAAAGGCGGGAGTTGTTCCTTGACGAAGAAGCAGATATCGACCAGCACGAAGCCGGACGTTGGTCAGTGAACACATTTCAAGTACGAAAATGCATGGCAAAGTTTCTAGATTTGTTGTGGCGGGTCATAGTGAGTGCGACGTTCTGCAGAGTGCCTGCTACATGATTATGATATAATTGACCAGAAATGGCATGGAAGTAGTATAAGCGGTAGAAGTTTTGCCAAGACCAGAAGTAATTTCACATCCCATTTAGTTAACTGAGTACTTGAATTGAAAGGGAGGTTATACAATAAAATCAACATTAACAAAATAACATGTCGATTGTTTCCCCTGAATTAACCAAACGCATACAAAAAGAAGAGATGAGAGGTCAGCAAAGCCGAATGGATAACAGTGCTCGCTCGTAAACTTTCTGTGTCTTGGCGCGAGGTCGCAGGGTCAACCCCTACATCGATCAGTTAGACTAAAATGTTGACTTCTCGTCTTTGGCTTTCAAATACCTCAGAACTCCGAGTGAGTTCGCCTGATGGAGAGAGACACTGGCAATGGGGACAGATAATCCACAATCATAGTAAGTTCAGTGCACACCCAAGTAGCAGTAACTACTTTTAATAGTACAAGGGTAATTTAATAAGAAAGTCACAAATGGCTGTAGAAAAATAACTAAATATGATAACAACTTTATACCAGTTTACTTTTATACATACATTGTCCCTTTATTTCTCAACATAATTTAGACCAACATTGATGCACTTATCCCATCGTTTTATCAGTCCTCCCAAACCGGCTGCATAGAACTGCGTGCTCTGTTTTCTAACCCACGTTTTCGCTTCACATTCAACTTCGGCGTCACTCGCGAAATGTCTCCCGCCAAGGCGGGTTTTCAGTGGACTTAGCCCCTAGCGATCTCCCGTAAAGCGGTGCATAGCTGGGTAAAAAATTTAAGCGGGCGAGTCAATAAGTAAGTCACACAGTTCTGTGGGATGGCAGGTAAATTAAAACAAAGCAGACAGTTCTATGCCGCCGGTTTGGGAGGACTGATAAAATGATGGGATAATTGCATAAATATTGGTGGAAATTATGTAGACAAATAAAGGGACAATGTATGTATACAAATAAACTGGTTTCAAGTTGTTATCATAGTTAGTTATTTTTCTACAGCTATTTGTGACTTACTTATTAACTTACCCTCGTAGCACGTAAAACGACTATGCTTGTGTTCAAAGCAAATGACTGTGGAAACAAGAGAGATGTATGAAGATAATCAACATGTCATGAGAAGCAAGGACGGTCAGCGTGATATTGACCACATCACCCCTTGAGTGCTGATTGATGTATACAAAATAGCGCGCTAGCACCAAATACCCTTTACGCTTCAAGGTGTGTAAAATGGTTTTATTTACCTTATTTTTAGTATCACCATAAAAATGCAAGGTGACGGATTTATTGTGTCTTCATCATCATCATCATCATCATCATCATCATCATCATCATCATCATCATCATCATCATCATCATCACCATCATCATCTTCCACTTTTGCCGTCAAGCGTCGTGGGAAGGAATAATTGGCGCTCCAGCGCCCGATTTGTTGCATTGGATAGTGTCATTCAGTGTGATTGTACAATGTCTTTGATGTCGTCAATCCATTTTCTTCTTGACCGTCCTCTTGGTCTCGTCGCGGATGATCTTTGATGTAGAACCAGTGATGGTAGTTGATGGTGTTACATTCTAACGATATGGCCAAACCACTTGATCTTCTGAGTTTCAATAAATTTGGCATACGGTGTTGATCCTTCTGTCTGTCTGATGACAGCATTTCTTACTCGGTCTCGGATTGTTAAGTTGGCAGCTCTCCTCACTTTGCTGAGAATTATGGAGGCAATTGAAAGACATGCGCAACACTATCAGCGATCAAACCGGAAATGCACCGAAAAAGCGATCAACAACAGCTAAATTACGAAACAGTCAGGAGATATTCGGGACTTGGAACGTTATTGGTCTAGGAAATAAAGAACCAGATCTCGTAGAGTTTATTTTAAAAAATCAAATATTCTTGTGTGTTAACTGTGCATTATTATTAGTTTTCTTTCGGAATCACACTTTCTTATCTGTTAAGTGCTATTTTTTCTAGGTATTAAATGCATCTGTACGACTAACACGGTTATTTTGAAGACCTTGTGTCTTTTAAATTGTATGGCTTCTAACGTACGAGGCGAAGTGGAAAGGGGGCGGGGAAGGGGGTTTGAATAACTTCTGAAAAAGTAGAGAACAGATTTATCTTTTTTTTTTTTTTATGTAGTCTTCACTGCATTCGATGCAAGTCCTCAAGTGCCGATATTGTGTTTGATTCTTGTAGAAACACTTTCTCTTGGCGGCGTATGTAACCACTCATGTACTACCTGCTATATCTTTTCATCGGATCGAAAAAGTTTTTCTTCTCACGACTCTTTAAGTTGTCCAAACCTGTGGAAATCACTCGGGGCTAGGTCTGGCGAGTACGGGGGAATGTGGTACACACTGACAAAGGAGGTCACTGATCAAATAACTGATGACAGAACACTGCTTATCTTTGGAGTATGTCAAAAGTGGGCGGCCATCTTTAAACTGTCCTTATTGAGGAAAGAGAGATAGAGGAAGGCAGCGGGAGAAGATTCTTGACAATCTTGTGTCATGGTACGGGAGGGAGTCAACATACGAATTGATCCATACCATAGGATATCGCAATTTGTGGAGAGGCATGAGACGACAAGGCACTGTCTGATGGTGCTTGTACTAACTCCATATTTGATTTCTTCAGTCTTTCGTTTACTCCATCAAGCCAATTTTCCTGGGTCCTCCTCTAGCCCCGTATGTTATCATGTAGGACGCACTAGCCGCTGGTTGGTCTTGCTACGTTCTAGCTAAATGGTCGAACCATTTATTCCTATGGAGTTCTAAAACGTCGGCAGTATGTGTTATCTCTACACACTTTCTTAGTTTCCCTATCTCTTCTAGTTTTTTCCAGCTGTGTTTCTTAAGCATCTCATCTCACATAAAATTACAAATGATTTTACTACTGAATGTTTTTAGGACTGCCCTTGTCTAACATTGAGAACAGACCACAGCCTTCGTGTTCGTCTGCACCCAGATGTCACGTGTTTAACTCAGGACATCATTAACAACAAGAGAATGGCATGGTTATTTTAATTTCTATTACACGTTTTAGGTTTCATTTGAAGCTCCACCCCCGCCCCCTCCACCTCGTATGCTTCTCCCAGCTCCCACTTATTTTAAACTGAGAAGCCATAAACAAAAGGATTTATTGAGTGACACATGTCGCTGCATCTCGTCAGGTCTATACAGCAGAGTTATATATCATATGACATGAATAAGTGAATTATACTTTGGCTGAAATACTTTTAAAAAAATAGTTATTGATATTGCTCGAATGTGTGACATTGTTTACCCCCGTGGTAATCGCATGCCTCACATTTGAACAATCATCATCATCATCATCATCATCATCATCATCATCATCATCTTCCACTTCTGCCGTCAACCGTTGTGGGGAGGAATAATTTGCGTTCCAGCGTCCGGTGGGCGGCACTGGATAGGTATCATTCCATGTGGTTGTACAATGTCTTTGATCTCGTCAATCCATTTTATTCTTGGACGTCCTCGTGGTCTCGTCGCAGGTGATCTTTGATGTAAGACCAGCAATGGTAGCTGCTGGTGTTGCATTCTAACGACATGGCCAAACCACTTGATTTTCTGTATTTCAATAAATGTGGCACAAGGTGCTGATCCCACAGTCTCTCTGATAATAGCATTTCTTACTCGGTCTCGGATTGTTAAGTTGGCAGCTCTCCTCAGGCATCTCATTTCGCAGGTGTTGATTTTGCGAAGGAAGAATAATCATGATATTTAACTACACAGCATGCACCTGACGAGATGCAGCCAAATATGTCAGGCAATACACACTGCAACCTTTAATTTATGGCTTCTGTGTTTAAATTCTCTGATGGAATACACTTTTGCGAAACTCTAATTTATTGTCAATACACATATTGTTATATGAGTCTTAAATTACGAGATTTTGATTCTAAATAAGTCGAGTGTCTGTTCGTTAGAGAAGTCTGACATTAGCGAAAGGTTTAAGGAGCTCGCGCTAATCCTGAACGTGCATTCACGTGGGTTCCTTTCCTTTCACTGATCCGATGAACTTAAATGTTGTCTTCTCATTCAGAAAGCAATGCCAAACTACTGACTATAAAACGGCTTATTAAATCACAAATTGTTACTAGCGCTGGGGATGATTGTAACGTCTTGCTAAGATTTTTTTTTGTCTTTAAACCCCTTTATATATCTACATTACAAAAAAGACATTCCCATGTGTATGGCACGTTACGCCTTCCTTGGGTATTTATAATGCCCATATTAACCATTGCCTTAGTGAGTCACGTATTATTGATTATTTTTCATGCGTTTTAATGCTTATTGTTCTTTGTTGTCAAAGATGTGCTTCATACGAGATGTTGAATGAAAGAATGAATGAGAGGAGATAGAAAAGAAGGGCAGAATGTCATACGGCCCTGCGTGGCCAATTCTAAACCCTTTGAAAATATAGATTTTCGTTCGTTCGTTCGTACATACGTTTCGTTCACTTTATAAGACTGTTATTTATTATACACATAATATATTCACATATATCAAACACATAAAATATGCAACTACTGCATTTTATTGTTTAGATTGTGTGTGTAACGAATCTCTTTTATTCCCCACCGATATACCTAAGCGTGCGCCAGTTACCTCTTGTAGATTACACTAAGAGATTTAAAGGGACGCACAGGTGTTTCCAAGGTACCAGGGCCGGGTTATATACTGGCCAATACCTATTGACGCGTCCTCGTCAAGCGTTCTGGGCAACAGGTCCCTTCGGGGTCCTGGCTAAAGTCAGTAGGATCGCCGATTCCTCCGAAGTCGGAGAGTGTCTGCCTGTACGGCCTGTACGGTGAGGAACCGCCAGTCTGCACACCAATAGGCCATACATGGGACAACGGATACTCACGCAAACCTCAGGTCCTGTGTGACATCACACTGATGTTGGACACCAGGATGCCTTCATCCGACATACAGGACTTCGCGTTGGAGCTCAAGCCAACTAACACAAGCAAAGCAAGCACAAAGAGATTGTCTCTGCAGTGCATGAACCCCATAGAGAACCCCGTAAAGTCACTCCCAGCTAGGATACCGATTCAGATAAGTATCCTTAATATTTGTCATGTAGTGTGTTTCATGTAGTGTTGATTTGTATTTGTTTGTTCTGTGCTGATGAAGGCTTTGGCCGAAACGTCCAATTTGTTTCTTGTAATCGTTTTTTAGTAAAGCTCACAATCTACTTCACGTCTTTTGGCTATTCATTCATGAACCCGGTAGCAATGACGTCTACCTATGGACTCTACAAAGGAGAAATGTTAGAGCGCCTGTGGGACCAGGTGGAGAAGGTGTGGGAACAGACTGAAAACCCGTATATGGAAAGAATGATATTACGGGATAACGGCAGGTATTCTAGAAGAATCTCAGATCTGAGAGGGAAGACAATAAAGACTTTTAATCAGATAGCTGTCGGAACGATTAGTAGTATGGATCTTCGTTGGCTGTTGAACGAGGATGTGGAGCACGTATGGGAATATCCTGAGTGCAGTGATGTCGGTTCTTAGCTCCACTCAACTCAACTCAAGTCAACTCAATCGACGACTATCCAAATATGTGTAGAGCAGAATCACATATGTTATAGATGTTTGTGTGAGTAGCTTTTCCCATGTAAGAAGTTTGCCTGAGCAGTGTCCTGTTCTGTCTGCTCTGTTCAATGTTGGTCAGGCGTACTCGTTGGTCACCCAACTCTTTCGTTATTGTTCGAAAACACTAGACTTATTATGTATCCGTTCTCAGATTTTCTGACAGGCAAACTTCATCACCTCCAGGATTTCTTACAGGCAGACTCCATCAACTCTGTTTTCTTACAGGCAATCTTCAGTAGATGTAGTCTTTCTTACAGACAGACGTCATCAACTCTACGTTTTCTTACAGGCAGACTTCATCAACTCTGTTTTCTTACAGGCAAACTTCATTAGATGTAGTCTTTCTTACAGACAAACGTCATCAACTCTACGTTTTCTTACAGGCAGACTTCATCAACTCTGTTTTCTTACAGGCAAACTTCATTAGATGTAGTCTTTCTTACAGACAAACGTCATCAACTCTACGTTTTCTTACAGGCAAACTTCATTGTTGCATGAACCATCTAATGTGGCCGTGTTTGTGTGTGTGTGAAGATGGGAACTGATCTATTCTGATCTTATCTGATTCCAATACAGTGGTTTCATGTACAATATTTGCTTCCATTAAATGGTACCCGCACAGAACAGGGTTTAAATGTTGTGACAGAATGAGGATCTCATGGTGAGAACATATTTCAGCGAATCAAAAGGTAATGAAAAGATCGGTATTGCTTGGGCCACACATTGAAACAAATAAGGTGTTTATAGTAGTACTAGTAAGTCCTTTCCTTGGAACACAGAGGTAAAACACAAAAAGAGACACCTAAAGACACACGGAGAGGAGAATTAGAGACATGTGAACAATACGAGGAGGATTTTGAGAAGCTGCTGGAGATAGCAACAGATAAAGAGTTGGTTAAGGGCCTACGCTAAACTGAACATAACAAGATGAGGAGGAGGAGCAAGAAGACAACGACGACGACGACGACGACGACGACGACGACGACGACGACGACGACGAAGAAGAAGAAGAAGAAGAAGAAGAAGAAGAAGAAGAAGAAGAAGAAGAAGAAGAAGAAGAAGAAGAAGCAGCAGCAGCAGCAGCAGCAGCAGCAGCAAAAGAAGAATGGCATTCCCTATCACTTAACGTCTATGGACCGATGAAACCACAAAAATGTGCGCAGTGCTTTCCCTGTTAAAGGAAAGACAACCGAATTAATTCTTGATGTTTATCTCATTGCTTCTGGATTGTCTGTTCTTGTCAACTAAATGTTTCATTGAATGTACAGCTGTACTGAGAATCTATAGGATTTGTTAGTAACTGTTGTCGAATTCATGTCCTATTCCCGACGTTCAAAAGTACATCGCACTTCACGAGAAGGGGCAATCAACGAAAGTGAGAAGTACACTCAGTAAGGTTTACTAGAAAACAACTCCATCCATCCATCATGTGCCATGCCGGTAAGCGTGGGCGGTCATGTTCAGCCATCTCACTCGATCACCAGGGTCGTGGATCAGCTCCGTGTTTCTGTCTCGATCATGCCACAAGGCCAAGCCATCCAGGTACTTGCTTCTAGGTCTTCCCCTTGGTCTGTTCCCCTCAATCTTACCAGTTGTCACCAAGTTCTCCAAATCATTTCTTCTCATAACATGCCCAAAAAATTGTGACTGTCTACGTCTAATGTCTCTAATCAGTTTACGATCTTCATTTGTTTCTTTAAGGACTTGTTCATTGGTCTTTCTGACTGTCCAT
Organism: Cepaea nemoralis; assembly: GCA_014155875.1. Taxonomy (NCBI): domain Eukaryota; kingdom Metazoa; phylum Mollusca; class Gastropoda; order Stylommatophora; family Helicidae; genus Cepaea; species Cepaea nemoralis. Next base: position 240,133 of record JACEFZ010000947.1, read on the forward strand.
GGTATTCTTTGCATTTTCCTCAGAAACCACATTTCTACAGCCATCAGATGTTTTTCGGCCTGAAAACAGCTACAAGGGAGAAAATGGACGTTACGGCCAAAGTCTTCATCAGCACACACTAATTTCATTTTTCCAACAGAAGGTGACTGATTGTTTCATGAGGATGAAAACAGTGTATGCACATGAATGATTGTTGGTGATTTCCGCGATATAGATGCACGTATCTGGTATTCCCTAGTCCAAAACTGGAGACTAGACACGGCTTTTTAGCTACGAAGCCTCAGTGGCATGATGGATAGTGTACATACCTGCCAAGGCTGTGTCCGCTTCCAATCCCACACTGTTGTCGTCTTACTGTCTAGGTGACTGGTTGGGTTCACACAGGTATTAATAACACAAGCAATCAAACTACTTTGCTGTAATATAGCCTATTTATTGTGGCTATACAGTTAACATCATATCACATTGTTCATTGACATTAAACCATTATACATTTATAATCATGTCACATCCTAGCACACTATCTAGTCTATAATATGAAGATCTACAGAGTCCCTCTCAGGCAGACCCTTGTTGCCTGTCGCGAGTCCAATCGCCCTCTGTTGGTCTACCGCGTGTCGCTATTCGACGGGCGGTAACTCTGCCCGAGTTCCTCGTGGACCCCGCTTTAGGCGGGTCATCTCAATGTCCACGGAACCCTGGACTCGGTGACTCTTGTTCTAGAAAGCTCTGGACGTTTCTTGTCCAGAGCGACTCAATTATCTTTCTTGGGCTGGAGTTGCAGCCCTCTAATTATTTCTGGTGATTAGCTTTAGGTGAGAAGTTGACAGGATTCCCTCCCCCCTTCCTGAAATGGTTTGTTATAGGGTAATTAGATTTGTTCTAATTCTGTCATCGACTCACCTAAAGTTGGGGTTTATAGTTTGGTGGACAGTAACCTGGTAACCCACATAATGGCATTATCAACTCATGTATTCTTCGATACACCACTTCTCTGATTTGCTAAGAGAGATCACCCTGTCTCCCGTGTATCTAACCATGCTTATCAGACCGAAGTTACGTGGCATTTTAATAGTTGCATTAGCAACTTGCCCTTCTCACGCACCCTATTGGTGCCCAGACAATTAATCTCTGGTTACAGAGAGTTAACAGGACCGAAGTCCTGGCTAGTTAAGTACACCTTCAAATCTTGATTCGTGTGTGTATTTCAATACACTTTTACTCTCGTATGTCATCTAATGCTAAATGTGTAGTTACGATGTTCTTTTATCTCCCTCAAACTACATGTGTCCCTGTTGGCTTGTTAGTGTGTCTGAATAATCAGTTGATACTCCTAATAAAGTGATTGTATTTTAAATTGAAAGTGTTGAGTTATGAGGTGTGTGTGTGCTAAATGGGTGGTGTATTTCCAAGCGTCACGAGTTGGGATAACCTCAATCATGAGTTCTGCACTACATGATCGGCCATTCCAAGTAGTGGTGCTTAGATTATTTCCTAATGCTAACCTAAGTATATTAAATAATTCCTACGCTAAGCTGACTCCTAAACTAAGTTCTATACATGCACTCTCAAATTAGACAAGTCACATAGTTTTACATCAAAGACGCAGACAAATTAAAATAATACGTGTTGCGTACAATTTGTCCGCCAAGTGTATCGTTCTCTTATTTAATACTTCCATACACTGATTCATTCGTCTTTCATACACAATAGTATTTTGTAAAAATATATTTCTTTTAAGTTAAGGTAATTATTATTGCCCTTGGAAAAAGTGGGCTAGGCGATATTTGCCCTTTAAGAAAATACGTACTTTTTGTGCGATGAACGAAACTTAGGTTACAATTTAACTAGAGACAATTGTATAGGACGGGTTTTCTTGGCCTATGAATGGCCCCGCCTGTATTATTAAAGTAGACTATGTACAAGTTACAGGTTAACATTATATATATACATAAGAAATGGAAATATAATACATATTAAACTAATTAACTAATTAAATTAACTCCAACGATGATGTTTGCGTTGCCGTCCCGTTGTTCCTGTGTTTTGCCATAAATGTTAAAGTTCGTATGGCTGTCTGTTACGTGTTGTCGTTCTATAGTGATGTTGTCGTATTTCGGATGTTTGGAATGTTTTGCAGTAACAGCAAGTATGAGTTCATTTCCGTGTCTTGTATGAAATCTTACAGTGTTTATCGTTCGTTCACTGGTTGATCTTATTGGTTGAAATCACCAATTACTGTTTCTAGCTGGTATAGTACTAGAGCTTAGGCACTTGGTGGTGTAGTGATTAAAGTACCGTGTTAAATAGGTGTAGTAATTAACTAAGCACAAAGTACTTTAGCAGGTGTAGAGGTACACATATGAAACGGTGTAAAACTTGTCACAGGCTTATCACAGTATATAACATGGCTACTGGTCGAATGATAAGAGTCATTCTGCTGGCGCATGTGCCTGCCGTGATAAAATGTCAGCCATCGTATTGTCGGTGCCTTTGATGTGGCGTATTTCGAAATCGAAGTCCTGCAGAAGGAGCCGCCATCTTTGCAACCGGTGGTTCTTGGGCGATCCTTGGTTTAGGACTAACAATGGTGAACTGTCGCTCAGGACCACAAAGTGCCTGCCCAAGAGGTACTTGGACAGTTTCAAAATGCAGAATAACAGACTCAAACACTCCCGTTCCACTGTGGCATAGCGTATCTCAGCTTTCTTCAGTTTCCTACTCACGTAGAGGATAGGGTGTCTGACCCCATCGAATTCCTGCATCAAGCACCCTCCTATAGCGACGCCGCTAGCATCTGTGGTTAAAATAAATGGTAATGTTATGTCGGGTAATCGTAAGACTGGAGGATTTGCAAAAATATGTTTCAATTTACTCATTGCGTCATCTAAGCTGTTACTTTTACAAATTTTCGATGGATGATCTTTTGTTAACATGTCGGAAAAAACTGTGGTGAGTTCTGCCCAATGTGGGATAAATTTGGCATAATAATTAATAAGGCCTAATAAACTCCTAATCTGCTTCTTTGTGGTAGGTACTTCTAGATTAAGAATTTTGGAGACTATTTTCTCATCAGTGAGTAATTTACCGTGAGAAATTTTATGACCAAGAAAGTCTATTTCTGTATAACCTATTTCAACCTTGGAAGGTTTGATAGTAAGTCCAAAGAGAGATATTTGGTTGAAGACTTGTTTCAGGGTAAGTAGATGAGAGGTCATGTCAGATGAATGGATGCATATGTCATCTATATAAGAAACTACATTTTCAATTCCATGTAGCAATAATCTTGTAAGTCTTACGAAGGTGGCTGGTGCGTTCTTAAGGCCGAAAGGAAGGTATAGCCACTCGTATAAGCCAAGAGGTGTGGCGAAAGCTGTTATGTGCCTACAAGAAGGGTGTAGTGGGATCTGCCAATATCCTTTCGCTAAATCTGTCTTCGAAAATAAGGATGATTGGGACATGTTTAAGATAAGATCTTCACAGCTGTTCATAGGTTCAGCGTCAGTTGTTGTTCTAGTGTTTAGCACTCTATAGTCAATGCACAAACGAATGGTCTGGTCTTTCTTTTTCACCAGAACGATCGGTGACGAGTATTGAGAGACTGATTTCTGAATAATACCATTCCTCTCTAATTCTAAAATTTCTTTATCTAAATTAGCTCTGTAATGGAGAGGAATAGAGTATGGTCTACATTTGACTGGTCTTAGGTCTGTCAGCACAATTGAATGGATTATTCTATCGGTGCGTCCAGGTTTGTTAGAAAAAATATGTTTGTAGTCGTTCAGGATAGTCCAAATGTCTTGTCGTTGTAGCTGTGTTAACGTGTCAGAGATATGGATGTCATGGATGCTCCCGTCGTTAGTCATGATTGGTAAAGGGATTTCTGTATTGTCTATGTCTGTCTGATTTATCACCGATGCTACTGTTTGTAAATTGTCTTCAATGTCATTGTCGTCGTCGTCGAGGTCAACAGTCGATATGTCGTCAGTTTTGTCGTCGTTGTCGATCTCACAGAACGTCGGTAATGTCCATATGTCTTCGCTGTTTGTCTCGTCGTAAGAGTGCGTCGTTAATGATGCTTCATTTGTCGAGGTGTCATTCTGTCGGGTCATTGTCATTTCGTCTCTGTCATCCGGTTGCGTTGGTTCGTTTGTCTCATTGTCCTGTCTTAGAAAATATGGTTTTAACATATTTATATGGAATATTTTAAGTTTTCCATTTATTGAGATTTCGTAGTCTACTTCTGAAATCCTTCTAATGACCTTAAAAGGTCCCTGCCATGACGTTGACAGTAGATCTCTTTTGTCAGGTAAGAGTAGCAAAATGTCTTGACCTGGATATAGCACAACAGTCTTTGCACCTTTATTGGCGTATTGCCTGTATTTAAAACCTTTCTCCTGTAGTGATGTTCTGGCCATTATACAGGAACGTATGATTTTGTCTCTGGTGTCAGTGACCAAATCATATGTAGAAATGGGAAGGTGGATATCTACAGGTTGTGATATTATGTCTTTATAGATGGTGAGAGGTCCTCTTGGGTTCGCTCCATACATCAATTCGAAGGGAGAGAACCCTGTACTTGACTGTGGGACTTCTCTATAAGCGAACAGCACCGTTGGGAGAAGTATGTCCCAATCGGCTGGATTTTCAGCTGTCACTTTGGCAAGCATGTGCTTCAAGTCTCCATTTAATTTTTCGCAGATGCCATTTGCGGCTGGTCTGTATGGACTTGTGAAGCACTGCTTGATGCCCAGTAACTTTGTTACTGATTGGGTGGCATTTGAGATGAACTGGGTTCCTCTATCAGAAATTATTTTCTCCGGAAAGCCAAAACGGGAGAAAATATTCAGTAATATGTCCGTTACATCCTTAGAGGAGATAGATCTTAGTGGTAACATTTCGGGCCATCTTGTACATAAATCAACAAGAGTAAAAATATATCTGTTGCCCTTGTTCGAAATGTGATTTAAAGGACCCACAAGATCGACTGCCACGATTTGAAAAGGCCTCGAGGCAGTTGTCGTTGATTGCACTTCTGCTGTAGGGTTCTTTCCCTTTTTACCCAGTTTTTGACATACTTCACAAGATTTACAGAAAGTCTTTATATCATGGCAAAACTTCGGCCAATAAAATTGTGTCAGTACTCTGGCTCTGGTCTTTTCATAACCCATATGACCTCCAAAAGGTGAGTCATGGGCTAATTTTAGAACGTTGTTTCGATGTGCTAATGGTAACACTATTTGTTGTGTCGTGGTTTGTTTTGTAGTGTAATATCTAGTAAGGATGTTATTTTGTAGCCTAAATACCCACGATGCGTTTTTCGTTACCTTAGGTTTTATTCCTACTAATCTAAAATATGGTGTCAATGTAGGATCATTTTTCTGTTCGTTTCCGAAATTGATGTTAGTGGTGTTCGGCGCTGCTATTTCCAGTGATTCTTGTAGTTGGTTAGTGTTGGTTTTCTGAGTTGTCTGTCGTGTAATGGCGTTTGTGTTTTGTGTGTTTTGCAGCACATTGTCAGGTTTGGTACTTTGTAGCATGGGAGTGACCTCAATTCGAGGGTTTAATTCGGTCGTTTCGTTAAAAGATTCGACCGCCCCTGCGTTGTACACCTCGGTGAATTCTTTTTGAATAACCTCAGTGTTTGTCTCCCTTGGTATTTTGGCAGTTTGAGACAAATTAACATGGTGTTTCTCTCTAGTATCGGTATTTCTGTGGTAAATACCGTGTTTTCGTTCCCAGTTCTTGATTTCCTTGTCCGAACATGGGTGGATGTTGGGTAAATTCCCAAGTATGATATCTGCGATTGGGTCTTCAAGGACAGCGCACAAAAGTTGTCCTGATATATATGGTGTATGAATTTCGACCATCGCAAGGGGATATCTTTCTATTGTACCTGAAAATGTGCGACAGTTAACGTGTTTGTCTGTGTAGTCTGTGGTGTTGACCTAATGTTTTCTTTACCCCACACAGAGTTGCTCCGGAGTCGCGAATTAACGAGCACTTTTTCTTGTTTATGAAACCTGTCAAAAATGTTAACTTCCCTGTGGCTGACAACGCAGCGTTGGCTGTCTCATTTGCAATTGGTACACTGTGGCCGCATGGTAATGATGGATCTAATTGAAACTTTGTACAAGCATTGCATGTATCATCTACAATGGTGTTAATTATATTCACCGCATTTCCAAGCTCACTTTCACTGTCTTGCTGATTATTATATTCAATCAGTGATTCAGTCTCATCATCAGAAGACGTTGCTACTAATGCCGCATTAGCTTGCTTCAGTAACTTACGACCTTCACAGTAGCGTGAATAATGTCCCCAGCTTCTGCAAAAGTAACATTTTACAGCTTTTTGGTAAGCGTTACGTTTTGCTTTCTGTTTATCCACCATCATTTTTAGGTGGTGGGGATAGTTCGGAGACTTGTCGCACATCTCGTAAATGTCGTGCGTCAGACTGCAATACTGGCATTTTGCTACTTTCCCACTGTTGGAGCGCGGTTTAAATTTGCCTTGTGTTTGTTTGGAGTACTTAGTATTTATTACTGCAGCTGCTGTGTCATTGTTGGTAATGTTGAGTTGAAATATATCCCTGTTTGCTGTGTAGAATGCATTGCCTTTGGATTCAATTTCTTGGATGGTTTTGCAATCCATCTGTTTTAAAAATTTTGCGAAAGGTGTGGGGATGGTGCTCACTATTTTATCTATGATGATTAGTTCTTTCAGTTTATCGTGGCTATTGTTGGTTTTCGCTGAATTTATCCACTTAGTGCATATATCTTGTACTGAACTAACGTAGTCTATGAATGTTTGGTTAGGTTTGGGTGCTAATTTTGCAAACTGTTGTTGGTACCCTGCTGTGTCTAAAGAGAAATGTTGGAGTATGCGTTGTTTAAGATAATCGTAGTCCTTGCGCATCTCCTGTGGTACTGTTTCTATTACTTTCAGTGGCTCTAGAGCCAGATTTCTCATGAGAATATATGCCCAGTCTGTCTTACTAATTTTGTGGTAGGCCATGAGACATTCGAAATTTTCTAAATAGGCGGAGATGGAGTCACCTGAACAGAAAGCTTTTATGAGGCCTTTATATTTACTATATTTCTGTTCCTCTTCTTTATTTCTTAATTTGTTTATTGATATCTCTGTGTTGGACTCTATTTCCATCTGTTTCAATTTCAACTGTGTATCAGCGTTTAACTGGGCTAGCTTGGCTGCTGCGTCGAGCTCCATTTGCAATTTCTTCTCCGCTGCTTCTCTTTCTTCTCGTAGTTTTCTTTCCTCTCTTTCTTCTCGTACTTTTCTTTCCTCAGCTTCTCTTTCTTCTCGTACTTTTCTTTCCTCAGCATCTTGTTGCAATTTTCTTTCTTCTCTTTCTCTTGCTTTTTCTTCTCTATCTATTGCTCTTTCTTCACGGGCAATATTTTCTGCGTGCGTTTTCTCTGCCCATTCTGTCAGTTTTTCTTCTTTATAGCCTAATTTTATTCCCTGCTCAATGCATTGATCTAAGGTTGACATTTTGGATTTTATTTATTTATGATGTTTGTAAAGTTAAATCCCTTAGATAAATTTGGTATGGGCTAAAAAAAAAATGGTTAATTCCCTTGAATATTAATGTGTTACGCACAATGTAGATTTATATTGGTGGCACAATTATGAATATACACATCAATCAATATTCAACAAAATGATACATGATGGAAGATGGTAAGTAATAGCTTAGAATCTGCAATGAATATGAAACGAAACTTAGCTCTGATCCTTCGGAATGATGTTGCTCTGCACTTTCGTTACTGCTGGAACCGTTACAATGCGTAGTACGCGGTCTTCTCTATCATACACTTTTGGATGGAACACTCACACGGGTTTCTGCACTCACACGGTACGCTCTGCGGCACAATCTGCTCGTAGAGTACGAAACATTAGTCACGGTCAAAAAAAAAACAAAACAAAAATGTTATAGTTATATCAAACAGTAAATATTGGATACCAAAAAGCGGTATACTGTGGTCTGGACTCTGCTTTTGGCTGCTGAGGGACTCTGCCTATTTTGATAATATTACTTTAATTACTAGATAGCTACTAAATATGTTGAACTTTTTAAGGTTAACAAATTTATCTGACATTTTGAAGAAAAAATCAATATGATATGACTAAATGATTTTACATGGTATTTTCCCGTTGTTTAATAAACATATAATGCTCAAAACCGGTACGAGCCCCCAAAAATACCTGTTGTCGTCTTACTGTCTAGGTGACTGGTTGGGTTCACACAGGTATTAATAACACAAGCAATCAAACTACTTTGCTGTAATATAGCCTATTTATTGTGGCTATACAGTTAACATCATATCACATTGTTCATTGACATTAAACCATTATACATTTATAATCATGTCACATCCTAGCACACTATCTAGTCTATAATATGAAGATCTACAGAGTCCCTCTCAGGCAGACCCTTGTTGCCTGTCGCGAGTCCAATCGCCCTCTGTTGGTCTACCGCGTGTCGCTATTCGACGGGCGGTAACTCTGCCCGAGTTCCTCGTGGACCCCGCTTTAGGCGGGTCATCTCAATGTCCACGGAACCCTGGACTCGGTGACTCTTGTTCTAGAAAGCTCTGGACGTTTCTTGTCCAGAGCGACTCAATTATCTTTCTTGGGCTGGAGTTGCAGCCCTCTAATTATTTCTGGTGATTAGCTTTAGGTGAGAAGTTGACACACACACAGGTAAAATTAATTTTCAAGACTAGTACAGATCTAAGATTGACATAACCTCATAATAGTTGGTATCCGGCCATCTTCAGAATATTCTGGAAGGTTCTCATAAACAACATATCCACTTCCTCCAATTTATTCATCATTGCATTACTTACTGTCCAAAATGAGAGTTCATTCATGATGTTAAAACAATGGCAATTTTACATAACTCATGTTGCACCCAGGCATGCGCCCCAAGTTTACTGGCTGCTTCATACGTGGTAGTTCGTTGCATATGCTTTACATGACGTCGTAGTCAACCCCAACATTATTTGGCAGTTTCTGATTTATTATCGGGAAGTTGAGCTGAGTTGTATGAAGAACTGAAATAATGGCGCTTGCGGAGTTTCCCATATGTGCTCACTCCTCATCTTCAAAAGCCAGCGAAGAGTTCCAATACTAACGGCGCCCGTTTCAATATGTTTATATGTCCGTCTTGCTTTACCTCTGAATGACGACAGTCGACAGATCCTTATGACCAACCCTTGCTGCTGCAATTCTCTCTAGACCATGAGAGTCTATCTGTTTTTCTGCATTAATTACATTCTCCCAGAGTGACTTCACCACATCTGCCTTATCATGTATCAAATCATTCCTTAATGATGCGGCCAATCTGTTTGTCTGTTCATTTCCAACCACACCAGAGTGTCCTGGGGAAAAGATCCAGCGAATGTTCACAACCTGCGACCTCTAAATCCATGCATGCCATTCTGTACGAAGCATGCCAGTCTTCATCTTTGCCAGCATGCTTTGTAAATCAGTTACAATAACAACGTGAGTATACAGTTTGTTCTCCAACCAGCGGACAGCTGCAGTAACCACCTCTATTCTCAGACCTGATGTTGTGGTGTCATATGCCAAGGGTTCCTTTACAAACCATTGGCAATTTTCTTTTGCCATGAAACCCCAAGCACTTCTTTTGCCTCTTAACATACAGCCATCGGTATAGATATCGGGAAGTGAAAGGCACGAATGTCTCTACAATATAACTATTTAGAGAAGTGTACTGGGGAAGCCCAGAGGCGCGAGACCGCAAATTAAACGGATTTAAGATGTGACAGATAATGCTCATATGGCGGACACAGAGACGGGGCATACTAGAGACATTTCGAAAGTCTTTTATGGGAGAACGTTTTGCATAGGACATATCACTGGATATAACGATACATACAATTGTCAGTCACATTCAACGAGCCTGCTCGACAAGTGGAGACATGACTGAATGTCTGTGGAGCTGCTGCTGGGCGCTGATTCGTTAGTTGTACACTAACGCTACTTTAGTTGGGCTATGCAAAGGGTATTGGGCGAGTCTTGAAAAAGGAGAGCCTGGCATATGACACTACGACCTCAGGCATGAGAATGGAGGTGGTGGCAGTAACAGCGGCATTCCGGTGGCTAGAGGAGACTACTGCAACACAAGTTGTGTTCATTACGGATTCAAAGGATATGCTTAGCAATGTGGAGAAAGGAATGTTTCGTGTGGCATGGCTCTCGTCGCTTCAGAGGTCACATATTGTGAGAATTGTATGTATATTTTGCCCTGGCCATGCGGGTGTACGGGGGAATGAACTGGCTGATAGGCTAGCAGGGAATGCATCTCTTGGTGGTATCTTGCCTATGGACAAGGGGGAGGTGGTCGAGCGCTTGTGGGACCAGGTGGAGAAGTCGGAGGAACGGAATGAGAACCCATATGTGGAAAGAATGAGATTGCGGGGGATCGGCAGGGGTTCTGGAAGAATCTCAAAACTGAGAGGAAAGACCAGGAGAACATTTAATCAGATAGTTGTGGGAACGATTAGTAGAATGACTCTTCGCTGGCTGTTGAACGAGGGGACGGAGCAAGTATGGGAATGTCCTGAGTGCAATGATGTCGGTTCTTGACTCAACTCAACTACTAGTTGGGCTATTTTCGTTCAAACAACCCCCCCCCCCCCCCACCCCCTTCCCTACCTCAACTCCCTCTTAATAGGAATGTTAGTTTTCTTATTATAGAACCAAAAAAAAAAAGATTCTTCAAACACTCTCTCTCTCTCTCTCTCTCTCTCTCTCTCTCTCTCTCTCTCTCTCTCTCTCTCTCTCAGTCTCTCTCTCTCTATCTCTCTCCTGTCTCTCTCTCCCCCTCTCTGTCTCGTCTCTCGCTCTCTTTCTCTCTATATCTCTCGTTTCTCTCTCTCTCTTCTCTCTCCCTATCTCTCTCTTGCTTCACTCAATATATCACACACACATACACACACACACAATAAGAATTTTCCAGTCAACGTCATCAAAAGAAGTTCTCTCTCTCTCTCTCTCTCTATTTCTCTCCTGTCTCTCTCTCCCTCTCTGTCTCTTCTCTCGCTCTCTTTCTCTCTATATCTCTCTCGTTTCTCTCTCTTCTCTCTCTCCCTATCTCTCTCTTTCTTCTCTCTGTATATCACACACACACACACACACACACACACACACACATACACAGACACACAATAAGAATTTTCCAGTCGACGTCATCAAAATGAGTTCTAGCTCTTAAACTTCCAGTGCGCTGATGGCCAGGTAGAACGTTCAGTCCCTACAACGGCTGGACTTCCACGTTGACTTCTCGCTCAGACATAGACAGCAACTTACTGAAAGTAAAATAGCCTAGAAACAAGTAATTCTTGCAAAGGACATGCAACATTAAGACATTTAAAAATGAATAAACAAGACATTGACAGCAGCCGGGTATCCCAAGATTCTTGCGATTGTTTTTCCACGCCCTGAGACGTGTTAGGTAAATGATGCTAATCCATTATTGCGATAGACTAATCGGCACCCTATGTGTATTATGGTCAATACCGCACTGACCGTCTGTACTGTCCAGGATGTTTCCGTGTGTACATTTAAAGCTGGCTGCAACTGGGAACCCTGGCCAGTTTTTACAATCAGTCTTGATGTCGGCACTATGGCGAAGGTGTGGGGACGCTATTCGCAATCCCGCAGACAGAGTTAAAATAAGAACCACTGTTGGTAATTTGGGAAGCAGACAGTGCAATGATTGTCATGTAATGATATGGGCGTTAGTCGTTCAGACAGCAATGCAAACTATTGAGAGTACTTGTCTAGTAAATCACAAATAAGAACTGCTGGAGTGCACTTCAACTTTCTGTGTAAGTACATGCACTAACTTTTTTTTTAAAAACTTGTTGCGAACTGGAACCCGTGAATGCTAGTGTGCTGGCCAACGAATAACATCGGCACAAAGGCTTTTGAAGGACTGTTCTTAGGCAAACATGTAACCTTCTAAGTATAAATTTGGAAACAAACATATGGTGCTAAACAATTAGTAAAAATGAAAAACGAGCAGAAATTCAGCAATCAGTAACAAAATATTTACTAACACTGGATATTTAGGGAAACACAATAACAGCACAATAAACAAATGAAAGTGTTGGATTAATGAAAACATACCAACAATTGAAAATAAACAATCAGTTAAAAATTAATTACACTTAAGAGAACATGTATTCACAAAGTTCTTTTTAAACAATTGAAAATAAACAATCAGTTAAAAATTAATTACACTTAAGAGAACATGTATTCACAAAGTTCTTTTTAAATATGCAAAGTTTAGAGAAGAAATCAAATCAAATCAAATCAACTTTATTAGGGTCACAAATTGGGCGCGCAGGTCCGTCTTACATTCGGCCCTTCCAATCACTCGTCTTTCGTTCATCAAGAGCATTATACATTTACATAGGAAGAAAAATAAACATTGTGAAATGAATGTTGTAAACATAAACAAGGCTAATTACCATGCTATGAAGCCCATCTCCCACCTATCCATACATCACCCCACCCACACAACACCCCCACCTACCCACACACACGCGCACCAAGGGACACATACACACCCCCACCTACCGACACACACGAACACCAAGGGACACATACATACCCCACCAACCGACCCATCCCCCTCCCGCACATCCCACATCAACACACACTGCCCTCACCTGATCCCCCAACCAAAACACACTCGCCACTCACAAATATTCCCCCACCAACCCACACATCCCACATACACATCCTACCCCACACATCCTCTCCCCACCCACACCTCAAACCACCCATCCCCCAGCCACATCTCCATCGACAACATATTCCCCACCCACATACACAATCCCCCACCAACCCACACATCGCACATCCACTCACACATCCCCAAACCATATACACACATCCCCACCAACTGACATGTCCCTACCCCCCCCCCCCCACACACACACACATCTCCCTAACCACCCATACATCCCCAATCCACTCACACACACCCCACCACCCACACATACAACTTCCACCCACCCACACATGCCTTAACCTAATCCCCCACCACACAATCCCCCACCCGCACATCACATACACCTCCTAGCACGCACTATTCCCAACCCACGCAACACACACACACATATCCCTCACCAACACATCCCCACTTACACACCACACACATATCCCCCACCCAGATACCACACAATATTCCCACCCACACCCACAAAGATACCCTTACCCATCCACCCCACATACCCCTACTCACACACCACAAAAATCCCCCACCCACACACACATACCTCACCCACACAATATCACCAACCAACACACCACACACCTCTCCCCACCCACACACGCATTCCATACCCGAAGTATTTGAAGACAAGTCAAGATCTTGAAAAGAAACAAGAAATTAAATTCAAATTCTTTATAGACACTTCGGAGAAAGAATTTGCAGTAGGCGGGGGAAACTAGCAAACATCGATGGTCATTTCGGCAGAGGTCCACATCGCCTAAAAGACTCGGTTTCTTGCACATCCTGTAGTCTCATATTTATAGTTATTTACTAGGCATGTGATAAGAAATAGTAAGACCAGACTGGGAAGCGGTTAGCTGACATATTTAGGAGATTTCTGAGTGGCATCTCACAATATTCTGACAAACCTGTTCTAAACATTTTAATTCTTACGATATATGTGTTACTATCATCACGCCATGGTATTAAGGGAGTTTTGATAGTTAATTATGATTATGAGTTGTGTTTATCCGGCTTCAAATTGTTACTGTTATCGATGCCACGATGCTACATACTTGTCACATTTCTCACAAACATCTGAAAGAGCAGCCAACATTATTAGTTACATTACGAGTAAAGGAAGGTTTAGTTGAACTGAGTTGAGTTGGTCTATGAACCGATATCACTGCACTCAGGACATTCCCATATGCGTCCCATTCCCTCGTTCAACAGCCAGCGAAGAGTCACACTACTAGTCATTCCCACCGCTTTCTGACTTAAAAGAACAACATAAGGCCGTCTGCTGCCAAATCGTTCACAGCTGTGCTTCGAATGCGGTTAGGGGCTGACTTTTTCATCATGACATAGAACAAACAAAAATAAGAATTAACACAACACCAATTGATACATTCTGTTAGAGTTTGGGAGAAACATAACTACCAGCCGCAACTGTCAAGGTTTGGGAGAAACATAACTACCAGCCGCAACTGTCAAGGTTTGGGAGAAACATAACTACCAGCCGCAACTGTCAAGGTTTGGGAGAAACATAACTACCAGCCGCAACTGTCAAGGTTTGGGAGAAACATAACTACCAGCCGCAACTGTCAAGACATTTGATGACGCTTCTAAATGAATAAATCTATTAGTTTTATTTCAGAAAATTCAAGCCCAGAACTCTTCATTCCAAGTGCCATATTCTTCTTCCTCTAATCCACTTCCCTCGCTCCTCCTCTTCCTCCTCCTCCTCCTCCTCCTCTTCTTCTTTTTCTTTCTTATCATCACATCATCATCGTATTTATCATCATCATCATCATCATCATCATCATCATCATCATCATCATCATCATCATCATCATCGTCTTCTTCTTCTTCTTGTTATTCTTCTTCTTCTTATATATCATCAACACAATCTTCTTCTTCTTCTTCTTCTTCTTCTTTTTCTTCTTGTTCTTCTTGTTCTTCTTCTCCTTCTTCTTCTTCTTCGTCTTCTTCTTCTTCTTCTTCTTCTTCTTCTTCTTCTTCTTCTTCTCCTTCTTCTTCTTCTTAACTCTTCTTCTTTTTCTTCTTCTGCTCCTGCTGCTTTTATTATAGACAGATTTCCCGACGATGCGAGCTTAGTTATAACAAATACCTTACGAATTACTCAAATCTTTGAGATCTCAATGGAATGCCAGTTAAATAAAGTATGCCATACTGCAAATGCCCCTTCAATGGAAGGACAACAAACAATACAATCCTCACCGGACACTGGCCTTGCTGTGTGGCAGAAATATATAGACGATCCAGAAACAATCATTTCATCTATAAATTCTGCACTCAATGACGCTATAATAACCAGACCTTCTTACATTGCCTTGGAAATGAACCGTCCCTAGGTGCAAGAGGTGAACCTTCACCAGCACGTGACAACACAGCAACTAGCCGTTGTTAATCCTTTGTCCCCTACAACTAATCCTTCTATCCCCGTTACAAATATCCAACACCTTTGGTCCCGGCTGCTCCGCATGATGTACACCATTTCCACCATGGACAAAACCGGAAAGGCAGTCGTTGGTTAGAAACCATAATACTTTTAAAAATGCACTTCCAACTCAAAGTGGCTTTTAGAATCCACTGACCGGGCCACATAGCTCTGTGTCTGTAGAATGCCATTTTCATAATTCCTATCTGAACAGACATAAGTGTACTATTATCCGTTGATGTAGCCGCCCGAACGTATTAATAACCCGACGAATTCTTCATACACGGATGCGTGAACACATTTTCCTCACAACCCGACGGACAATGAAATGGCGCCCTTCCATAACACCGGCTTGGCTTGTCGTGTTGACTCGCGTGTTTACTCGTGTGTTTACAGATAAAGAGCATGGATATTTGTGTACTCAGTGCCCATTCAGAGACCCCAATTCCGCGGATAGTTTCCTGCATATTCTGGCACGAACGCGTTTGACTCTGCAGTTATTAAATGCAGCGCTGTTAATTTGCTTCCAGTCTTGGTCTATAGCGTACACACCAAGTCGTACAGTGCACTCTTTCACAACAGGGACTCATTCGGAAAATATATGGGATATTGTTGAAAAACATGCCTTGCGAAGACCGTTAGACGGAGAATAATAGATAAGGCGAATATTGGTAAATTATGCTTTATGCACTCTTAAACTTGCTGGGGCAATGTTGAAATTGAGACTTTTATTAAATTGAAACCGCCTGTCAGACATATTCTAATACGTTCGTATACCTAATTAATACGTGTTCGGGATTAGCTAGGCAGTGTCAGTTAACTGTCGGGTACAAAGTAAAGCCGATTTGTTCCTGCCTAGAGGGGTGTTAGATAAATGGTGCTAGCCCTATATTTTTAGACTTCTCGGCCTTTTGGCTGAGATCAAAGTGTAGTATCGCCCCCCCCCCCCCCCCAGTACTGCACTTGGTTTGGCCAGGAGCCGAGAAGATCAATCAAACCTCACAGCAGCTGTGTGCGGTCCATCAAAGGCTCATAGGGGGAACTAAGGGCCCGCGATAAAAAAAAAAACAGGGGGACGCCGGGGCCTCAGAGTGTCGCTCTATAATTTTTATTTATTTTTTTTTTTTGGGGGGGGGGGGGGGTGGGAAACCGCTAGCCCTTAAAAAACAAAACACTGGAACTCGGTGAATAGTGTGATTATTATCACGCCGATCGCGTTTACTTCCGAGCACACTTTACAGTACTCATTTTAGGCTGGGTCGACATGGGAAATCATGTCATTGTTTTATAACAATCCCGCTTCAATGGGGAATCGAACACATGACCACCATGCCAGAAGTCAAGAGCACGCCCGACTGCTTTAGAGTAAAATCTTATTTTCACTAAGAAGCACGATGGATGGAAATATGCGCATCGCTCGCTCTATCGAGAACATATCACGATCGGATAACGCAGAGGATGCCTCGCGTTGAAAGTGCGGCGCAGAAACATGCGCTATATGCAGCCGGGAAGAAGAAGGCAGAGACGAAGA
This sequence comes from Cepaea nemoralis, assembly GCA_014155875.1. NCBI lineage: Eukaryota > Metazoa > Mollusca > Gastropoda > Stylommatophora > Helicidae > Cepaea > Cepaea nemoralis. Next base: position 256,900 of record JACEFZ010000947.1, read on the forward strand.
GGGGCGCATCAAATGCTGAGCTCACATCTACACACAGCAGTCCTGCTCCTACACCAGCTGAAACCGTTCCCGTCGTAACAGCACCAAAGTGATACAGCCTCAACCAGAGACCTCCACACAGGAGGAAACAACAACTGAGGATTTCACCGGCAAAATACTGCTAAAACAGACAAGCGTTGGAGAAGCCAAACTGTCGGTGCTACCAACAGGAAAACAAGCTTGGGAAGAAACAGCATCTGCCAGCTGCGCAAGACAGCTGATGGAGTAGTAGTCTCCATCAACAAAAACCCAAGAACCACAGCACTTATACAGACGACTGCACAAGAAGAGAAGGCCGACATCAAGTTTCACCACGGTATCTTATTGGAAGCCACCGGCACCTCGCAAACTAACGATGAGTCATTAAATGAGTCAAGACCCATCTCACCAACGACCAGATCAGGGAGATGCTGACCCGGGAAAACAGGAAACTCAGTGCTGAGAGGATCATCCTCAAGAACAGCATCCCCTCCACAGTCATCATCGTAACATCCTAGGACCGAGTGATCCCTCAGTATATTAGATGGGACAAGAAAGATCAAGTTCCAGAGCACTACATACCGAGAGTTCTGCAGTGTTCTAAGTGCCAGAAATTTTAGCACACCCGTGCCAACTGCAAGAGTGAGGTGGAGGTATGTACATACTGCTCTATACCCCATCCATACAGCCAGTGCCAGCATGCAAAAACCGACACGGATTTCAGAAGGCCTAACACTAACAGAAAGTGCGCCATCTGCCTCGGCAACCATGGCGCCAGGTACTTCAGCTGCCCTGCCACCAAGACAGCAAGGAAGCTATGAAGATCGCCATCAGATCTAACCTACCATATAAAGAGGCCAGGAGGCAGTACGAGGCGACCAATCGATTCACAAAAAGCGACAAAGCGCAACTGGAAGGCCAGCTGAAGGACCTGAGGTCACAGTTCAAAAGCATGGAGGAAGAAAAAGACAAGACGCAATAAACCCAGGTAACGGCTGTTCAGTGCATCCTGGACGAACTGTAGCAAGTACAGCAGAAGATAGAGCAGGATGTCGTTCGAATGGCTGCTATAAAAGCCGAGACAGACGAAACTCTTTTCAAAAATTCAAGAAGAAAGAGAAAAGATAGAAGAAACGCTTAGACAGATCCAAGAGGAGAGTGAACGACTAGAACTGTTCAAGTCACAGAAAGAAACATCCGAACCAGAAAATACAAAGATGGTTAAACGAAGCAATTCTTCTCAGCTGAATCGGAATCGGAAATCCATCCATCCATCATGTGCCATGCCGGTAAGCGTGGGCGGTCATGTTCTGCCATCTCACTCGATCACCAGAGCCGTGGATCAGCTCCGAGTTTCTGTCTCGACCATGCCACAAGGCCAAGCCATCCAGGTACTTGCTTCTAGGTCTTCCCCTTGGTCTGTTCCCCTCGATCTTACCGGTTGTCACCAAATTCTCCAATCCATTTCTTCTCATAACATGCCCAAAAAATTTTGACTGTCTACGTCTAATTTCTCTAATCAATTTACGATCTTCATTTGTTTCTTGAAGGACTTGTTCATTGGTCTTTCTGGCTGTCCATGGTATTCTTTGCATTTTCCTCAGAAACCACATCTCTACAGCCATCAGATGTTTTTCAGCCTGACTGCTCATTGTCCACGCTTCACATCCATATAAAAGTACAGGTTCAATGTAGCATCTCAACACTCTTTTTCTCGTTTCAATTGACATCTTTTTATCGGAAATATGCACGCATATACTAACGAACGTTTCGGTCGAAGTCTTTGTCATGTACAGAACAAAACCTAAACAATCTCTCTCTCTCTCTCTCTCTCTCTCTCTCTCTCTCTCTCTCTCTCTCTCTCTCTCTCTCTCTCTCTCTCTCTTTCTCTCTTTCTTTCTTTCCTTCTTTCTCTCTCTCTCTCCTCTCTCTCTCTCTGTCTTTCTCTCTCTCTCTTTCTTTCTCTCTCTCTCCTCTCTCTTTCTTTCTCTCTCTCTCTCTTTCTTTCTTTCTCTCTTTCTCTCTCTCCTCTCTCTCTCTCTTTCTTTCTCTCTCTCTCTCCCTCTCTCTCTCTCAATATATATATATATATATATATATATATATATATATATATATATATAGTTAATTAGTTAGTTAGCTGATATCCTTTACAGGACGTAGCATTCAACACCAATATTTTCAGCTATTGTGATCTCTCGGCACGTTTAGAATCTGTAGTTTGCCATTGCTTTCTGAACGACCGGCACCCATACCATTTCATACCCACGCAAGGTGGTCTGCTGCTAAAACGGCCACAACTGTGTTTCGAATTGTCTTTTCTTAACTGCGTCTGTAACGCCTTCGCCATGCACAAAGCCGGCATATATATATGGAGACGTATTGTATCTGCAGCAAAGAACCCAAATGGCTCGGAACGCTGAAGAAGAAGAAGAAGAAGAAGAAGAAGAAGAAGAAGAAGAAGAAGAAGAAGAAGAAGAAGAAGAAGAAGAAGAAGAAGAAGAAAGTCATAACTGTTACACAGCCTTACTTCCCATTTTCTGCCGTTCATTTTTGTTTGTTCCAAAACTTTTCGTTTGGCACCGAATCTGTTAAGAAGACATCCATCATCATAAAGCGGGTCCTCTACAGAACGTTGCTCTCATTCCCTTGTCAGTTCTTCGTCTCATGCACCCTCAAATCCAAGGGGTCTACAATTGTTGTTGTCCATATTCGTGGTGGCTGACTACTTCCTCTACTGTCGGGAACTATACCTTCCACCAGTGCTCTCGTCAAATCTCTGTGACCTCATATATGGACAAAATATTTCAGTTTCCGAAACAAGACTGTAAATAAACCAATTCCCCGTGAAGCTCAGGTCTGCTAGAATGGCAGTATGTTTGGGCTTATTGGTGTAGGATATGCTTAGAACTTTTCTGTACAATCTCATCTCATCTTGTTCCTCTTGTACCTTGCGGTATCGAGGTGAAGCATAATGAATGACCGCTTATGGACTTTATATATCGAGATTCCGATTACTCCACTAATCGTTGACATTGTCGGCCTCTTCTTCTGATTTCATTTGGTCTGTACGTCATTGCTTGTTGTAGTATACTGTTAGCTGGTAGCCTAATTATGCTGTCCAACCATTTCATTTGATGTTTTTTTTTTTTTTTTTTTGAAATCTAGCGCTACTTTTATCAACTTTTCTCCCCATCTCATCATTTCTGATTTTCTCTTCTTGATCATCATCATCATCATCATCATCATCATCATCATCATCATCAAGTGCCATGCCAGCTGGCTTAGGCGTTCATGGCTCTCCACATATCTCGGTCTTTCTGTATCAATTCTGCTGCTGATATTCCTCCATGCCACCGTCTCAATCCATCCAGCATCATTTCTCTTTAGCTGCCTCTGTCTCTCTTCCCCTTTATCTTTCCAGTTGTCGCGATTTTCTCCAATGGTTCTCTTCTCATCACATGACTGAGATGTTTGTCTATGTCTTATTGTTGTATGTAGTGTTCTAGTTGCATTAGCCTGTTTCAGGCAGTCGTTGTTAGTTACTCTGGCAGTCCAAAGAATTCGCAACATTCGTCTCAGGAACCACATCTCTGTTGCTTCCAAGTTCTTCCTAATTTGATCATTTATATTCCAAGATTCGAAGCCATGCAACAATACAGGTTCTACATAGCACATTAGCACTCTCTTTCTTACATTCAATGATAGTGACTTATTAATCAATATACCCAGAGTAAAAGTCAGTATTTGACCCATACTTGGATAAAATAAATATATGACAATTATGATGCAATTTAAATGGTTGGGTACGAAATCTGTTTATTTTCCATAGTTGTGGGTTCAGACGGAAGATAGACGTGGCTAATGAACATATATATTTAGAAGTATCTAACATGTCATGCGTCGAAGTACAAGTTTTTCTTCAAAGAGACGCTGTCCTTATCTGGAAGGTGTTGATGTGTCCATACCATTCAAATGTAAAGAGTGATATTTCTCGTTGTGAAAATATGGGCCATGCGTTCATAATCACGACGCTCGCCTGTACTTTCCAGAACATTAGGGCAGGGTCGTGCCGTGCTATGATATAGAGCGGCGACCACATCAGGCGGCACGGTAAGGGTGCGTCATAAGAGGGCTGCATTTTAAAGAAGAAAAAATTGTAAGGTGCGGCATCTCGAAGACTTGCATCATACTAAGAAAATCTACCGCGCGGCATTGTTTCCTGGTATCCATTTTCAGCTGATTCACCCTTTAGCCCAAGTCAAGCTGTTTTTTTTTTTTTTTTAAATAAACGTGTAGCATTGCAGCTTGCATAATACATAGTGTCTCGGGTTACTTCTGAACTCTATGCCTTTCCTCCACTTCTCTGAGTGCCAATCAATATGTGTGAATTTATTTCTTATTCTATTTGAATGGCTTCAACGGTTCCCCAAACAATTGATAGTTGATTTATTTCTATGTAATATCAATAATTGCGTTCATGCAAAGTTTACAAAAGTGCTGTGGGAACCCAAGATCATTTCGCACCTTTCTGTCAACTTTCGTGAACAATCTGTGTTTACCAGAATTACCTTACAACTGCACTGAACTGAAAATGCCGTTGATTATGAATCTCTTTCATGAACAGTTCGGGTTAAAAATGAAAATCACCGGATTCATTGACTCCCGGCGCCAACGCCGAAGTTCATAATGTAATATCGAAGAAAATTAGAACGTGCAAACTTAAACGAGTTGGCTTTTGGGAGGTTAGATTTGCTTTGTAACGAGTTTCATAATTTTGTCACGCATACAGCCGAAACAAACCAGCGGGGCGAGCGTTGGGACATTAACAAAGACGCTACCGAGTCAGTTACGACCGAATCAAGAATACATTTCGGAATTAATAAAGTTAAGTGCACTGTCTAACACAGACCCCGACATTGAAATGATGTCAGATAAATACAATGTCCTCGACCGGGGAACTAGGTGCACGACTTGGGGAATAATACCTTTAAGAGCGAGAGAAGGGGGAAGTGTCTGTTTACGTCGAACTTAGTTTTTGTTAGTTTTGTAAAGGATAATTTTCAATACACATGAGCACCTTCGTAATGGTTGCAATCTCCGCCTATGGATCTGACACAAGGAGATTTTTAGCACTGTGCTCAGACTATATAGTACCCGCGAGGATCTAAATGGGTGTAGACGAGAATCAAGTATAATAAATCGGGGTCACCGTGGCGAAATGGTTAAATAACCTGCTTAGAGCTCCGAAGGTTGTGGGTTCGTTCCTAGATTCCGTCATTCGGTTAACGAGTGCACATTTCTTGGTGACGTTCTGGGCGATACTTTTGGCAGGCCGTTGTGCGTAACGCACCAAACCCGACAACTAACATTGTGCCAAAGGCTTCGGGTGGAGGAGTGCAATTGGGAAGAAGCAATCCTTACCCAAGTGCGAAGAATTATAGTCTAAAGACTAAAAGTCATGGCAGGGCAGACCAGCCCTAAACCTTGGGTGGCAGCTGGACTTGGATGGGAGCTCCGACAGGCGGACAGTTAGAGTATTGCTTTGCTGATCTGGTAGTTTCTGCAGCTTGTTTGCTTCCAGAGGTATTAGTGTTACCTTTCCTGTAGATCAAACTAGGCAGGCCGAGAGAAGAATCATGCGGCATGGACAACACACGGTCTCTAAATTCAGCCCAGCCTATCTGTTATGGGGAGGTATAACTCTATATTATACGCTATCGTCTATCAAGACGGCAAGGTGCTATGTAAAGAGGCTGAGCCATATGAGACAATGTCTTGTTCAATTTCCAACAGTCGAACCATTGTTAAGATGCTCACAGATCCACATAACGTTTGATCTTTATCAGAAGGGACTAGACTTCCGACTCACTACATCTGGATTAGGATGTAAGGGCAGGGGAATTCTATTCTCGTGTGTCAACTTGTTCGAGGGCGAGTCAATAAGTAAGTCACACAGTTCTGTGGGATGGCAGGTAAATGTATTTGGTGTTTTCTACAAGTGTCATTAGGTGACAGCAACATCGGACGTTATATTCCCGTTCGTCAGGTAGCGCTAGGTGTCTCATGTGCATGCGCAGCTCATAAACAAAATGGAGACTGTACTTACGGAATGTACAACCAAAGAGCAACGTGCTGTTGTGCGTTTCTTGTGGGCAAAAGGACTGCCTGCAACGGACATTCATACGGAAATGCTTACTGTTCATGCTGACAAATGTTTGTGCCGTAAAGCGGTGCATAGCTGGGTAGAAAAAGTTTCTCAAGGACGCTCTAAAATTGTTAATAAAATCCGATCTGGTCGTCCCGTTGATATTGCAACAGAAGCATACGTGCAGAGGGTGGAGGAGATGATTAGAGGTTACAGGCGAATAACGATAGACTCTGTAGCATATGTAATAGGGTGCTCACGTGGTTCAGCATAGAGCATAATGCATGATCGATCGATCGATTGATTGAGTGATTGATTGATTGATTGATTGATTGAGAACTGACATCAAAGCAATACGGGGCATTCCCATAAGCGCTCCGTCCCCATCCTCAGCAGCCAGCGAAGAGTTACAAAATCAATAGTTCCAATAGAAATCTGATTATATGTCCGTCTCGCTTTTCCTCTGAATGTCGATCGTCGGCCAGATCCCCTCGTTACTCCTCGCTGCGTCATTCTTGCCAGACTATAGTTATCCATTTGCTCCTCCGAGGTGTAAAAATGCTCACACAAGGCCGCAACCACGTCTGCCTTGTCATGCATCAATACTCCACCAAGTTTTGCAGAGCCATGATCGATTGGAATGTAAGAAATTGTGCTCAAGGTGGGTAACCAGATAATTGAAGGAGGAACACAAAATGAACCGATTTGGCCTGTCCTTGTATAATCTCTGTCGATACGAAGATGATGGAGAAGACATGCTGAACAGGATTGTTACTGGGGACGAATCATGGCTGCATCACTACCAGCACGAATCAAAGCGTGCTTCAATGCAATGGAAACATCCTTCATCGCCTTGTGTCCAAACATTCAAGGTTACGCCATCAGCAGGGAAGGTTGTACTGATAGTGTTCTGGGAGTGTCAAGGAGTATTTTTAACCAATTTCAATAAGAAAGGTGACAATGTGAATTCTGAATCGTACTGTCAAGTTCTATCGATGCTTCATGATGCAATTAGAAGAAAACATCCAGGACTGCTGACTAGAGGAGTGTTGCTTCTTAATGACAATACTAGACTACATACGGCTCGATTAACTCAGGAGAAAACTAACTAACTAAGGTGGGAAGTTTTGGAACATCCACCTTACAGCCCGAACTTAGTCCCTAGCGATTGTCACCGTTTTGGTCCACTGAAAACCCACCTTGGCGGGAGACATTTCGCGAGTGACGCCGAAGTTGAATGTGAAGTGAAAACGTGGTTTGGAAAACAGAGCACGCAGTTCTATGCTGTCGGTTTGGAAGGACTGATAAAACGATGGAATAAGTGCATCAATGTTGATGGCAATTATGTTGAGAAATAAAGGGACAATGTATGTATAGAAAATAAACTGGTTTCAAGTTGTTATAATATTTAGTTATTTTTCTACAGCCATTTGTGATGTACTTATTGACTTCCCCTCGTATAACATCCCCACCCGGTCTGCTCGAGCTGGAGCGAACGTCACACCTCTAAAAGCACCCTCCTCTCGGATGACGAAAAGAAGGGGAGCACGTTAAAATGCCATAAATCTGTACAAGTGCAATGAGTACATCCATCAATCCGGCTCTGTTGCTTAGGTTTACGAATAGGATTCGTAATCTCGCATACTGCATTCCAAACACAGCTTCGGGCGATTTGGAAGCAGACCGCCTTGCATTTGCTTCCACTTACAAAGGTATGAGTGCCTGTTTCAGAAACCAATGGCAAGCTACTGAACGTAAACTTGCCAAGAAATCACGAATAGCCAAATAATGCTGTGTTGACTGCGACGTCCTTTAAAGGACATGCAACGTACGAACTTTTTTAATCATCGAACAAAGCAGAAAATATAATAAGTCAGCTTTCTTTAGGACACAAGTACAAGTGACAGGAATGGACGTTGCGACTAGAAAGCATTCTTCAGCATATAAGAACAAAAAATAAAAACAATAATGCAACTACGTTAACAAATCATAACAGATCCCCCAGGAACCCAGTTAAATTACTTATTCTGGAGGTGATGATAATGATCTCGACCCACAAACTCTCTCTCTCTATAATCTGATATGCGAAAGGATGTGATGTTACTTATAATATCATATCCTCCTTTCGCTGTTTAAAGTTGTCCATATGCATGGATACATACCTTCATTGTCTTCTCTAGACTAGTGGTTTTTCTGCGAGCGATGTGTCTTTCCTCTGTTTCCTCTGTTGATTTATCTCATATACCAGCACTTCTTTGGAGTTTATGTTCTTCTCGCGCCACAATATTTCCATCATCATCCTCAAAATCATCACCTACACTGTTTCCAATTTCTTCACCCCTAGCGTATTGCTCAGCTCAGCTGTGGAACAATCTTCCACAAGAAATCAAAGACATAACCAATCCCTACACATATAATCGCAAATTATTTGAACACTATCTCATTACAGATTACCTTCCCCCTTAATAATAATAAAAATAATCATAACAATAATAAAAATAAACCCTACCATAACAGTCAGTCCCCTTTTGGTAGACAGTATGTTCCCAATATCTAATAACAACTGCCACATCATTCATTAATTTTAGTGAGTCATGTAGTAGTGATTTTTGCATTTATTCCATGCCTTTATAATGCATATCTTTTATATTGTTGTTGTTCTCAGTTAGCCTCGAAAGATGTGTGGATGAATTAATGTATGAAAGAGGGCGTGTCCAGTTCTTAACCATTTGAAAATTAAGTTCGTTAGTTCGTTTGTTCACCACTTCATTACAGATGGTTCAACACTGGCATCAAACATAACAGAGCATACATATTAAGCATGTCTGTCGTGTCTCTTACAATGTTTTTGGGTGGCCTATATGATGGCTACATGTTTAGTTACACTTGTAAGCATCAACAATTATCGTTTCGATAATTTTACAACCAATAATACATATAACACCATACACATTACTTTAAACCATTCTGGACAAATTGCCTCTAAATAATTATTAGAGTACATCAAATCAAGGACAGGTGCATGCATCAATTTAGAAATCCTTAATTTAACGACTCTTTTCAACTCCTTAAAGCATATTGGGTATGTGGTCATAACCTCGTATTTCTATACATCATTATCCTAAAGATGCCAATGATCACTCTCGCTGCCTTTGCTTCCCATGACATGTCATGGTACACATTTATGACTGGGCGGCTCTGGGAGACGAGCTCAATTGTTGTTTGTTTAAATATCTCGATGAAGATTTGAATACACGACCATGGGTTCTACGGGCAAGAAAGCTTGTCACGGCACAATTGTGACTCTTTACATACCCGAACACTGAAGTCACGCAAGCAGCCTTTCTACGTTTCTTGTAGCGTACTCTGCAGGAGGTTCAAGTCTCAGACTTGTATAGAACAATCGTCACTCATATCGCGAATTGGTCAACATCACTCTTGCTGTCTATACATCCTAAGACAGTTCTTGGTACTCATATTAGGTTTGGTCGAACTGGAACACATTTTAATTTGTAATATCAGCATCGATGGGAAGTCGAACCTTTGTCAGCCGGGCTGGCAAGTAAACACGCTAATGACTGCGCTACCGGTGCTCCCTAGATACCCGTACATTTAAAAGAAAAAGCAAATCTATAATGTATTGGTGGTTGTGATTTCCTTGGATTGCCAGAGTCACTACGACGATTTCCTGAAAGACGCTAATGAAACTGTAACATTATATACAACAATAAGAAAGAAATAAACTGCTTTATTTGGTCATATTATGAGAAGTGAGGAATTGGAGAACATCGAGACGGCTGGAAAGATCAAGGGGAAGAGAGGCAGGGGAAGACCAAGAGAAATGATGCTGGATGGATTGAGACGGTTGCATGGAGGAATATCATCAGCACAGTTGATCCAGGGCACCATAGATCGAGACGTGTGGACAGACATGAACGCCTACGCCAACTGCATGGCACCAAATGATGATGATGATAATGTATTTGGGAGAAGGGGGGTTACAAGTTATCTATACTGACACGCAGATGACTGTGTGCTTTTGACACAAACAATAATACAAAAGCCAAATACATCGTATAAGGGGCAAATCACGCTGACTCGTCTGACCCTGTGGTATTTACGAGGCATGACTCAATTGTTCTAAATACATACTTTAGGGGGAGTAAGACTTGACCGTATGAAGAGGTTCTCCGTCGTGTGTATGGTTTCATTGCTTTATATATGAGTGTATTGTTAACATCACTACATGAGAGGATAGGGGAATGATGTATTCTTGTTGCATATTAACTCTAATAATCAAGACTGACCTACCCAGAGGCATATAACTATATTTATGTGCGTATCAGTATCATGTAGCTAGTCCTTTGCAGAACGTCGCAATTATTGCTGTCTTTGGTATCTTGAAATTTCTCCCGCCTCGTGCATCCTCAATCAAATGGTGTAGGCAATGTACCGTTTCCCTCTTATTCAAACTGTTCTTTCAGGAACTATGCCTAGAATCACTGTTCTTTCAAATTCGCAGATTGGGTGGCGTTTAATATGGCCAAAGTAATTATGGGATTCTTTATATGCTTCTTGGGAAACGTCCTTGTATATAGACTTTCATTCATTCAGTAGCATGTCCTTTGCCATATCCTGCACCCATCTTTTCTGTGGCCTGCCTCTTCCTCTCTTCCCGAGCATATACCCATGCATTATTGTTCTCTCCAAACCTTCATGACGTTTCAAGGGGCCTAAATATTTCAATTTTCTTTGCTGAATCGTCTTTAGTAGCCAGTTTTCTTCAATATTCATTTCTTGTCGTATGGATGCATTTGTTCTTTTTGTATCCAAGATATTCTTAGAACCCGTCGATAACATTTATATTCAAAGGCATTTATACGTTTCAGCAAGTGTTTAGGTCCTATAGGCGTATGTTGCAATGGGAATGATGCAAGCTCTTAAAAATCTAAAGTTTTTAGTTCTATCTGCCCCACTCCACAATTTATTAATTTGTTTAGTTTCTGATGTGCAATAGACAATCGGCTTTTAATGTCCTTCATTATGTCACCATTGTTGGTAATCAATGACCCAAGATATTCGAAATTGTCCACCACCTCCAATTTTCCCTCATTAACATATTTTTCATTCAGGCATTATTGTGGCTTATCACGCCTAACATCATGCAATCACACACCTTAGCTTGTATGTGTTTCCACTCGTAAAACATGGAGTGGACTTACGTAAGAAGAACTGGAAGAAAAACACAAAAAGATCAGGCTGATTAATCTCCGAAAAACCTATCCATACATTACAGCAATGGATTCGATAAATCTCCATATACAGATACTTATGAATTGTCTTGTATAATTACTACATCATGGGCAACCGACACTAAGCGTATTCAAGAAATAGTCTATGGTTGTTGGACCGCAATCTCCGTAGCATGCCAGATTCCTGCCAATATACCAAGGTCGCAGGGATTTCTCCAGACACGTGCAGACCAGGTCGGAACTCTGGCTCATATCTAGCGTATATAAATCAGTTAAAGAACTTAACGCCAGTGGTAGTCGGGTCAGTTTTGAGCCTTTCAGAGATAGTAAGTTGAGGTTAGTTAACCCAGCAAATGCTCCTAGAGAAATGTAGGATACTGGGTTATAGTCTAAGGTAAGCGAATCCATTAAAGTCCTTGCTGGGAAACTGGTGTCGGTCAGTTCGGAAATTAGATTGTTTGATATCTCTATTTCAGAAATATTGGCAGGTATATTCTCTCCTGACAGACTAGTTATGAAGTTAAATCCGAGTCTCAAGTATTTCAGATTTACTCCTCCTGATAAAAAACTTGAGAGCGATCGAAGATTGTTATTCTCAACCTCTAGATACATAAGGGTAGATGGGATTGAGCCGGAACTCGTGTCGGAGATCAGGTTATGGGATAGGTAAGCTGACTGCAGTTTTGTCATAAAGGATAAATCAGGAAATGTGCTGAGCTTGTTTCCTACTGCCTGTAGGGATATAAGAGAGTCTGACACAGATCTAAGTGCATCACTTAAATGTGTGGCGTTGGACAAACTGTTGTATTGAATACTTATGTACGACAGCTTACCGAAGCTTGGAAGACCGCTTAATCTAGTAATCTTATTATAATCTAAGGCTAATGTTGTCAAAATGGATAGTTTTGAAAGGGCTAGCGATATTTCTGTCAGCAGGCCATTTGATAATTGTAGGGTATTTAAACTGTTTGCCTGCATGTCAAAAGCATTGTTTGGAATTAACGTGAAGGAACTTGTCATTTCAAGTCTCTGTAATTGAGGGTAGTACTGTATCCAGTCAGGCCATGACGTCAGGCTGACATTGTCCAAAGTCAGGTATATCAGAGTCAAGCCAATATGCTTCATCGTGTCAACATCCCACGTAGTTATGTTGGTATCTTCTATAGACAGACTCAACAATGTGTTCAAGTGAGTCAGTGCTGTGGGGATCTGTGTAAATCTAGCTGCCGTAAATTCAAGCTGACGCAAGGTGTCTGACGAGCCGTCGAATGCCGTGGGGTCAATAGTTACCAAAGGGTTGTACTGAAAGTTGATTCCAGACAGACCTGAAGGCAGACTTCCAGTTGGTATAGTAGTCAGAGAGTTATACTGTAGGAAATAAACAAGGATAATGTAAGTAAAAGTAATGCTTTCGGTATATGGTGCTAAACCCATGTTTTCATAAGCTATTCTGTTTTCAGTGTCATTCGTCTTTACTTTCTATACGATTTCCTGGAATACAGTTTAGACTTAGTCAAACTAGTAGTAGTAGTAGTAGTAGTAGTAGTAGTAGTAGTAGTAGTAGTAGTAGTAGTAGTAGTAGTAGCAGCAGCAGCAGCGGCAGCAGCAGCAGCAGCTGTAGTTGTAGATCGATTAGTATTACAATCACTTGGAACTTTGGGTGACAGGATATTTTCATGCTTGTCTCAAAGCTTTCGAGACGTAAGACATGCACAGATCTCTCAATACAAATATGCACGCAATGATGTAACTAAAGAGTGTGACGAGACAGGCAGTGACGGAATGGAGTGATAAGAAAACTTCGACACCAACACTAGAGCTTAGACACCTGATGATGATGAGTTGATGATGATGATGATGATGATGATGATGATGATGATGATGATGATGATGATGATGGTGCGGACACTAAAAATAAGATTTAATGTACGTACTTGTAAGTTCAAATCGGGGGATTCCTCTGTTTGTGAAATGAGCAGTGTTGGTAAAGTCTTCCAGTTCTGACCCTCGCAGTCAATGGTGCCCCTATAGCATTCACATCCCTGTAAGTAAATTACACACACTCTAGAATACACACCAGAAGCTGTATCTTATCCATAATATCTTGTATCGACACAATATACAAAAGCTATACTAATGATAAAGAAATATACAGTGAAGACGTAATCCTTATGGCATCATCCGTAATGCTTCAGAAATTCATTATTTTAGGACTATCGTTAATGCAACTCTTCCAACAATAGTCGTTAGTAGTAGCTCGCGGCCCCAAATTTAAGGCAACAGGAAACCCCCATAATTGCTCAGTTCCTGTGTTTGCGAATATTACTCCAAATGCTCGTCACTGTTTCATGTTAGACGGTGAAAAGACTGCAGTCTCGAAACAACAACAGCAACAACAACAACAACAAAAACAACAACAATAATAATAATAATAATAATAATAATAATAATAATAACAGCAACAAAAACAACAACAACAACAACAACAGGCATGCGCATGCATGCATAAGTACCAGCATGTCAACACAATAATCCGCCACTAGGATTACAATTTATTGTCAATGGAAGCAGTAGTCACCTTAAAAACCCGACGTGGCACACTCATTACGGCCAAAGGCAAATTAGTTCGGTTACCGGCCAACAGGCATTTTTTCTGAACAAGTACTTCACATCACAATTTCTTCTGACAATAAACAGCCCTCATTAACTGCAAAGCAGGGCTAAGCAACTCATCATGAGGACAAAATATCATTTTTATATGCGACCTCTTTTGTTAAGTAAGATATAAAGAACTTTCTAATAGCCCATGCCGTGTAGGGCTGGTCATCACGACTGTCGAAAGCCTTATGTCGCATATACTACCAATCATTGCGAATACAGATATTCTTCCGTGCCATGATTTACGACGGTTCATCATTTTCTTTCTCTGTCACCCCTTGTCTCTCCTTCCCTCCAACTTTTCCGTTGTCATGGCGTACTCCAGCATTCCCATTTTCACTATGTGTCCATAGATTGTGGGTGGAAGGTTTTCTTCTGAACCAGATTGCACGCTGAGTTGACACAAGAATCGACCTCACGTTACTCGGGACACTCCCGTTATGTGTTTCGTCATCATGTTAAACAACCAGCATAGAGTTCCAAAACCAATGGTACCAGTTGCAATCTGATTATGTGTTCGTCTGGCCCTTCCCCGTAGCACCGGCTGTCGGCCAGAGCCTCTGACCAGCCTCTGCTTAACCACTCTCTACAGGTAATGATGAGGTAGCTTTTCTTCCCCACTGTACATATGATCTCAAGGGTTCCAACCACACCTGCCTCGCCGGGCACCAACAACTCACCTAGCTTGGCAGACTCAGTAAAGTGTAAATAACGTAATGTAAACACTGTAAATATTAAAGTAATTTTAGCAGGGATATATAATGTACATAATATAAAGTAATAAATGTATATTGTTATTCATCTCAATGACGACAGTGGAGAAATCAACAATGATATCACAATTGCTAGAAAATGGTGAATATAGAAATGACGAAATCCAGTATTTGAAATAAGAATAGACAAGTCTTCTGCAGGTGTCTAGTATGGAGAAGGCATTCATGGTCATAACTGTAAATCTCTCTCTTTATTTATTTATTTTTACTTAATTTTAAAAGTATTTGTTTCTTATATTTAGTTTAGTTTAGTTTAGTCGATGGATCAACATCACGGCACACGGGTGCAATCCATAAGTGCTCCGTTCTCCTCCTAATTCAAACCTGAGTCTGGAGAAACTCAGCTCAGTGCACGAACTCCGTAGCACCGGCGAGGATCCTGAAATACTTTGGGTAGATTTTTAACTCGAAATTTTGCCCGAGCAGCGCCGTTAGGCTACTCTTTTTCGATTTCCAACTGCCAAGGGATTTTTTACGTGCGCAATAATACACACGGGCGTCCGATCTCACTACACAGAGACCAGGGGAAATGTTACTACTAGAAGACCACGAGAAAAAAATCCCGGTCATCACTGGGGCTTGAACCTAGGACCTCTAGCACTCGAGGCGGACACTATACCTCGAGACCACGCAGCCCCCCTGTTGTTCAGGGTGTCTTCGTGGCGAAGTGGTCAAGCTGTTTCTTATATTTACTCTTCCCAAGATTTTCGGGCTGCCCATATAATCGCTTTCTATTTTCACATAATGAATGAATGAATGAATGAATAATTGATTGAATGAATGAATGAATGAATGAATGAATTGAAGGACGAACGAATTAATGAATGGATGTTTACTGTTTCCCTAAGCTTAGCTCAGAGACATTCCAGAGAGGTGTAAGAAATAAAAATGGCTGGACATGAATGATTTCTATATCCCACAGTTGTATGTTTAGCTGGGTGTCATGATCTACCTGACTAGTGAAGCCAGCTGAATGGTTGCCGAGCTTTCGTGCATAGAAGAACATTTGTACTTATTTTTGGAATCGACATGTTCGAATCCTCGCAGGCTCAAGTTTTATTTATAGCGTGCCTGATGTTTTCTCCGACAGGTGATTTTCCATAGATCCTTCTGTCTGTGCTCATCAATACATATTACTTTCATATTCCTAAATAATCTTAGCCGGTCTCTCTGGCTGTGGGGTTACAACACTTTCTCTCTGTAATCCCGTTTGTCACGCAGAGTCTCGTAGCGGAGCGAGAGCTGAGGCGGTTCGACCCCCGCTCGTGACTTGCGGGATACTGAGCCAGCCGCTCAGAAAGCAATGGCAAACTACTGAGGGTAATCTTGCCAAGAGATCAACATACAGCTAAAAGATGCTGGTGTTGACAGCTAAGTCCTGTAAAGGATATGCTTAAAAAAAAAATAATCTTATAGATTGAATGAACATATTTTACACACTTTTTACCTCAACGAGGAATCAAACTCAAGTAAAGCACTAGTTTCAAGTCCCGGGTGACGCCTTTCTAAGTTCTATTTATGAACAGCAATATTCGCTGTACTGCTGGTTTAATAGTGCAATACATTTAACACGTACAAACATGACAATAGCACAATATAATGTTAAAACGAAGCAACCAAAAACCAGGTCGGCGACATGATACTGTACCTCAAACGCGCAGTTCCCCTCGTCAGTTAACACCTCAACAACGCCAGTAATAACCATTATATAGAAGTAAGAGAGAATCTTCATCTTCGAAACTGCGGGAAAATCAGTCAGAAATAGCCGTAGAATGGACACAATGAAACAAACATCTCCTGTGGAAAAAAAAAAAAAAAAACAATGTTAGATACTTCCCCTCATGAAGACGCCATCATAGATGCATAGACATCACGGCAATTTAATAGATACTGTATATTATAGACCAGTGGTTCTCAACCGGTGGGCAATTCTTCCCCCCCCCCCCCCCAGGGGGGAATTTTAGGGGTTCCAGTGGGGAATGAAGACCATTTAAAGATCGCGTTCATACAAGAACCGATTACTTGATATTGTTTTTCCCTTCATACTTTACAGTTATATACGTCTCATCCTTCTAAAATTCATTTTATAAAGTAAGTAGACCCAAAAATCATGTTTTATGTGGATGTCTAGACTTGTTTTAGTATATGCTATTAAATTTACCTTCCATTTTTACGTATACTGTTGTAGGGGTGGGGGAATTTTAGATAGGAAATATGAAAGGGGGGATGACGTTCTGAAAATGCGGTGAAGGGGGGCACGGGCCACATTTTTTATAGGAAGGGCGGGAATGACGTTCTGATAATATGGTGAAGGGGGGCACGGGCCAAAATAGGTTGAGAACCACTGTTATAGACGATCTGAACATCGAAGAATACTGGCTCATACATAGAATCATGCGACGGAAACTGAAATACTATAGCCATATTAAACATCAAAGTGGCTTGGACAAGAACAGTGGTCATGGTTCCAGGAAGAAATTCAGAGGTTTACAAGCATAAAGATAGACACAAGGCATAAAAGACACTTTGGACATGAACATGCATGAGACAAGAGAACTGGTAAATGATCAAGAATCTTGTCAACGATCAGTGCTGGGAACGACTTTCAGAGAAACACTTGCTATATGGTTGCTGGATGGTTCCGTCGCCCTGCTACTGAGTGAGTGCGTGGCGCGACACTGTGAGCTGTGAGTTTCGTGTGAAATGCTTTTGAATCTGCCCGAGGTTTTTTGGAATGTGACTGCATGTTCGGAGCGATGGCAGGTGGATATGTCCCAGAGTTGTCCGGTTTTTGCCTTATGCAGAAATGCGTGGCTGCTGGGCTTCTGGTTGACTGCCACTGCCATTGACGATGAACTGTATTTCGTGGACTGTGTGGGTGAACATCTAGGAAATATCCAGATGGGAAAATGACTGCAGATTCCATCAGAAATGAACTGGGTGTTTTGTGGGGATTATTGTGTTGACATTCTGGCGGCGGCATTATGCACAGTGTATCTGTGCGGGCTGTTGTTTGTCGAGACTCCTGTCTTTTCCACTTTTCACATTGGGAAGTGGGGAGCATTTTGTATGATATTCACTGGCACAGGAACGGAGCATAATGGGGACGACCCGTTGCTGTGAAGTTGGAACTGCGACTAACTAACTAACTTGCTATATGGTGATGATGAGAAGATATTTAATTACAACTTTGTGCTGGATACTATTGCGACTGCCTCTGTGAAACGTAGTTGTTGCACGTTTCTGAAGCATGGTTATTGTCGAATGTTTCGTAATGTTACTGCGGTAGTATTTGTATAACGAAGACAGAAACCATATATAGTACGATTTATTGCCTGGCACATTTCGCTGCATCTCGTCAGGTACTTACTGCAGATGTCACACAACATAGAGTAAAATAATTAGAATCATCGTTAAAGCTGAAATATGCACATGTTCACACAGTAATATCAGTTGTTTACCATGGTAATTTTAAATTGACTATGTGTAGACAGTGTGGATGACTACAAAATCTGTACAGCATATAATTCTAATTAATACTTGGGTAGTGAATCGAACACATAGCCTTTTAGGATAAGAACGAAACACTAGGAAGTTCTCAGTGCAAGAGTTAATAATCCTTCAGCGGTTGGAAATGGAATTGAGCAGGTCGTGGGAACCACTTCCCAGGTACAATTTCAAAATTAGAAATGATACCCACGAAATGAATATTTAAGACATGAAGCAACTCTGATATCCGATGCATGAGGAAATTCGCCCTTCTTACTTATTTCATGCACTGTACCGAGAAACTCATAGTGTGATATATGAAAGAAGACTGGGGCACAAGGAAAGGTTACCATTGCTTATTAAAGTTATCCTTTCTCAATCAAACCAAATTATAAATAGCAACCTACCTTACGATAAGCCAGAAATTGTTAATGTGGTTCTAGTGGACACATAATCAAACTGTATAGATAGATAACGCCTACAGTCCTACTGCTTAACTATGCATACATATATAGTGTGTTAGAATTACACATGTCGGTACATACTTCCTTTCGGAAGGTAGGAGGGGAGGAACACACACACATACGCACACACACACACACACACACACACACACACACACATTGCTACAAGGTTATCTGATAAGGCATTAACATTATTTTCTTTATACACAAACTGTCATGGCGAGACGATAGTCGGTCATGGAATTGGCAGTTCTACTTCAGCACTTACGTGTTTTGTTTTGCGTATCCTTTTACAGGACTTAGCTGTCAACAGCAGCATCTTTCAGCTGTCTGTTGATCTCTTGGCAAGATTACGCTCAGTAGTTTGCCGTTGCTTTCTGAGCGGCCGGCTCAGTATCCCGCAAGTCACGAGCGGGGGTCGAACCACCTCAGCTCTCGCTCCGCTGCGAGACTCTGCGTGATAAACGGGATTACAGAGAGAAAGTGTTGTAACCCCACAGCCAGAGAGACCGGCACTTACGTGTTTATTAGAGTATTTTAACATTTCCTTTTCGCACACCTCAACAGCAAAGTGACGTTTTAACATTATAAGAAAGTCAGTTTTACATTTACTCTTCCTATCTGTATAGTGCAGGAATATGGGCAAATTATAAATTATGTGATTGTAAGATTACACCTTTTGAAATAGTGTATATTTAGATAGATTCAGAGAAGAATAGTATGGAAAGAACATGAAGCTAATTTATACGCGTTAGTATAATAGTTAGGGTGTTAAGCTCACAGTGGGTTTGGCGTGTCCGAACGAGGGTTTTGAGGATTAGGATGTTAGACCACTAAATATTAGAATACTCTAATAAACTCGTACGTACTAAAGTAGAACTACGATTGCCATAACTGACTGCCGGCTCGCCAATACTCAATCCACTTCTACGTCTGACCGCCTACGAAGAGTTTTTGTGTATACAGCTAACCATTAATACCTTATCAAAAAAACAAAACACTAAAAACACTCAGTGGAATGTAAATTACTATAATTTATCCAAAACACCAAGTGGAATGTAAATTACTATAATTTATCCAAAACACCAAGTGGAATGTTAATTACTATAATTTATCTATTTCACCAAGTGGAATGTTAATTACTATAATTTATAAAAGCACCAAGTGGAATGCAAATTACTATAATGTATCCAGAACATCAAATCGAATGTAAATTACTGTAATTTATCCAAAACACCAAGGACACGGATCTGTGAGTTGCATGATCGCCTACTCCAGTTGTCAGGGCACATGATAATGATGACGAGACGATTTGGAAAATATCATGACAAGATAAGAAAACAAATAACGAAGTTTTATGGAAACTGGGATAGAAGAAAAAACACTCTGAATCAGAGCAAGATTTGGCGAGTCACGTCTTTTTCTGCTCTCCTCCATTTACCTTAGTGAAATGTTGGGGGAGATTTAGATACTTTGGCCATGTAGGGACAGCTCCTTATTAAAGCATCTGTTCTTCTGCTGCTGGCGTTTATCCTCATTTGAAACATACCCCTATCAACCAACTCACGTCCAGCCGGACATTCTGTCGCTATATCCTGTGTCGCGAGATTGCCATGAGTTAAACAGATAAATATTCCCGACGTTTGCTTGGCGTGTATTTTCAGCACCATTATTTTACTAACTGGAAAAACACCGCGGATGTCAAAATCTCAGGACAATATTTGTAGCTGCACGTGTACATCTATAACGGATTTGGAACGGTCGGTGTTGATGGTGACAGGTCCTGGCATCGCTTTGATTAGTTTGTCTACATTTGAATGTAAATGGAAGCAGTGGGGTCAGCCCATCTACACATTTGGTGTTGAGTGAGAAGGAAGGGATACACCGAGTTGGCAGTTCATTACCAGTTAGAATCACATATATTGTCACCACGGAACAGAAGATTGACAAGTTTGTCAACATTTGAATGCAGATGGAAGCCGTGAGATCACAATGGCAGATGTAAAACGGAAGTACTTAGTAGGGAGAAAACAGTACATATGTCAATTCTTGGTTTCCGGAACATGAAGAGTTTGACGGGTTATTTGCAACTGTTTGTTGGAAGTCGTCATAAAATTCGCTGGCTTGTTTTGAGAATCTTAACAATTACTGACAACTTTGACAGGATTTAAGCCCGGAGAAATAGATCCTTGCAAATGGTTGATATGTCCAAATAACACCTGTGTGGGGGCGAAGAGGATAAAGTCACGTGGACAACTTTGGTAGTTTGCCATATAAACTCTAGTTGTGATCAGCTGGGGTGGACTTGATTAATGCTCTAGTTAGAGTGAGGGCACTGCAGTGCTTAGTGGAAATAATATCTACCGTGTGTTAATTAGTGACTTAATTTTACACGTGCCTATAATGGCAGATGTAGATATGATTGATAGGACTGCAGTGGTGCCATGTTCCCTACCAGATCCAAGGAAGCTCAATAAAGTTTTGGGAAGGAAGAAAATCCCAGTCGGAAGAACACCAGTTCGGCAATCAATAAAGATTGCTTACAGACGTGATTAAAAGCTAGAGGGAGGTTGATTCACCCAACATAGTGAAGATTACAGTTGCACCATACAGCATTAAACAGTGGTAACGAACCGAGAACCGGTTAAGAGTAACTAGTGTTAGTACAGTAACAATTAACATTAGTAATTAGCACTTGCGGACTGAATGGTTCGATGTGCAACGAGGATGATCTGTCGACTAACACTTAACTTTACTAACTGTGTAAACACTAGAAAAGAACTTGTGCAGTTGGTTAGAGAACATTAGGAACGGACATTGTGTAGAGTGAATCCGGTCCATAAGTAACTGTTCATACCACCGGTGTCTATTTCTCATGTTCATGAAATGGGATTACCAGAGGTCTACAGAAGCAAAGCAGTATCCGGCAGGATGGTTCCGGCAACGGGTGAGACGTACTTGTTCTAACGTAACGTGCTGTGGTCTATCTTTGCTGTGATCAGCGGACTGATCTGATGTCTGAGAGTCAGATTCTCTACACTTTATAGAACACGTCACACATTTTCTTCGCATACACTTCTCATACACGTTACACTTTTATTTTAATAAATTAATCTTTATTAATTTCTAGAAGTAAGAGTTGTTGAGTATGTTGCGTTGGGGTAGTATGAGAAGGGGGCATAGTACGACAGTGTGAGAGTGATAGGAAAAGGTGTCCATAGGCTGATGGAGTGTGTTGGGGGGGGGGGGCCCCGGGGG